>CM031987.1:7466-545734 GCA_018804465.1 Populus tomentosa | reverse complement strand
TCATTTCTGCTTCATATTTCTTAAACAGATATTAATAAATCTTCTTTTATGTGCTCAATGTATGAAAACATATATGATGGGGCTATTGTTGAAGAAAACAATATGATGTTCTAATGTTTAGGTTAACTTCCTTGGGTTGGGATCATTTTCTTCTTTTTTTTTTTCTTTTTTTCTATTTACACATACAACTTAAAACACAATGCATCTTTAACCCATGTAACGAGCTTTAGGCTAATGACTCCCAGACCAGTTGGTCTTAGGGCATTAGGTGTTGAGACACCTCTACGAGGCTTAGCAACTCGGGTTGCAGATACTGATACGTAGATAGTGCAATGTTTGATTCCCCTTAAGCTTTTCTCCTTAACCCATGTAACAAGCTTTGGGCCAATAACTCCCAAGTCAATTGACTTTAGGGTATTAAGTGTTAAAACACCCCTTTGGGCTTAATTGCTTAGGTTAGGGAGGCTACGAAACCAAACTTATCTACGTTTTATTCATCATTATTATCACAATTTTTTTTTTTGTTTTTTTTTTTTGTTTTTTTTTTTATGCAAATTATGTACTATCCCTTTCCCTTAGTTATTACCTTGTAAACAAAAGAACATAAATAAGTAAGAATCCAATGTGCAACCCACAATCATATGTTAAAGCGTGTGTGTGTGAAAATGAAGATCAAGGAATACTTGTTAAATGAGCATATGAGCAGAATCAAGGTTTAACAATATGAGAGTTTGTAGACTTAGATATTTCAAGAAGTATTATGATAGACCCTGTTAAGAATGTTTACTAAGATGCGTCTCAAGAGTCACTTTAACAAATGAACTCCTTTTACTCTGCATCCTAGCAACAACAGTTTTGGCAAATAGTTTATGAAATAGAAAACACAATTTTTTTTTTTTTTACTACTACCCTTTCCCCCCAACCAAAATGAGACATTGTCCTCAATGTTTAAGGTAGAAAGATAGAGTATAGAAGACAATCACCTGAAATAACGAACACTGACAAACTGAAACACACTTAAACAAAATAGAAGAAACAACAAAACACAATAATAAAACCAAAAGACACAAAGTTTTTACAAACAAAGGCTCAAATCCAATCTAAGCTTTATACGGCTTTCCTGAGTGACCAATTTATGCGACTCATGGAGGGATTAATTACAGGGATGAAAGATTGTAGTTGGTCAATCAATTGTTCAGCAGTAGCAGCAGAGATTATGATTTGTCTCTGAGATGTTAGAAACTCCTGTTCCACAGCATGATCAAGAAAAGACAACAACTTAGTCATAAAAACCATTAACATTTAACAACCTAGGGGTTTATGGTGAATGTGGCAGTTGGGCGCCCAAGAGGAAATATGAAAGATCTCTTCCAATGTGCCAGACCACCTTGGTAATGGCAATGAAGGCATCAGCATGGTTAAACATTGCATTCAGTCGATAGACATTGTGGGGACTTGTAATTCCTCTCCAATTGTTTTTCCAATGACTTCCCCTTGTGCTAAAGCTTTGGGGACAATCCCCAAAACTTGACTACCTCCTACAGATGCAGCTATTGCACTCCCCCCATTAACCCAAGGATACCTCCTCCATACACTAAATGAATCTTTTCGCTCAGCTAGTACTGACCAAGATGATTTTGCTGATTCTAAAAACTCTTTTCTTTCCCGGACTGGATCCACCAAAAACACAAATTTTGTTTATGTGATTACTTGAGGAACCTGCCATTTTCTACACACGTCTATATTTGATGAATGTATGGGTTGAGTAGAAAATAAAGGAAGGAAGAGAAGAATTTATAGATGAGAAATTGAAAATGCAATCATACCACCTATATGTAGGCCAGCTGTAGTCGCACACACATACAGACACACACACACACACTCTCTCTCTCTCTTTATTAATTATTTATTTTGAAAAAGCATATATATGTACAGGTAGTTGTGATTATGGCTCACATCTTCCCTTGGTTTTACGTCCAAGAACGGCTTAAACGCCCTCTATGGGTCGGGGATAGGCTTCCCATCCAGTTTTCTTAAAAACTGGCAAACAGGGTCTTTTTTAGTCAGATTCCCAAGACTAAGTCGAGCATGTTCTTTATGGAATTGGGGCCATAAATCATAAATTACACGATGCACATCTCCACTAGGGTGCGTCTCAAGAGTCAATAGAAAATTATCTAAAGACCCCTTACTCAGGCCAATCCTTAATGAATTGTATTTTATCTTCACGGTTTACAGATACCATTCCTAAAGAACGACATGTCGCATTACAAGTCCATCTAGCACATCGGTGACAGACTTTCAGTCGTTTTGCACGACGTTTCTTCGCAAAAGTGCTTTTACCTGTTCCAGGCATGTATGAAATGAAAGAATTAGAGGACTCACCTGATAATCGGACCTTTGCTTCAATCAGCCAGCGAATATCTTCAGGAATTCCATGGTTCATTAACAACCTCAATCTTGCACATCTAGCACGGTAAATTTTTGTAATCGCATTCTGAGGCAGAGCGGGAAAATACTTTTTCAATTTTTTCAAGAGTGGTGTCCATTTTTCAACTGAGAATTGGGGGAGAGATTCAAAGAAAGAAGAAGAGCAGAGAATTGCACAATTATATACACAGATATCAGTTATCATGGGAAACTGAAAGAACCGACTTAAAAGTCACGGAGTACCGTTATCCGCCATTTGACCGGGGTGAGAGAAACTAGCAAACAAAAGATATACCAAAACAAACACAAAACAATGTGAGAAAAAGAATCAATCTTTATATACAGGATCACTCAATTCAATAGAGTCATTTTCAACTGAAAAATTGTCAAAATAAACTTTTCAACCGATGCCCATTTACCTGAAAACATTGCCATTCTTTGGATTTTCGATATCACAGGCCCCATATGGATACACATATTTCACAATAAAAGGACCACTCCATCTTGATCTTAGTTTTCCAGGAAATAAATGGAGTCGAGAATTATAAAGCAAGACTTTTGACCAACATTGAATGTTTTTCGCAGAATTTTCTTATCATGAAACTCTTTGATTCTTGCTTTATGAATTCTTGAATTGTCATATGCATCATTTCTTATTTCCCTCAAGCTCATTTATTTGTAATTTTCGCAGCTGACTAGCATCATCAATGTTTGAATTGAAAGCTTTGATAGCCCAATAAGCTTTATGTTCAATTTCCACAGGCAAGTGACAAGGTTTTCCATAGACTAGTCTATAAGGTGACATACCTAATGATGTTTTATATGCAGTTCGATAAGCCCAAAGTGCATCATTAAGTCTTAAAGACCAGTCTTTCCGATTAGGGTTCACCGTTTTCTCCAAGATTTGTTTGATCTCCCTATTAGCAAGTTCTACTTGTCCACTCGTCTGAGGGTGATAAGGGGTGGCAACTTGTGTGTGATTCCATATTTCTTCATTAAAGATTCAAATGGCTTGTTGCAGAATGTGTTCCACCATCACTATCATGGCTCGAGGGATTCCGAATCGACTTAAAATGTTTTCTTTCAAAAAATTTATCACTGTTTTGTGATCATTGGTTCTACTTGGAATTGCCTCTATCCATTTTGAAACATAATCTACTGCGACCAATATATACAAGAAACCAAATGATGGAGGAAATGGACCCATAAAATCTATACCCCAACAATCAAAGATCTCAATGACAAGAATAGGATTTAAAGGCATCATGTGACGTTTTGAAATAGATCCCAACTTTTGATAATTTTCACAAGTCTTGCAGAATGCATGTGAGTCTTTAAACATGGTGGGCTAGTAAAATCCACTTTGTAAGATTTTTGCAGTTGTCTTTCTTGATGAGAAATGACCCCCACATGCCTCAGAATGACAAAATTTAATGACACTACTTACCTCATTGTCAGGAATGCATCTTCGAAATATTGATCAGGACAATATTTGAATAAATAAGGGTCATCCCAATAAAAGTTCTTCACTTCGTTCAAGAACTTTCTTTTGTCTTGGGTACTCCAATGAGCTGGCAATTGTCCTGAAACAAGAAAATTAACAATATTAGCAAACCAAGGCATCATAGAGACAGAAAATAAAGATTCATCAGGAAAGTAGTCATCGATTGGTATGATGTCAGATCTCGAATCGGTTGTCAATCTTGACAAATGATCTGCGACAACATTTTCGGTGCCTTTCTTGTCTTGATTGTGATATCAAATTCTTGAAGTAACAAAATCCACCGTACCAATCTAGCCTTAGAATCTTTCTTAGAGAGAAGATATTTCAATGCTGCATGATCACTAAAAACAACAACAGGTGAGCCAACAAGATAAGACCTGAATTTATCACATGCAAATACTACTGCAAGTAATTCTTTTTCAGTGGTAGTGTAATTCATTTGAGCACTATTTAAAGTTTTACTTGCATAGGAAATCACATAAGGTTTCTTATCTTTCCTTTGTCCCAAGACAGCACCCACGGCATAATCACTAGCGTCACACATTATTTCAAAAGGTAATGACCAATCAGGAGGTTGAATGACAGGAGCAGAAGTAAGCAAGCTTTTAAGTTTAACAAAGGCTTTTTCACATTGTTCAGTCCATTCAAAAACAGTTTCCTTTGATAGAAGGTTACACAATGGTTTAGATATTACACTAAAATCTTTGATGAACCTTCTGTAAAAACCAGCATGTCCTAAGAATGATCTAACATCTTTAACAGATTTTGGTGTTGGTAAGTTGGCAATTAACTCGATTTTAGATTTGTGAACTTCAATTCCTGTCGATGAAACAATGTGACCAAGTACAATGCCGTTTGTTACCATAAAGTGACATTTTTCCCAATTCAGTACAAGATTCTTCTCTTCACACCTGTTCAAAACCTTTTCCAAGTTAGTTAAGCAACCATCAAATGAATCACCAAAAACAGAAAAATCATCCATAAAAAATCTCAAGAAAACGTTCAACCATATCACTGAATATGCTAAGCATGCATCTTTGAAACATGGCTGGTGCATTACATAACCCAAAAGGCATTCTTCGATATGCAAAAGTACCAAATGGACAAGTGAAAGTAGTCTTCTCTTGGTCTTCCAATGCAATTTCAATTTGATTGTAACCTGAATAGCCATCTAGGAAACAATAAAATTCATGACCTGCAACTCTTTCTAGGATTTGATCCATGAAAGGTAAAGGAAAATGATCTTTTCTAGTCATTAAATTAAGTTTCCTATAGTCAATGCACATGCGCCAACCAGTAATAGTCCGAGTTGGAATTAACTCATTTTTCTCATTTGTTATCACAGTGACTCCAGACTTTTTGGGTACAACTTGGGTAGGACTTACCCATTTGCTGTCAGAAATAGGATAAATGATTCCATTATCTAGAAGTTTAATGACTTCATTTTTCACTACTTCTTTCATATTAGGATTAAGTCTTCGTTGCATTCTCTAGATGGTTTAGCATTTTCCTCCAAATAAATCCTGTGTGTGCAAATCAAAGGACTAATTCCTTTTATGTCAGCTATGGTCCATCCTAATGCATTTTTGTGCATTTTCAGAGTCTGTAGTAACTTACCTTCCTGATGTGCATTAAGTTTGGAAGAGATTATTACCGGAAAAGTTTCATTTTCTCCCAAAAATGAGTATTTAAGATTGACTGGTAACGGCTTCAAATCAAGTTTTGGTGGTTGAACACTTGAAGGTATAGACTCAATTGATCGTGATGGCAATTCTTCAATTTGTGGTCTCCAATTACATGCCTTTGCTTCTTCCTGAAAATAAACCATTTGCAACTCATCAGGTTCATCAATCTTAGTTTCACTAGAAGTGGTTTGAAATTGATCATGAACTAATTTTTCAATAAAGTCCACTTCATGTAAATCATTATCATCTCCAGGTTGCTTGCAAATGTTGAAAATATTCATCTCCAATGTCATGTTTCCAAATGATAGTTTCATCAGTCCATTCCTACAATTAATCAATGCATTAGAAGTTGCAAGAAATGGACGTCCTAAAATAACAGGAATTGAATTACATGCTTCAACAGGTTGTGTATCCAAGACAATAAAATCTACAGGGTAAATGAATTTATCAACTTGTACTAACACATCTTCAACTATTCCTCTAGGCACTTTTACAGATCTATCAGCAAGTAAAAGAGTTACAGAAGTTGGTTTTAACTCACCTAGATTGAGACTTTGAAAAACCGAATATGGAAGTAAATTCACACTAGCTCCAAGATCAAGTAAAGCTCTTTCAATTTTATGTTCTCCAATAAAGCAAGAAATTGTAGGACAACCAGGGTCTTTATATTTCAAAGCATTATTGTTCTGAATAATAGCACTTACTTGTTCGGCTAAAAAGGCTTTCTTTTTCACATTCAGTTTTCTCTTCACAGTGCATAGATCTTTCAAAAATTTAGCATAGGAAGGTACCTGTTTAATAGCATCCAACAAAGGTATATTGATCCTTACCTGTTTGAAAATTTCAAGGATTTCAGAATTGTGATTGACTTTCCTTTGTTTGTTCATGGCATGAGGAAATGGAAGTGCTGGTGGAGAATCAGTCTTTTCTTCACAACATTCAAATTCAACCCCTTCCTTACCCTCAGAGATTGACTCTTCATCTTTCTCACAAGGTTCAAGAGTGGGTTTTTCAATAATCTTACCGCTGCGAAGAGTGATGACTGATTTGACTTGATCCATGTGTTGGCTTTCGGAACTACTTGCATTTGCATTGTATTGCCCCTTTGGATTTTGCTGTGGTTGAGATGGAAACTTACCTTTCTCTTGAAAACTGAGAGCAGATGTGAATTTTGCAAGAGCATCTTTAAAATTTGTCATGCTTTGAGTAAGTTGAGTGTTGATTGTCTCTTGCTTTTCAATGAATGCATGCAATGTTTCCTCAAGATTTCTTCTAGGAGGTGGAGCATAAGAAGGTGCATATCCATGAGAATTTTGGAAATTATGGTGTGCTTGAAACGGTGGCTGTGTAGTTTGTGCATTATTGTTATCACTCTTCCAACTGAAATTTGGGTGATTTCTCCAACCAGGATTGTATGTTTGCGAGTATGGGTTATGATTGGGCCTTTGGAAACTGTTTAAGGCATGGGCTTGTTCATGGAGACATTCCTTGAAAGAAGGCAAAGTTGGACAGTTATTAGTTGCATGTTCATTTGTTTCACAGATTTGACACACAATGTCTTGAACAGATTTTAATTGACCACTCTTTTTCAATTCTAGTGCCTCGACTTTTCTAGCTAAAGATGTAAACTTGGCTTGGAGGTCATGATCTTCCCTAAGGTTATACATACCTCCACTAGATGTATGAGGTTGGGTTTTACTTAGTGCCTCATAAGTGCCCTTAGTGTCCCAATTTTGCGCATTTTCAGCTAGCAAGTCTAAGTACTCCATTGCTTCATTAGGGTCTTTATCTTCAAAAGTTCCATTGCACATCAATTCAACCATTTGCCTATCTTTAGGTGTTAATCCTTCATAAAATTGTGAAACCAATCTCCATGTTTCAAAACCATGATGAGGGCAAGTATTAAGCAAGTCTCGATACCTATCCCAACATTGGTAAAATGTTTCACTTGGTTTTTGAGTGAAAGTGGTGATTTGTCTTTTGAAAGAGTTGGTTCTGTGAGATGGAAAAAACTTCTTTAAAAATTGTTGTTGCATTTCATCCCAAGCACGAATGGATCCTGACTTAAGATTTTGTAGCCATGTTTTAGCTTTATCTTTTAATGAAAAAGGAAAAAGCTTTAATCGAATGGTGTTCATGCTACAATTTAAGTCATTATAGGTGTTACAAACTTCTTCAAATTCTCTCAAATGCAAGTATGGATTTTCTAGATCTAAGCCATGAAAAGAAGGTAAAAGTTGAATAATGCCTGGCTTAAAATTAAAATGGGATGCATCAGGAGGGAAAACTATGCATGAGGGTGCACTTGTTCTTGTAGGATTCATGTGGTCTCTAAGTGTCCTAACACGGTTATTCTCATTATTCTCATTATGAAGTGACTGGTTATCTTCTTCGGCCATATTTTCTGAAAATGATGAGGATACCCTAGAAAGTCTACCACTTAATGTACGTGACCAAACACTCATGCACGTGTAGAAAGAGAATAAAAGGAAGAAGAAAACAAAAGAAAAAGAAACAAAAAAGAAAAGAAAGAAAAAGAAACAAAGTTAGATACAAGAAAAGTGAAAAGAGAAAACAAAATAAATACTATGATTTGTACAAGAAATTACCTCCCCGGCAACGGCGCCAAAAACTTGACACGACCAAAAGCTTGATGTCTTTTCCCAAGTGCAGGAGTGTCGAAGTAATAAATAACCCGGCAAGATCGGGGTCGAACCACAGAGAGGTTAATTGTATAAATTATAAATAACAACACAACAACAACAATAATAATAACAATAATAGTAATAGTAGTAGTAGTAATAATAATAATAATAATAATAATAATAATAATACTCAATACGTGGCGTTGTTATACCTGAGAATGATCTAAAAGATCGGGTCACAGGTTTCCAGCCTATATACTGAGTTTATGAAAAGATCAAAGAGATATATTATATAATATAAACAGATTTCTGATGCGAATGAATAAGGCAAGATCAACAATATCAGGATCCTTGATCAAACACAGAGCATACTTAACGTACATAAAATATAACAAGAATATAAATAATAATAATAATACTAATAATAATAATACTAATAATAATACTAATAATAATAATAATAATAATAATATTAGTAATAATAATAATAATAATAATAATAACAATAAAAAGACGAGGAGGAGGAAGAGACAATAATAACAACAAAAATAATAATAATAACAACAACAATAATAACAATAACAACAATAATAATAACAAAAATAAGAAAAGCAGGAAGAAATTAATGAGAACTTTGAGATGGAAGATTAATGTAAGGATTAAATAATAATAAAGACAAATGTCAAGGTTAGAGGATCCACCAATGGTATTTCAAACAAGTATAGTATAAACTCTTATTACTCAATTTGGAAACCACACACGAAGGAGGTTCCAGTCGGATGATTTGTCATTAATAGCTCATTATAAATTATTAACATGATCATATTAATTATCTTCATAACACCAAACTTTTAAATATTGTCAGGAATTCATGATGTTAACTGATGTTAACAACAAATCAAGTACCTTTCATAGCCCCAGGTGTAGGTAATACCATACGGTTGGGTTATGAGAGTGCCAAGCATTTGTTGTACCAAGTATTATACAACACAAATTTAGATTAACCATTTAACAAGCAAGGTATTAAGAATTAGTAAGATAAAAAGATAAGACATGTTAATATTAAACATTAAGGTCCATATTGAGTTTACACCATACTTGTTCTTACACCATTAGTGTAACCTTTTCACCTTGACATAATAAACTTAGCTAAACATAATGAAGAAGAAAAACATAAATAAATAAAACAAGAACATAAATAAAATACAAGTTAACTAAGGAAAGGAAAGGAAATGAAAAGCATAAACAAGAAATTAATAAAAGCAAAGCTTAAGAATTACAAAAAATATAAAGAGAGAAATAAAGAGCATGAACTTGATCTGAACAACCAAGCCCCTAAATACATGGCAAATGCCTCCTTTTATAGGCCAAAATTCGGAATTATTGCTTTGATGACTCATTGTTGAGTGGGTGGCCAACTTTTGACTTAGTGAAAATCCTTATCATCTTGTCTAAATAAAACAAAAATGCTAGCATCAGAACTGGGTCCAGATGTCCAAATGAAAGTTCTGCGAAATTCTCTTAGCTTTCCAGCAAAAAAAGATGAGGTCATTTGGACTTCTAGAACTCAAGATATGGGCTGAACACTGAATAGTGTTTGGGCTGCAGGACAGCTTCGGACTTCTCCGTTGTTGCTATTATTTGGACTTGAAAACGGCCTTCTTAGATCTTGATGTCCAAATGAAAGTTGTAGGCCTATGTCTTATCAAATCTCTGTAAAAATTTCAGATCATTTGGATATCTAGAACTCGAGATATGACCCAATTACCGAACAGTGTTCCAGTTTGGACTGCACCAACATCTCTTTTCTAAGCTTCACCCTTCTTTATCTTCAAAATTTCAGTAGTTGAATTCATCAATCAATCCTTTGATTTATGTGATATGCCTGCATTTAAGATGAACATTTACCATATATTAGGGTAATTTATAATATTAGACTTGTTATTATAAAACATGCTTTAGTTAAGGAGTTATTGATACTTTAAGTGCAAAATGATGATATAAACCCTTGATAAACATGCACTTTTAAGTACTAATCAGTGTCATTACACGCATGAAGGTGCTTGGTGCGTTGGTTAGTCCGAATGGCATAACTAGCCATTCAAAGAGCCCGTCTTTTGTTTTGAATGCTGTCTTCCATTCGTCACCCACCTGGATGCGAATTTGGTGATAACCGCTTCGGAGGTCGATCTTAGTGAAAATAGAGGAACCACATAATAAGTCCAACATATCATCAAGACGGGGAATAGGAAATCGGTACTTCACAGTTATCTTATTAATTGCTCGACTATCGACGCACATCCTTCAACTACCATCCTTCTTTGGTGTAAGTAAGACCGGGACAGTGCAGGGGCTGAGACTTTCTCGAATGAAGCCCTTGTTGAGTAATTGTTGGATTTGGCGACCGAGCTCTTCATTCTCTGTTGGGCTCATGCGGTAGTGCGGTAAATTAGGCAGGGTGGATCCCGGAATTAGATCAATGGCGTGCTGTACTTCCCTCATTGGGGGTAGTTGATTTGGAACCTCATCAGGCATGATATCCTGAAATTCTTCCAGCATTGTCAAGAACTCCATTGGAAGATCTGTTGGAAGAATGGTGTCCTCCTGCTTCATCTCACGGTGTACTACTAATAGTACCATGTTTTCCGCTTCGGCAATCCGAGAAAATTGTCACATTGTTAAGACTGGGACAACCTCTTTTTTTGTATCAAACTCTGAAACCTGTAGGGGATCCAAAACAAATTTCTTACCTTGGAAATTAAAAGAATAGGTATTAGCATACCCGTCATAGAGAACTCTCCGGTCATAGAGCCATGGGCGCCCCAGTAGCATATGGCATACAGTCATAGGAATTACATCACACCAGGCTTTGTCAACGTATTTTTTTCCCAATGAAAATTTAACCAAGCAACGCTGCTTTACATGAACAGAATTGGCCTCATTAACCCAGCTAATTCGATAAGGGATGGGGTGCTTCTCAGTTTTCAGCCCCAAACATTCAATGGCAGCTTCAGAGATGACATTCATGCCGCTGCCATTATCAATAATAACATTCAAAGCCCGACCATTATGCTCCACGCGAGTGTGAAAAATATTGGTGCGTAACCATTCGGGATTAGTCTAGAGCTCTTTCCTGGTTCCCGTTAATATTCGATGGATAACGCAACTGGGTAATTCGAATGCACTCAAGTGTTCTTCTTCACTAAGTCTACTCCCAACAATTTCTTCCTCCTCTGTGTCGTCAACAGTGTCCTCTCCCAATAATTCTTTTTCACAAATAAAGGCTAATTTCTTATCCCTCGTAGGACATACAAGAACATAGTGACAGAAGCCTTTACATTTATAGCATTGCGGTCCTTCGTTAGAGGCTTTGGCTTTCCCTTTATAATCTCCACTTACCCCGCTTCTAATTTGTTCTCTTACTGGTGGGAGCCTTTGGGTTGAAGATGTGGGGACAAATTCTGATTTTGAGTCCCAGGACATCATTTTTCTCCCTGCAGCAGGCCCTAATTATTTTTCAATACAGAGTGCCAACTGATATGCTTCTTCTACGTTTATTAATCGTGCAGTCCACATCTCTTTACGCAGGTCGTTGAGTAACCTAGTGCGGTATCGGGCTAAAGTTTGCTGTTCAGTTTCCGTAACCCTACTACGCACAGTTAGCTCGTGGAAGCGATCTGTAAATTGATCAACACTTAATGAACCTTGTCTGAGTTGTAACATCTCTTCGAACATCATCTGCTCATAGTCAATGGGCAGATATTTTTCTTTTAATCTCTCTTTCATCTCCTCCCAGTTAGAAATTGCTGGTCTACGTGTTCGGCGTAATTGTTCCTCTACACTCCCCCGCCATGCTCGTGCATGGCCTTTTAATTTCATCCGCACATAACGAACTTTTCTATCCTCTGAAACAACAAACCAATCGAAGTAATCCTCAATAGCTGTGAGCCAATCTTCAAAAGCATTGGGTTCTAGCTTTCCAAGAAAATCTGGAACTTCAACCTTCATTCTTTTTGTTAATTCATCAGGAGGTTGGTAACCTGTACCATGATCTGCATGTCCTCTATGCATATTTCACCTATGACGTCGAACTCGTGGTTCATGATTTTCAAACTCCTGATTTCCCTCTTCTTCATAACCATCTCCATCACTGTCGCCCAGCCTCTCTCTATGTATTGCGCTGCGTCCAAAGCGATTAAAGGGTCCATGCTCCTCTCGAGTACAACGCTCCTCCATGAGGTCTAGTCGATGAATAAGTTGCTCCATCATTGTGGCGATCTGATCAACCTGGTTTTGTAGTTGAGGTTGGTCTGTGTCTCGGGTGTTTGTGTTCTGATGGCTTGAGTTTAGGTTTTGGTGGCTGGAGTTTGGGTTGTTTGTTTTATTCGGGTGTTGGTTGGGTGGGTTTGAGTTATTTGGATTTTGGTTGGGTAGGTTTGGGCTGTTCAGGTTTTGGTTGGTTGTCATGGCGTATGAATTGCCACTGTAGGTTACAGGCATGGACGTAAAATACTAGAGTGAATGGAACTGGGTAACCACAAATTGCTCTGATACCAATTTGGTGCCAACGATCTGTTTGGGAAGCCTCACGCTAAGTTTTAAGACAAGGGACTAGCACAGAATCTCTCTGTGTATTGGAATCACTCCAATGCAAGCTTAATTCAGAGTTCGTAGGATGGCTGAAAAATTGATTGCCAGTCATATTACTTTCATCCTCTTTAAATACTAATACAGTCTCTAGTTCTCGCTAGGAAACAATAATGAACTAGGAAAAACAAAACAGAATAGGAATTTAAATCCAACTAGGAAACTAATAATCTAGACGTAATAACAGGAAAGAAATAAATTGCAGCGACTCCTATGTTGATGGGGACTTTGATCCTGAAGTCGTAGGAAGTCCTGTGTCTTCATTTGCATCAGATGAACTTGATATTGTTATCCTAACTTTAGAAAACTTAGATTTCTTCGAGCAATTGAGACCTCTCTTTCAACTTTACAGAATTTGCTGACACTTGGGCATTTCCATTCCATGACCGTTTCCTTGAAATCTTGTATGGACACATCTTGAGCAAAGATGCAGCACTTGGCAAAGGGTAAGAAAGACAGGGCCATGAATAATGAAATGCTCTCATCATTTTCTTCGCTCTTCCATCACCACCTTCAGAGAAATGTCCTAAATTCGTCTTTAAACTCAGCAACAGAAAATCGTAACTTTTCTTCAATCAAATGCAGAGTCAGAATGGTGGTCTAGTAAAACATGTATTTTTGGTGAGTTTTGTGTTAAGAAGACATGAAAATATTAGCTGGGATTTACTCCTTCAATGTGGAGCTGTATAAGTTTTGGGGAGAGATTAATCAACCCAATAGTTTTTTATGAAACATAGCCAGTTTTCATTGATACCAAGAACACTAAGGGGGAGCATATCCTCTGGTTCTCTTTGTTCCAATTTCATACCTTGTAAATTAAAGTTGCACACAATCAACTCAATAGCTTTGGATATATTTGTTTCCCATTATGAGCAAGGCTAAATACTATTGAATTCTACCATAAACAGAGCACAAAGCTATTAGGTTCTATTGGCAACAGGACCCAATTCTAGTAAGTGCTACTGGCAGCAGGCATAGTTATTAAACCCGACCGGAGGGTTGACCCGGCCAAGGGACTAGGTCTCGGGTTTCATGGGTCAACCCGGGTCAACCCGAATTAACTTGGAAAAATTAAAAAAAAAAAACTTTTAATATTTTATATGAAAAAATCCATGTAAATATAGATTATACATATTATAAATAATGAAGTTTAAAAAAATATTTCAAAATTTTTTTTATCCCACATTAAAAAGATATTATGTTAAGTTTTTAAGTTGAAATATTTAAACTAAAAAAGTTTTTTATCCCACATTGAAAAAACATAACTTTTCTCTTGGAACATAGAGTATATAGATGAAATAACTTTAAATCCCACATTGAAAAGATACTATGTTATCTTTTTAAGTTGAAGTATTTAAACTAAAAAAGTTTTTTATCCCACATTGAAAAAACATAACTTTTTTCTTGGAACATAGAGTATATATATGAAATGGCTTTAAATCCCACATTAGAAAGATACTATTTTATCTTTTTAAGTTGAAGTATTTAAACTAAAAAAGATTTTTATCCCACATTGAAAAAACATAACTTTTTTCTTGGAACATAGAGTATATATATGAAATGGCTTTAAATCCCACATTAGAAAGATACTATGTTATCCTTTTAAGTTAAAGTATTTAAACTAAAAGGTTTTTTATCCCACATTAAAAAAACATGATTTTTTTTCTTGGGAACATAAAGTATATATACTAATGGATTTCAAATCTTATATTGAAAAAACATAACTTTTTTCATGGAAACATAGAGTATATATATTAAAGGACTTTAAATCCTACATTGAAAAGATACTATGTTATCCTTTTAAGTTGAAGTATTTAAACTAAAAGGTTTTTTTATCTCACATTGAAAAAACATGATTTTTTTCTTGGAAACATAGAATATATATACTAATGGGTTTCAAATCCTACATTGAAAAAACATAACTTTTGTCATGGGAACACATAGTGTATATATATATATATATATATATATATATATATATATATATATATGAAAGTGCTTCAAATCCAACACTGAAAAGATACTATGTTATCCTTTTAAGTTGAAGTATTTAAACCAAAAGGTTTTTTTATCCTATATTGAAAAAACATGACTTTTTTCGTGGAAACATAGAGTATATATACTAATAGGTTTCAAAACCCACATCTTAACAAAAAAAAAAAAATGGGTCTCATCCGGGTTTGCCCGGGTTTGACCGGGCTGTTGCCACAGCCGGCCTTTTAGTAAACCCGGACCGGTCTAGCCACCGGATCGACCGAGTCCCGAGTCGACCCGCCGGGCCAGGTTTAGTAACTGTGGCAACAGGGCCAACTCTAATGGATTTATCTTTAAATTCAGCTATCTAGCTAAACCCAGCAATAATTATTGACAACACACAAAATAAGTAACATCTATTGAATTTGCTTTTGGGTCTGGCAACCAAGCCATGCCCAATGCTATTGTCTGTTAGACCCAATAATATTTTATTTATTTTGTTTAAAAGGTGCATAAAGCTCTATATACATGATGCCTTTTATTTAAGAATTTTACGTTTAAATTATAAACTTTCATATTGCAAGATAAATTAAATCCAAACCCAAAAAAAAAATTAAACAATTTATTTTTTTGATCAATTTTATAGTGTTTTGGGATTAAAAATAGATTTAATTGGGTTTCTAAAAATAGATTTTATTTTTTTATTTTTGGGATTAATTTTATCGAATGATGAAATTAAAAAATAATAATTAAAAACATGACATAAAAAATACTAAAATTAAATTAAGCTAATTTTCAAAACTTGTGACGCTGATCATGAGATTGGATTACCCCATAGAAGGTAAACCTGAAAAAATCATAAAGCAAAACTCTCAATCATCCAAGATTAAAAATTAAAATAAATAACAATGAACAAAAAATAATGAACAAATCTAGTATAAAAATTAAATTAAATTAAACTAAACAATAAAGGAAGAAATTAAAAAATAAAATAAATAAATAAAATAAAAACCAATTCTGGTATAAAAATAAAATAAAATAACAAGGGATAAAAATAAAAAAATAAAATAAATCAAGAAAATGATTAAAGAAAATTGTAACAAAAGAATAAGGATCAATTATGATAAATAAAAAAAATTTGAGGATAAAATTAAAAAAAAAATTAATTTTATAAATTATTTTAAATAAAACAAATAATAATTAAAATAATATGAATCAAATATAAAAAAATATTGAAAGGCTAATTTAAAAGATTAGAAGAGTAGATGCAAATATTAAAGGGGAAAAAAAAAAAAGAAAGAGAAAATCATCAATATCAAGCTAGAAGTTCATTAACCACACGCCACCTAGTAATGTAAAGGCCACTAAAGATATTCTAACACTAGCCCAACAAATGCATGAAACACCTACTTTTCAACGCGTGTATTTCGATCATCTTTATAATAATATTTATATTTATAAAACTGCCAAAACACTCCTTAGCTAACTTAATAATAATAAATAAATAAATAACAAGATTAAGAAAACAAAGGAACCATGGAAACCAATTAAAACAACTTGGTATTTAAAGATATTTTAGTAATTTTAATGTGCTTTGAAAGTGAAAATACAAAATCATTCATAGACTCTAGTTAATTAATTTTGCTTTCAAGGATCATTTAATAATTTCTTTGTGATGAAAAGATCTATATATGCCCTAGATTATTCGAATAATAACTAATAAATAATGTAAAAATATTATTTCACCCCAGTAGCTAGTGTAATCGTTTTTTTTTTTTTTTTGTGGGATCAACAAAATAGTAATTTCATTGTAACTATCATAGAAGACTAATGCATTTTAGTTTTTTTTTCTTTTTTAAAAAAAAAAACACAACCAGAAAGCCTTCCCGCGCAAGTCGCTAAACACTTATCGATGACTTCCACTACTTTCACAAAGCAATCATCTCATGTTTGAAAACAACATCAAACACTTGAGGGCTATCCCATTGCTCATTTCTGCTTTGCATCCACAACCAAGAGATTGAGTGGAAAATCCATCTTCTACTTCTTTCACGAAAGCAAACAAAGACCAGCTACATCTCAAAGAAAAGGGACCTCGAGTATAAAAATGGGCGGAGAGGTCTGCCAAACTTGAGAACTGGTCTTAATCCACATCAAACTTGCTACAGAATCAACAAACAAATGGTGGCGTATAAAATGAGTTAAGAGTATGATCAACCAAATCTTTCGATCCTTCGAAGACGTATTTCTTCCACTGTAAGGTCATCGGAATGGCGTGAAAATTCACGGGAGGACAATCCACGAGCACCCCGACTTGTCCCACACATCTCACATACACTTAACAGACTGGAATTATCATATGTACATGCTTGGCATCTCCACAGCCCTGACATTGTCCTTCCCGTCTGCCTCCCACCAACACTTCCACGACCAGAAATCCGTCCTCGCCGGAATTGAAATAAATTCCTCACAAACCTCAGAGGCCAGCTTATTACATTGGTAAGGGTTCTGATGGTTAGAGTGAGTGGATCTGGACCTGAATACGCTCTCTTTAACTTGAGATAAAGAATCCCAGCAAGTATTCCACCGAGGTGGCCAAGAAATGAGACGCCAGGTACAAACATTTGGATAAGAATCAACTCTGCCCAAGCAGCATGGCGTGCCGGTATGACCAATCCATAGACATTTGTAAGACTTTCGGACTGAGAATTGAGGACAACTTTCATGGCAAAGAGAACACCAGAAAATCCAGCAGAATATTCAGAGTAGAAAGGTTTGTCATAATCAAAGAAGAGGAGAAGGGACCTGGCTAGCAACAGTGTAATACCCTGGGACATGGCAAGTAAAGCAGCAATCATAGATGCAAATTCAACACTTCCCACAGAAGTTTCCAATTGAATTCCCTTCCATAAAAGCGACATCATGTTGTAAACGAGATGAGAATCACTCACATGATAGAATGGTGAGAGCAGGAAGCGTTTCAGGTCCCTATACTGCTCAATAAAAAGCAAAAGGCAAAGGCATCATCAGTTATTTCCTACAATTAGGACAC
The DNA here is from genome assembly GCA_018804465.1 of Populus tomentosa. Taxonomy (NCBI): domain Eukaryota; kingdom Viridiplantae; phylum Streptophyta; class Magnoliopsida; order Malpighiales; family Salicaceae; genus Populus; species Populus tomentosa. Next base: position 527,797 of record CM031987.1, on the reverse strand, counting down.
AACCTACAAATACAAAATCTTAAAACACAAGATGGTTTTTTCACTTAAGAATTGTATACAAAAATTAACAAAGAATAAGATAGGTGAAACTACTAGACTTTAGCAAATTAATAGCAAAGCCCATCATCAATCAATCAATCGATTCTTTCTAAAATATTGGAAAAACCAATTCTTTCTGATATATTGGAGAAACCCAATTGATTGATTTGCCCAATTAACAAATAATAGCAATTAAAACATGTAGGATCTACTCTACTCTACTAGTATAATAATGATGACGACAACGACGACGACCCAGATAGGTACCTTAAGAATGAGGTGGGGATTAAACAAGACTTGATCGATAGAGGGAAGGATATGACGGAGAAAAGCAGGCCTCAAATAGATGAGAGTATTGGCACCGAGAAGAGCCGCGGTGACGGGAGGTTTCCATGGCAGCCTATAGTACTCGCTTACAGCGTGAATTGCCAGCAGCGGCAGCATTCCCTTTGTTAAGCTTCCTCTTCTATCCATTTCCCTTCGATTTATCTATCTAACAAACTCGATTGTTCAAAATCTATCTCTTCTCTTTTCTCCTGCCTATTCAAAATCCACACATATGTAATAGAAAATAACTATAAAAAGCATCACTGCTAATCCTCTCCTGCTGCTAAAGTCGGTTACCTGCAGAGAAAGGAATTCTAGATGCTTCCTCTCTCTCAAAAATTTGAAAAATTAATTAAATTGAGAAACTTAAAAAAAATTTTAAAAAACTAAATGGTTAAAAATATTAATTAAATTAATTAAAATTTTTAAAAAACTAACCGGTTTAGTTCAGTTTTAGTTTTATAAACTTAAAATTAAAAAAGCAAATCGAACCAAACCGAAAAAAAAACAAGTCAAAATAAAAAAACCGAGATAAACTGGTTGAACTGGTTTTTGTTCTAAAAAACCGAACCGAATCGAAACCGATCAGTTTGAACTGGTTTTGATTTTTTAAAAAAATTCAATTTGATTATTATTTTTTTATAAAAACAAAACCAAACCAAAAATAAACATCCCTAGTCACTTGTTATTGGCTAAATCAATAAAAAATGAGGCCATTTTAATTAAAAAGAACAGAACAATATGCTTTTAAGTTTTTTTTTTAAATCAAACTAAAATATTATTCTGGTTTTGATTGTGTCATCATTGATGATGGATTGAATTTGATTTGATTATGTTAATTCTTAAGTCAATTTAATAAAAAAATTAGATCTACACTAAATCTTGAGTTGATAAATTATAAAGTTGACTCGTTAAATAAAACCAAGTTTTATAATAATGTTTTTTTATATGTAAATAAGTAATAAATATAAATATTAGTTAAGAAACCACTAAAAATAAAATAAAAATTTTATAACAAATAGTCAAATGGGTGGGTTAATAAGTGAATTAAATTTTGAGGGATTTTTTTATATGAAGATTTTAAATTATATTCAACTTAATTTTATTTATTTTAACAACTCAAATTTGTGTAAATTAACTTAAAATTTTATAATCCCCAAGTTAATTCAAAGTACAAAATGACATAATTTATGCCTACGTTTAGAATAGTTGAGCATGATAAACCACGGCGTTTAGCTAGAGATTTCAAATGAAATTCCAAATATTTAGGAGTAGGTTGACAATAGACTTTAACGGGACATAACAATGTAGTGCATGGGAGTAGTGGATACGTGCATGGACTGGGTCTTAGTAGTGTGCATGGATCGGGCCTTAGCAGTTTGAGAAATCCATGCTTAATGTTATCTTTTTGTTGCATTTTATTTCAGTGATACGTGAAGTTCATTTCTATTATTTCATTTGTTAGGTGTCGGTTATTGGTAGTGGTCTTATGATGTTCCTCTGTTTTCAGCTTACTTTGTTTTTCAGTTTCATACATATGGTCTGCTATTTAAGTAGCCATGGATTATTAATAAGGGATAAAAAAAATTATTTTAGTTAAACTATCATACATCCTCACCCAAAAAGGATATTTTTGTTAATGTTTTTATTTACATTTAAACAAAACATGTCATTAGTATTAGAGCTAGGTTTCTTATGTGAACTAACAAAGAGCGAATTGAGCATTTAGGGTCTCAACTTAGTGTAGTTTAGGAGCGATTACAAAGAATGGAGTTTGATATGAACGACAAGCTCCACCATTTGGAGGAAGCTCTCAATCGACTTTCAAATATGTTGCTCTCTAATTCAGAGTCCTCAAATCATGGCAATCACCACCAAGAAAAACAAGATGGAGGCTGGCAGATTATCTCGTCCAAATCAACCAAGCTAGAATTTCCAAACTTATCTGGAGACAATTCAACAGAGTGGTTCAATTGGGTGGAACATTTATTTGAATACCAGGGCACGACAGAGAACCAAAAGGTTCCTATGACTGTTTACCACCTTGAAGGGGAGGCCAATAATGGTTGCAGTGGCTTCGTAGGATGTTACAGGAAGAAGGACACATGATTTCATTGGAAAAATTCAAAGAGGAATTATGGGCTCGCTTCGGACAACCAAGATGCGAAAACTTTGATGAAGCTCTCTCAAGAATCAAGAAACTGATAACTTTGAGAGACTATTAATGTGAATTTGAGAAGCTCGACAACAAGGTACGTGGATGGACACAAATGGTATTGGTGGGGATGTTTATGAAAGGTTTGAAGGATGAGATTTCTAATGGGATATAGATGTTTAAACCACAATCCTTTAAAGAGACCATTAATTTAGCATGAATATGAGACGAGTAGCTTATATGACATCAACGGTTAACATGAACTCCACACACAAGAACTCATCTAGCTTTTCCACAAACCATGCATGCAGCTCCTGTTACCCTTGATGTTCCAATTAGACATTTAACATGGGAAGAAATGCAAAAAAAAAAAAAAAAAACTTTATTTTAACTGTAATGAATGCTTCACAGTTGGGCATAGATGTCAAAGACCACAATTATTACTTTTGAAAGGGCATGTGGGTAACATGGTGTATGATGAAATTACTAACCAATAGACATTGAAAGAAGACCAAGTTGAAGATATAGGGGAAGTATAGGAACATGAACTGAACCCAAAATCACGTTGCATGCATTAGCAAGATGAACTGGTCCAAAAACTATACTAGTTGTTCTTACAAAAGCATTTTCTATCTGGGTGGCTAATGGAGAAAAACTAAAGTGTCAAAGGTGTTATGATAAGGTATGAGTGGAGTTGTAAGGCACTGAGTTTTACCTCACTTTTTTTTCTCTACCTTTAATAGGTCTTGACCTTATACTTGATGTGTAATGACTTGAAATGCTTGGTTCCGTGGTCTGTAACGGGAAATAATTGACCATGGATTATATTTAGGACAATCAAAACTGAAGGTTGCAAGGTGTAGACATGCAAGCAATTCAGGTTGCTTCACCTAATGAATTATCAAAGGAGCTACACCAAGGCCATGCATTATTTGTAGTATGCTTTCAACCAACCCTGGGAATAACATCACATGGTGCGCCACCTTATGATAAGTAACAAGATATGTAAAGGTTGTTGAAAGACTATGCAAACGTGTTTCAGGAGCCCTCAAATGTACCACCTGTGCACGAAGTAGAGCATGACATTATGCACAATAAAAGGATTAAGCCAATTAATGTATGTTTGTATGCGTATGCCCATTTCAAGAAGGAAGAAATTGAAAAACAAGTTCAAGAGATACTTAATTCTAGCCTCACTTGACTGTGCACCAATCTGTTTTTATTACCAATATTATTGGTGAAGAAAAAAGACAGAAGTTGGCGATTTAACATAGACTTCCTTGCACTCAATACCACAACCATCAAAGATTGATTTCTCATTCCAATAGTAGATGATATATTGGATGAATTACATGGCGCATCCTTTTTTACCAAGCTCAATCTAAAGGCTAGATATCACCGAGGAATAGTAAATTCTTCTAATATACTCAAAACTGCTTTTCGTACTCACAACAATCATTATGAATATTTAGTGATGCCATTTGGCCTATGTAATACACCCTCTACATTCCAAGTCATCATGAACTCTATATTTTGCCCTTATCTTCAAAAGTTTATCTTGGTTTTCTTCGATGATATTCTCATATATAGTTGTACTTGATATAAGTATGTGTTGCATGTTAAACAAACCTTGAAGATTTTGAGGCAACATCAATTTTTTTTGCCAAGGCTAGCAAGTTTGCATTTGGCCAACATGAATTAGAATATTTGGAACACATTGTTACGCCTTAGGGAGTGAAGGTCGATAATCATAACATTACAACCATGGTGGCGTGGCCTCAACCAACTAATATTTATGAATTATATGATTTTTTAGGCTTGACAGGATATTACAGGAAATTTGTTCAAAATTATGGCATCATCGCTCCACCCCTTACCAACCTCCTCAAGAAAAAGCAGTTCAGATGGAACAAGGAAGCTAGAGTAGCTTGCATGACTCTTAAGCAAGCAATGACCATCATATCTGTTTTGATGATACCCAATTTCAATGAGTCCTTCACAATAAAAATGAATGTTGCAGGAGAAGGAATAGGTGCAGTCTTAACTCAACAAAACAAGCCCATCATCTTTATGAGCAACACACTAGAAGTTACAAAACAATCATGGTTAATCTATGTCAAATAAATGTTTATGATTATAGAGGCTATATGCGTATGAATACTATATTTATTGGGGAGAAGTTCTTCATCCAAACCAACTAACACAACCTAAAATATTTTTTGGAACAACATTTGGTAACATCGAAGCAGGAAAAATGGATAACCAAATTGCTAAGCTATGATTATGAGATCACTTATCGCCTAGACTGTGAAAATTTAGTAGCAGACACCCTTTCATGTAAGCCTAACAATTTAGTCCTTAATCACCTCAATGTACCCACCGTAACCATATGGGATAAAGTTCGAAAGGCATATAAAAGAGATCCATACATTCAATCAGTCACTTAATTAGCTAAGAGTCAAATCGAAGGGTTATATATATAATGACATGGGTTATTCTACTTTAGAGGCGGGGTAATCATTCCTTCCCAATAAGAGTTATGAAAAAGGCTGCTACATGAGGCCCACGACATAAAAATCAAGAGGCATTCAAGAGTGTTACAGACATTTAAGTGGTTGGCTCAATAATTTTATAAGCCTTAAATGTTTTGAGAAGTCCATAAATACATCCAACGTTGTGAAGTATGCCAAAAGATTAAATCCAAGACACTCTCACCTATAAGATTTCTCCAATCGTTGCTTATTTTGTGTTAAGTATGAGGAGATATCACTCTCGACTTTATTGAATGACTGCCTCTTTACCACGACAGGGATACAATATTGGTAGTAGTGGATAAGTTAAGTAAATCTACACCTTTCCTAACCTTAACTCATCCATTTACTTCTAAATGTGTGGCTGAAAAATTTATGGAATGGATTATCTAGTTACATGGGTTGCCAAAATCCATCATTAATGATCAAGATCCAATCTTTATTAATAGGTTTTTATAAGAATTTTTTCAAATATCAGGCACTAAGTTACAACTTGGCTCCGCTTATTATCATCAAACCGACGACCAAACAAAAATGGTCAACCACTGTGTGGGGCAGTATCTTTGGTACTTTATACATCAATGGTCATGTAAGTGGAGTGCCTATCTTCCTTGGGCTAAGTTATGGTATAATACAACGTACCATGCCTTAACGAGAATGACTCCATTTCAAGTGTTATATGAGCGTTCGCCTTTCTCATTCCCATTTTTTCATAACAATTTTTCTTTTGTCAAGGAAATGGATAGGCAACTGATAATTAGAGATGTGATATTATGACAGCTCAAAGCCAATTTAGAAGCCTCCATCAATCGCATGAAACAAATGGTTGATAAAAAAAAGAGAGATGTCACGTTGGAAGTAGGTGAAACAGTGTTTCTCAAATTGCATCCCTATCAACAACAATTAGTTTTTAAACATACCCACCAAAAGCTTGCCAGTCAATTTTATAGGTCGTATCCTCTGATACAAAAAAGTAAAGCAGTTGCTTACAAACTTCAGCTGCCAACAAGAACCCACATTCATCCAATTCTTATTAGGTAATCACAGTTTAGCTAAGCTAAAATTTAACTAGTTGGTAGTGTCCATTTCTAAGAATGTATCCTATTATCATCCATTAAACTTGTATAACACTAATATAAGGGCTTCATAGACGGATATAAAGAAAATAACAAATATAATCTACCATCATAATATCATGGTAGTCAACAAAATCATAATAATTGTCATAACCTATTTTTGGGTTATTCCCTAAAATTTCACCTCTTTTTCTTTTAAAATAATAAAAATAATAAATAAATTAATAAAAACAAGGAGACCGACAATGCGGAAAAACATTTGTTGAGGAAGGATTTCAAATATAGAAAGTTAAGCTGTAATTTTGAATGGAATCAGGAGTCTAATTATACCTTATTGTACCCAAAACTTAAGAGAGAATGTATAATCACGGTCAAATTAATATTACTAGACGAATCTGCATAAAAATTAAGCCTGGGGATATAATTCAATTTTTAATAGGCTAAATTAAAAGTTTAATTATGTTAAAGAATTAATTTGGGTCCAATTAAATGATTTAATTAGGTGTAAAGACTTAATTATACTTTAAATTGGTCAAATTAATTTTATTAGGGGTTAATTGGTGAAAAATTAAGTTAGAGAGCCTAATTTGAGCTTAATTAAGAAGAATATAATTTTAAGAAAACAAATTTAATTTTTATCAAGTCAATTGATTCAAATCATAGGTAAAATTACAAGAAAATCAAAAGTTTAGGGTTAATTAAGAGCTAAATTGAAGAAATCCCCAACCAACAACCATTTTACAAAAGGCGTCGAACTCTAGGGACCCAATTGATGGAAATCAAGGGAAAAATTAAAAAAAATTAAAAGTTTAATAGTCAATTAATAAAAAAGCATTAGAATTCAGGGCTAATATTGAAGTTCAACAGGGACAAATTTGCAGAAAATTGAAAGTTTATAGTTAATTAAAGGTGCTATTAAAAGAAATCAAAGGTCAGAGAACCAAATTGAACTTTGATCAAATCCCTAAATTAAAACCTTAAAAGCCAAAACGACGTTGTTTTATTTAAATGAAATGACCCTTTTCCTTTCAAAGGCAACATGTATGACCTGTACAAATATAGTTTGACTAAAAAAAACTGAAGATGATATTTAAAAAAAATATATTGAGATGACAACATATTAAATCGTCATGCGTTAGCCCGAGTTAAAATTCCAAATCTACAACTCAGGTTATGAGACCATTATAACCCACATAAAGCAAATTATGATTTGGTGAGTCAATCGTAGTTAACTTATCAAATTCATGATCTGAATAATAAGATTAGGATAACCCTATAGAAAGTAAATCGAAATAAATTATGAAGTCTAATTCTTAATCAATTCAATGTTGAAGGATAAAGTTGAAAAAAAATCAAGTAAAAAAAAAAGCACAAAAGAACAAGGTTAACCCACCAAACTCATGATCTCATGTCATAAGACCAAAATAACCTCATAGAAAGTAAATCGAAAAACAACCCGAGTCAACCCAAAATAAAACTGGGATAACCTCAAACAAGACAAACCAAAATAAATAATGAAGTTTATTTCCTAATCAACCCAGAGTGAAGATTTTAAAGAATGAAATTGAAAATAAATACCAAGTAAAAAAAGAGACAAAAAGAAACTCGAGTCAACTTGTTTAACTCATCAAACCCGTGATATGAGTCATAAGATTGAGATAACCACATAAAAAAAAAAACACAACAAATCATGAAACATAATCTTCAATAAACCAAATGTCAAAGGATAAAATTAAGAAAAACATATAGATTAAAAAAAAAAGACTATTGCAATGAATAATATTTTATGAGATGGTATATAGTAAAAACACCACCTCCTTTAGTTTTTGTTAATTGTAAGACAAGTAAAAAACCTGTATGTTTTACATAGAGGTTTCTCATGATTTTCTAGTGCCAATTCTTTGGCTTTACTATGATCGATATACATTGTTTGCTTGTAATAGTATCTATGACTAATTTTAACCTTTATTATAGTCGATCAAGCCTTGTCTATTATATTTTTTCCTTTAACAAAAAGTCTGTTTGATGTAGGAGCAATGAATATTGTTGTTATCTTAAGAAATGAGTCATTATTCACCTTTATTTTCTTTTTCAATACCTTTTGAATCAAATCTCTGAAAATAATACAATTGTGAGTACCATATCTATATAAATCATGCCACTTATAATATTTCTTTCCTTTTATTTGTTCAATTATAAGGTTGTATGATTGCCTAGGAGTTTGATTTGTTTTCATTGTATCAATTAACTGAAAATCTCTTATCCTATTTCAATATCGAATGAGTATTCTTTTTTTCATTAATAGTTTTGGTTATTTTTATTTCTTTATCAATACACTCACTAGCCTTTTTGTGTTTTTGTTTTTATATTCTTAATGTAGTGATCTCAAATAATTTTCCCGCTTTGCATTATTGATGAATTTTTTCAAATTCTTTGTTATTATAAATATTTTATGCACACACTAAATGTTTTCAACATTTTATACATCGATCATCTTTTTACACCTTTAATCTATTAACACTTAGCCTCTAAGTTATATTTGGTTTGGGGTTAAGAAGGTATTTGACATTGAGGTTGAACCTGTTTTCTATCAAAATTTAATTATTTTTTTCAATTCAAATTAATTTATATATATATATATTAGTGTTTTTAGATCGTTTTAATATGCTAATAGCAAAAATAAAATTTAAAAAATATTATTTTAATTTATTTCCAAACAAAATTCACTTTAAAAAATAATCTCTATTTTTTATGTAAGAAAGTGACAGAGGGTAAAAATATTAAAGATATTTGATATGTGTGTAAAAGGGATTTTTAGTGATATGATCTAATTTATTTTAAATAAAATTGAATTTTCATGTAATAATAAATAATATTTTGTAATGGGATTCATTTGTTTGGTATTGTAAAAAGAACGAAAATTGAAAGTTTAAGAAAAATATTTACACAAATTTCAAAATTTTCCGCATTAACCCCCCCACCCCTTTATAAGTGTTACCTCTTTGGGGGTTAATTATTAACTCATTTAACCTTTTCACCTCCCATAAACAAGGTGGTAAAATGTTAACCCTTAACTTTTAACTTCTTTTAACCTAAATCTAAACACAAACTAAAAGTAAATTTTAATTGGTCTCAAGTATAGTTTCAATTAGCCCCATCAGTTCAATTTCTTCTCCCCTGGTATAGGTTTCATTTTTTTGTTCCTTTTCAAATTTCATTTTCACTTTTTATCTACAATATTTGGTTCGTTGCAATAGGGCTTTCTCTTTTGCTTCACTGCAGGTTCTATGGTTTTTATCACTATCTCATATCCACATTGCGAGTTTCACAAAGTAATTATAATTGGTCCGAGTCAATTTAGTATATCATTGTCTTAATATTTTTTTTTAAAAAAAAAATTATGTTGTACAATGTGTCACCATTTTAGTATTTAAAAAGTGTTTCGGTTGATATAAATTAAATTTTTAACCTTCTAGCATTTTTATATGTTTTTTAGGTTGAAGAAATAATAATTCAACCATGGGCAAAAAAACTAGTTTGAAACTATAGTTTGAGTACAAGACAAGTTGAACATTACTTGGGTGATTAAAGTTTGCACTTCATTAATCACACTGGAGGTTCTTTACGGCATGTTAAGAGAAGAAAGTGGATGTGATGAGTAAAACTCAAGGGATATATTTTGGTAGCTAAAGAACTCAAGGGATATATTTTTTCTCGTTTAAACATTGATTCTCTCTTAATTGTAGAATTGGTGAAGGAAAGGATAATGTTGATGTTGATGAGTGATGCTCTAATACTAGTTTTTATAAAATTTATTTTTACTAATAAAATATCTTTTTTTCATTGAATTTATGTTTTATTTTGTTAATTCAAATCCATTGTTTTTCAATTTCAAATGTTAAAATTAAATTGGAATTTATACATGCTATCGATTATATTCAACTAGTTAAATGGCCTACGGCGTACTTTTCTTTAACAAAAATTATCAAAAAACCTAAAATGTAAGAATGTCGGGTCTGTATATAAAGAGAGACCTAAGAGCCTTAGATACGGTGTTGCATTCACACCTAATGCTCTTAGGTTTGGTTGCAACACCAAGCCCAAGAGCGTTGGATCTAGCGCGTTGGGTCTAGGTCTAGCTGCAGCGCAATACCCTTGTAGCCACACCTAACGCTTTTGGGTTTGGTCGCAACGATAAAACCTAGAGCGTTGGGTCTGGGTTTGGCTGCAACATGAGACCCAAGAGTATTGAGTCTGACTACAACACTAGATCCAAGAATAATATTTATAATATCAATTATAATATTTCTAATATTAATAATAATATTAAACTTGTCTGACCCAAGTTCTTATAGTTTTTAATCCCTTCAAATCAAATTTATAATTTTTCTTCAATAGTAATAATATTTTATTTCAAATTTAATAATAATAATAATAATAATAATTTTGAATTTTACCATTCAAATCAAATTTATGGTTGTTTTTCAATATTAATAATAATATTTTTAAATTTATTAATTAGTATATTAATAATATTAATTATAATAAAAATAATAATATTTATAACACAAATAATGATATTTTTAATATTAATCATATTAATTATAATAAAAATAATAAAATTTATAACACAAATAATAAAATTTTAATATTAATAATAATATTAAATTTGTCTGACCTAAGTTTAAATGGGTTTGATTATAACACCATGCCCAAGAGCTTTTGGTCTCTTTTAAACACCAAACTTAAGAACCATGGGTCAGAACGTCGGATCCTAGAGCCTTTGGTTAGGCAGGACTACAAGACCCAAGGGACTTGAGCCTGTGCCCCAACCACACACAAACAACTTAGATCAGGTGTTCCTTTCCAATCCCAAGTTTTTTGGGTCTAGAAAGGGAGGTCAAACCCAAGTTAATAATAACAACAACAATAATAATAATTTATTTTATTCTTCAAATCAAATGTATGTTTTTTTTTTATAGTAATAATATTTATTTCAAATTTAATAATATTAATGAATTTAATAATATTTATAATTTTAATAATAATATGTAACTTGTTTTGCCCAAATTCTTATAGTTTTTAATCTCTTCAAATAAAATTTATGGTTTTTCTTTGATAGTAATAATATATTTTTTTCAAATTTATTGATGATGATGATGTTTAATTTTACCCTTCAAATCAAATTTATGGTTTAATTTATGTTTAGTTTTCAATATTAATGATATTTTTTTAAACAATTATTAATGATAATTAAAACAATAATATTTATAATACAAATAATAATATTAAACTTGTTTGACCCAAGTTTAAATGGGTCTGACTGCAATATCAGACCCAAAAGCTTTGAACACCTTTTAAACGCCAAGCACAAGAGCTTTGGCTTTGGCTGCAACACCGAACCCGATGTTGCCCAAGAGCCTTGACTTCGAATGCAGCCCAAGAGCTTTGGGTCCTGACACGGGACCCAAGAGATTATGGTTCAAATGTCAGACCCCAGAGATTTGGATCCTAACACCGATCCCAAAAGCCTTGGATCCGAACGTCGGACCACAGAGTCTTGGGTCAGGCGGGGCTGCAAGACCCAAGGGACATAATAATAATAACAATAATAATTGATTTTACGCTTCAAATCAAATCTATGTTTTTTTCGATAGTAATAATATTTATTTCTACTTTAATAATATTAAACTTGTATGATTCAAATTTTTATAGTTTTTAATATAATAATAATAATGTTAAACTTGTTTGACTTAGACTTTTATAGTTTTTAATCCATTCAAATCAAATATATGATTTTTCTTCAATAGTAATAATATTTTATTTCAAATTTAATAATAATAATGATTATTATGATGATGATGATTTTTATTTTTATTCTTCAAATCAAATTTATGGGTTTTCTTCAATAGTAATAATATTTTATTTTAAATTTAATAATAATAATAATAATTATTATTTTACCATTAAAATCAAATTTATGGTTTTTCTTTAATAGTAATAACATTTGTTTTTCAAATTTATTAATAACAATAATCATAATAATAATAATAAGAATAATAATAGTAATACTAATATTAACAATAAGAACAATACTAATAAGAATAATAATAATAATTTTATCCTTCAAATAAAATCTATAGTTTTTTTTCAATAGTAATAATATATTTTTTAATAATTATATTAATAATAATAAAAATAATAATATTTATAATATCAATAATAATATTAAACATACCTGACTCAAGTTTTTATAATTTTCAATTTCACCTTTCAAATCAAATTTATGGTTTTTCTTCAATGATAATAGTAATCCTGACGTGGGTCTGTAGCTACATACACAAGTTCAACTTTAGTGCTTAGGGCATGACAACCATGCCTGACCCCAGTGTCAGGTGTCTGACAATCATACCATGCCCTAGCGCTTAAGGTTTGTAGCCTTATCATGCCCCAGTAAAATCTAAACTGATCATTTTTTCCCTGATTATTCTTTTAATATCAAATGCATCTCGTGAAAAAGACAACTTCACCCCCATTGCATGCCTAGCAAGTTTTTTTGATAAGAAAAATTATGTCATTACACTACTTCAATCCATAATAATCTATGTCCTTGGTAAAAAGTAAGAGGAGCACTAAACTCTTTTAATATATTATATAATTGTAAGTTTTTTTTTTCAATTCCTTAACATTTAAAATTTGATCAAAATAGTTCATTTATAAAATAATTTGATTTTTTTTTACTTTCTAAACAACCTCACATATATCATTTATATTTAAAAATGAAAATCAAGATTCTTAAAGATGGTAGAATATATATGAAAAATATATAATAAATCTTTTTAGGAAAACTTTATAGACCAAGATACCATTCATAGTGAATTTTCAGTGTTTTTTTTTCCTTTTATCATTTTCATTCTAACATATAACTCAATTTCATTTTTTTATAATGTATTATTGAGAATTGAATCTAATAATTTATTTTTATTAGCTGGAGTTATTGTTGTGATTTAAAAACTCCTTGACATTAAATTATTGCTAAATTTGAAAAAAATAGAATTCAATTTTATTACTCAAGGACCAAATTTAACATTAAAATAATTTTTTTTTATTCTTCATGAAGCGTGGATTTTAAAATCTTGATCACCAAAGTTTTCCATTTTTTTTTAAATTTGATCCTTATTTATTGAGTTTTTAACCTACAATTTATTTATTTTACATTTTGATCCCTAGATTTCATAAGGCAAGAAAATTACTAAAAAATAAAAGAGAGAAGACAAAGTTGTCAGCTGTCCATATTTAGACAAATAATTTTTTTTTTATATTAATAAATTTTATTTGATGAGAAAAATTTAATTGATGTGTTTTTGACTCTTATCTGAAAAAATAAATCATGATCCATGTTTCTTTTTAGTTCTAGATGATTTTTGATTTCTTGATCAATTAAATTATTTTGAAGTTAGGTATGAGTTTGTTGAGATTTATAAAGTATTTCTTAAATATTTTACATGAGAAAAGGAGTTTTTCTGTTCAAGAAATCGAACCTAACTTCCCAGCTACCGGAGGAATTTGCAAATTCAGTAGATTTGACTAGAGGCATGCGTACATGATTTTTTTTTTCTATTGCTCTTCAAAACTTGTTTGATCCCATTTCCCTCTGTTGATCATGTTTCATCCTTTTTCATCCCAAGAGAGGCAAGATGATAAAGCGAAAACTACAAGTCCAAAGAACTTTTATTTCTCTAGAAGATCATGTTTTTTTTTTATAAAACTCCCTTTTCATTATTCATTCATTCATTCTTTTTTATTTATTTTATTTAAACAATGATTTTTTTTTTTATCACAATCCTGGTTCTTCGTATAAAAATTTATCATGATCTATAATGCAATTTTCAATTAGAAAACTAAAAAATAATATAGATTATCTTTATGTGACTATATGAAAAAAAATAAAAGAATAAATAAATCAATTTTCATTTGTAATTATTCATAAAGTAATTAGTAATATTATTAAAAAAAATCTAATTGTATTTAAAAATTATAAAATAATGAAATAACTTTTTAAATATCATCTTAATAATTTTATTTAAAATGGATTGTATTATAAAATAAAATAATTATAGCCTTATAAAAAGCCAATTGCGCTTAGGTATCGAAGCATGGCCCTACTCACCTGGATTAAAATAAAAATAAAAAGTCAAATGTTATATGTTGATGACATATAGTCTGTTTTTTTTTTTCTAAATATAGATGAGTAATATATTTTCTGTTTAGATAAAATATTTTTCACTATATATATTTTTATTATTGAAAAAATAACATCTATTTTTGACATATTTTTATTTAAAAACACCATAAAAACATGCTAAAAACTTTAACAACTTTATTTATAATCCTAAAACACGTTCTAATCACCTTAAGAGTCAGTAATCAAAATGAATAAAAAAATTAGAAACCCTGATATATCTTTTATGGCATGTTTAAAAGGTAAAATTATCATAATTAAAATACCCTTTTCAAGATGACTGCATTAATATTAATATCGATTTTTTTATTTTATGATAAAAATGTGGTCGCCAAAATTTTTCTCTGTCTCATTGACTCTCTCTCATCTCTGAGGGTCTTTGATAGTAGGTGAATAGTAAAGGTCAATAAATCTTCAAGTCTAGTGTATAATAATGCAAGGACGTAGAAGAAGATAAAAATATAAATCACGGATAGACTTTGAGAAAACCCAAGCCATAGGGGAGAGGAGAGGAGACGAGAAGAAAGGAGAGCTCAAAAGGCAAATCTTCCCGTTAACGAAGGTAATTTCGTTTATGTTTTCTCATTTCTTGTTTTTTTTTTTTTCGAAATTTAGTTATCATGATTATGGTTTAGTTTCAATATTATAAGAATTCAGCTGGGCTAGCTGGGCATAATAGGATATGATGTGAAATTTAATTTTTCTAATAACATAAAAGCAAAAACAATATCAAGAGTTTGGTGGGATTTGTTTGATTTTTGAACCCATCTATTGAATTTTTAGGAATCTATGCATCAACCCATCATACCTGGTTTGCCGGATGACTTGGCCTTGCGGTGTCTGGCAAAGGTATCTCATGGGTACCATGGACTTCTTGAATCTGTCTCCAAGAGATGGAGGGATATGATTCGTAGCGCTGATTATGCCCGCTATAGAGCGAAACAAGGATGTTGTGGTGATTGGCTGTTTGTTCTTACTGAGCAGTCTAACAACCAATGGGTTGCCTTTGATCCTGAAGCTGACAGGTGGCATCCCTTGCCAAAGGTTTCTGGGGATTGTGCTGACCGTCAGCATTTTGGATTTTCCTGCGTTTGTGTTTATAATCGACTCTTAGTCATTGGGGGCTCCTATGCACCACTGGATTCGTCAGTTCTAATTCAAAGACCTTTAATAACAGATAATGTTCTCCAGTTTGATCCATTTAAGAAACAGTGGACTAGTGTGGCAAGAATGCGAACACCACGTTCTCACTTTGCTTGCAGTGTTATCTCTGGTAAGGTTTATGTTGCTGGTGGGCGCAACTTATCTTGCACCAAGGGGCTTGCGCTGGCTGAGGTTTACGATCCTTTAACAGACAAGTATGTTCATTTGCACAGCTGCAATATTTATTTGTGATGTTGTCTAACACCTTTGATAATTGTTAGTGACTACTGGTTGCATCTTATTAAACACCAGGCTTTTGCACTCTTTATGATTTGAGTGCATGATTAATCACCAAAAGATGATCTGTTTTTTTTTGTTAATTATCTGATCTGTCATGGTCCTCCTTTTTCTTTCCGTCATTTTCTCCAGTCTTGCCTGGAACGTTTCTATTGTCAATGTTTACAACTTTATTAGCTGAAAATTTGATTACATCTTTTTTTGTGAAATCCATCACCATTACAGTTTACTGCTTAGGTTTATAATGACATTCCCCAATCAATCATGCATCTTCATTAAGATCTTGTTCAAATTCATCTTTTTCTAGTGCAATTTGTTGCTGGTTATGACATAGCAGAAATTGCAGATGGGAGGAATTGCCGCCAATGCCGGCACCACTGATGGACTGCTTAGGATTATCATATAAAGGCAAATTTCATGTTTTGAGTGACCAGGTTGGCCTGTCAGAGACAAACATAACTCAAGTTTTCAATCCATCAATTAACACATGGTGCACAATGGAGGACATTTGGCCTTTCTCTAGGGCAATGCAATTTGCAGTTCAAGTCATGTGTGATGGAAGAGTATACACAGTTGTTGATTGGGGTGAGAGCTTGATTAAAACAAGGGAATCTGAGGGAGGAGAGTGGTACACTGTGGGTTCAGTACCTTCAGTCATTCTTACCAACCACACGAGGGCTTTGGAGGCCTTTAGTTATGGCTTTGCTTCCCTTAGAGATGAACTGTATATATTGGGTGGAAAGGTTCTCAAGTGGGAAGAGGCAGGAGCTGGAAGGTTTGACATCGTGAGATTAGATTTGGTGAGGGTTTGCAATCCAGTAGCTAGGCCTTTAAAATGGAAGGAAACCAGGCCAATGTGTGGACCAGCATGTGGCTCTATTCTAGGATGTGCATCCCTGGAAGAGGAAAGTTGTTCTCAATCGAGGTAAAGGAACCCTTTGTTACTTCGGTGTTCACCATCTCTCGGCGAAGCCTATATTATGACTTTATTGAATTTTTACAATCCTGTAATTATAGTTTTTCTTTATAAACTGCTTAGAGTTTTCTTTGATTAGAATTCTCCCCGATCTTGTGGCTAATGTACCCTCTTGTATGTTTCAGTTGGACTTGAAGAATGCACTTGTTATGGCCAATGCAGTCACGGCTAATACAAAGGTGGGAGGCATGTAATGGCAATGTCCTTCCAACCAGGCGCATCAGTCAGTCATTGGACATCCGTTGACACCTTGTTTGGCTTGCTTTTTAATGAAAGATTCCTCGTCTGGTTGGCTTGCTTTTTAATTCCAGGATTAGTTTAATGAAGACGGTTTTTACTTGAAAACTTTCCCTTGATGACGCCTTAACAATCGATTTGCAAGATTGAGAACAGGAAAAGACAGGAGAAATATGGCTCAAGTCTGCTTCACTGTTTCTCCTTGTTTATGCCTATTGGAATAGAAACGCTTTTCTCAATGTTCCTAACCACATTGTGACTGAAACTTGGGGAGAAGTAATCACTGAAGCTATATATTCCAAGAACCCTTCTGAAAGGAGCAGTCTGCTTCACTGTTTCTCTTTGCTTGTTTATGCTTATATTGAAAAGCTAGAATTTAGTGATTTTTATCAATCTTCGAAAATAATAGATAGAAATGCTGCAATCACAGCCATTGCGACAATGAGTTTGTCCAATCCATAACTTGATGCCTGCAGTCAGTTTGGGCTATAACTTGTGTTGGTGGGGTTTTCTGAACGATTTGATACACGGTGGTGTGCGACGGTTGCATGGAAGAGAAGAAACTGGCGCTGCCTGCGTGAAATTTAGCGGTATTCGAGATTCATATTTATGGTCATTGATGGACATGGTTCAAATAAGCCCGAACCCTAGGACCTCCTCCAGGTGTGGGCTCGGGCAGGGTCCTTGTGGGGACCTACCGTCTCGAGCCTAGCCTGCTTGTCATTGGACTTGGAATTGAGCCTTGGGGGACCCATTATCTCAAATTTTGGTTCTGGATTGTGGTGCCCGAACCCATCTCTCTTTTTTAATTGATTGAACTTAGGGTTTCAAACCGGAATCCGACTGCTGGGTTCACTTGTTTTCATCAACTTCATGCTTATACCAAATGCATACCCATGAATCATCAAGTAAAGTTCGAAGCAGATGCACAACAACATTCTTTTCTATATCACCACCGCATGAGACTTGTTTTTGTAAAAATGGTGGAATAAACCCTCCAGATTTAGCAGTTTTATTAATAAAAAAATTTATCGGTATTTACATTAACAATCTATCAACACACATGTTACCAACAGAATCAGAAACAAATCTCATGTGGTAGTGTCGGGTACTCTTGAATACCTAAATTAGCATATATATATATATATAACATTAATCATTTTATGTTAACGACTGGAATCTCTTGAAGTTTGCTTTAGATTTGGCTTGGTAAGCTTGGTGCAGGGCTTGTTAAGGATAGCCTAACTTGTAAGTTTTAACCTCTTAGAATCTCTCAATTAAGTAAATTCTTGGACATCTACTGACTTTTTCGTCAAGTGTTCGAATTTGATAGAGGCAAAAATGGGCGGGTGATGGATGATGATGATGGGTGGAAATGATAAAGAAGAAGAAGATTCTAAGTTCAAAGCTTTTGATTTTTTTCCATGTTCTATTCATGTTAACCTAATCTTTTTTATTTAATTTTTAATTATATTTAATCAAATTTATTATTTTTGGGATCTTCCTTTGAATGTTGCATGAACATTTAATAGATTTTTTTAATGTTAGAATGTTAAGACAATTTAAATAAATTGAAAAATAAAAATTAATTGAAAGTTTTTTTGAAAAACATACTACAACCGCAAAGAAAAATAATTGTTAAATGATAAGAGCCGTAATGGTTATTTTTTAAAGTATTTTTTTATTCGAAAATGCATCAAAATCATAGTTTTTAAACCCAGCTTGATCTAAGGTTCGGGTTCCGGGTTTTGACCGGATCACCGAGTCGTCCAGGTCAATTTTTTTTTAAAAAAATTAAAGCGACGTCGTTTTAGTAAAAAAACAAAAGTCAATGGGTTGCAACCAGGTTTTTGATTGGGTCTTGCCAGGTCAACCCGCCGGGTCGGGTCACACTGTTGTTTTTCTTTTCCCTGTTTTTTCTTCAACCCAACCCAATTCCAGCCTCGGATCGGTCGAGTCTCGGGTTGTCCCACCGGGTTTCAAAACTATGATCGAAATGATATTTTTATTTTATTTTTTAAAATTCATTCTTTGATATCATCATATCAAATCAAAACAACCTAAAATACTAAATCATATTACAAGCAAGTTTTTTTAATTTTTTTTTTAATTATTGTAAATAAAAAAATAAATAGGATCTAGATAAGTGGTCCTACCATGAGGCTTTTATAATGTTTTCATGATCATAATTCGTGAAAAGCTGAGAAAGTGAGTCCCTGCATCCTTCTAGCTGGCTGGCAGCAAGTCTTCATGATTAGCGAGGGTGTCGGTGGAGAAGAACTTTCAGGTCACTGCCAAAACAAAAAGACGAGTGAGTGTGGACCATTCTTCAGACCCCATTTCGCCTTCCATCCCGTTTTTCATTTCATACTATACCAAAAAAGATACATTTACACTGCTCTGATTATCACCAAACAAGGACAAAATGCAGTGGCTTGTCTCCATTGAATTAAAGGTCCAAGACTTTTGTGAGATGGACCCTTACACAAGTCATAATCTACTTTCCTGCTAACAAATTTATGTTCTTCCAATTTACGAGTACCTCGTGATGGGCACAATAGAGGAAAGGGCTATCATGCCGAAATCAGCAAGATCTGATTTTTATAGTTGTAGGTTAATCTATCTAGTCGTTGTTAAAACAAAAATGGTTTAATGGTTTAATTTTGTAACTCGTTGATCCGAGACTTGATTTCTAGTTTTATGGATTAACCTCATAACTTGTCGATTTCGGTGTTTGGTTTAAACGGATTTTATATTAAATTAGATGGAAATTGATATGATTAATTTAGAGAATCAATCCGCGAACCGATCAAAACTCGTTAATAGATAAGAGTTCATTTTCTTGATTTCTCACCAATAGGAATGGCTGAATTCTCTTATACCAAGATATCATTGGGGTTGCCTTGCCCCATCTTTGTGGATTCTTGGTCCTTTATGGGTCTTTTTAGCCCCCTTTTTTGAAAAAAGTATCTAGTATCTTTATTAAATGAACGTTGTCAAATGATAATGATAATAAAAATCGTGTAGTTTTGCTGTAAAGAGCTTGGAGAAGTAGTGGTAGTGTTATCTTGTCTGCTCCATCTATCCAATAAGTACATGTATGAAGAAGAAGAAATACCACGTTGCCTCTCCTTCTCCTTCTCATTCTGATATAAAGTTGTTGGGATCGGCTATCTTACACTCCTACATATATATCAGCAAGTAGTCGTGTGTCTGTAGAAGAAATAGTTAATGCAAGCAGTGAGAGGAGGAGGAGGAGGAGGAGGAAGAAGATGATGGTGTTGTACTTGTGGTTGGGATTTATGTATGGGTTAATGATGTGCTCTTTAACATGGAAATGTGTAAACTGTTTTGAATTCGAACACTCTCAGCCTCTGCCTCTCCAAGATTGGAATAATAATGTCACTTATAAAGCAGCAGCAGAAGCAGAAGCATTTGCATATGCATATGCTCGTCGCACACCACCGTTGATGGTGGGTCTTACACTTGTCAATGCAGCTGCTTCAAAGGGAGCTGGTACCTTCTTATTACTCTTAACTCTCACCTCATCTCCTCCGTAACTGATAATATGAATGATAATGGCTTGCAACCTCACCAGTTTTCTCTCCTGTTAATTATTCGAATCATATGCAGTCTGCCTGGATGGCTCATTACCAGGGTACCACATCCACAGAGGATATGGATCAGGGGCAAACAGTTGGCTCGTTCAATTGGAGGTATCCAGAATGACTCAGAAATTAACAACAGTACTTGGCTACTTGCTCTCCTATGATCATGTCTTGTTCTTCAGGATTCAAGCCTTCTCCTAAGCACCTGCTCTCTCTCTTTCTTTCTCAAACAGGGCGGAGGATGGTGTAATTCAATCAGAAAATGTGTTTTTAGTAAGAAAACACGCCATGGTTCTTCACACTATATGGAAAAGCAGATACCTTTTGAGGGCATACTCAGCAACAAAGCTGAAGAAAATCCTGGTCATTCACGTCTCTTGACAACTTCTTCACTTGACTTACTCTCATAATTCTTGCACAAATTATAACTGCTATGTGCATTTGCAGATTTTTATAATTGGAACAGGGTCAAGGTTCGTTATTGTGATGGTGGATCTTTCAGTGGAGACAGTCAAAATGAGGTCAGTGATCTTTCAGCACGTATTTACTTTTATGTGCTTTGCCAAGCCTGTTCTTCATTGCACAAGTCTCAAGAACAGGAACTGAAAATCTTGCATTATTCATAAACTTACTTCCGTCTCCGCTCATCTACAGTACCAATCTCATTTACAAATATTTATCTACATTTCCCCACAATCAGCAGTTTGAGGGTATTGCTGACCTGCTCACTAAGCCGCTGGACTTGAGCTGTGTTCTCCAATTGAGTTTATTTGTTTTGTAATGGAAGAATGAGTGAAATTTACCAGGCCTCTGGCTGAGTGAATGACGATTTCATCCTTCCTCCACAGGCAGCACAACTCTATTTTAGAGGACAAAGAATCTGGTCAGTTGTCATGGAAGATTTGATGTCGAAAGGAATGCGCTATGCTAATCAGGTCCCTCAAACCTGCCATACAACTTTTATGCACTGTTTTAGTTTTATTTATTTGTAGGTTTTTTTTGTTTTTCCTCCTTTTTGTTTTCTAGGCTCTTCTGTCTGGATGTTCAGCTGGGGGTTTAGCATCTATACTACATTGCGACGAATTCCGGCATTTATTTCCAAGAACTGCTAGAGTCAAGTGCCTCAGTGACGCTGGTTTATTCCTTGACGTGTAAAGACCTCGAGATCCTTGCATTTTCACTCCTCGTTGTGTTTCCAATTAGTATGGCTAAACTGCAGTTGTCTCTTGTATGCAGACCTGACATCTCTGGTTGGCGCACGTTAAGATATATGTTTGCAGGAGTGGTCATGCTGCAGGTACCGAGACTTTCCTTCATATTTTCCATTACAGTGGCTCAGTGCTGCGAATCCTGAGGATTCACAGCTACGTATGGGTATATCAAGAACAACGAATTACTCAACAATAAAATATTTTATTCCTATCATCTTGTCTGTTGGCCCAGATGGAAATCATTATTCCTGCAGAAAGTCATTAATTGATGATTCTATTCCTATCATCTTGTCTACTGATATTTAACTTTTGTCATACTCCATAATGATCTTTTTAAGCTTAAAACAATTAGCTATTTAGTTGATCCTAACATCTAGTCAATCAATTACTCAATCTCAGTTTGTCTGGACTTAGTCCGAAGCAATTCTCTATCGTTCAAGTTAATGCTGGACTGGAATGATGCTTCTTCATCCAATCCATCTTCACTCTGTCATCTACGTTTGCTTTATAGCATTTCTACATTATCTTTACCGTCTCCTTTGAGCTTTATGTATAAAGATCATGCTTCTTGGGGTGGATTTCTTTGCTACCTACTTAATTTTTGAAGTCGGTTGACAATGGCAGAATCATGTATTTCCATTGAACACAGTTCCCGACATCACGTTAGCACTGGTT
Source organism: Populus tomentosa (assembly GCA_018804465.1). Lineage (NCBI taxonomy): Eukaryota > Viridiplantae > Streptophyta > Magnoliopsida > Malpighiales > Salicaceae > Populus > Populus tomentosa. The sequence goes on along the minus strand of CM031987.1, from coordinate 505,280 downwards.
TTTTTAGTCATCTGAATAATTTTCTTTGTGTATTTGTTCATTTGTCATGATCTTGATTCTTGAGGATAAAACTGATTCAGAAAAACTACGTGTTTAATCTATTGCAGGGGATGCAAAAGAACCTGCCCCAGGGTTGTACTAAACGCTTCAATCCAATCATGGTAATCTTTTTCCTGCAGCACATATGTTGCTTGCCATTTTATTTTTCCTCTGATATTATTCATGAATCTTCTTTGCTCAGTGCTTTTTCCCTCAGCGGTTAATTGCTAGCGTCAGGACTCCACTTTTTCTTGTCAATACAGCTTATGATACATGGCAGGTATGCATTGTGTCTGTACTGCTCTAAAATTTGATCTAGTTAATGAAATATAAACGAATTTACTATCTGAGGAGGTTTCTGCCATTCCTATCTTCCTCGTGTGACGCATACAGAGAGTGTTTGATGACACAAAATAACAATGATTTTTTAAATACCCTATTTTGAACAGATCCAGGTCAGTTTAGCTCCTGCCTCAGCTGATCATCATGGAAACTGGAATGGATGCAGAAAAAACTATGCACGCTGCACTGGATCACAGATTAGTTTTCTTCAAGGTGATTTATTACTGTTCCTACAAATGATAGTTTCATGATATCACTTTTTTTGTCGATGCAGTATTTGGATGATAACTTCTATGGTAACTTACCACCACACTTGTTTCACCTGAATCAGGTTTCAGAAATCAAATGCTCCATGCTGTAAGAGGCTTCTCAAGGTTGAAGAAAAACGGATTGTTTATAAATTCTTGTTTTGCTCATTGCCAGACAGAGAGACAGGACACATGGTTTTCTCCAGGTTCTCCCCACATTAAAAGCAAGGCATGGCCATTCCAACCTAACTTGTTATTCTCTGAAGTTAATACCACATCACTGCTTTACATAGTATGTGCTTGAATTCATTTGTTAAACACCCTATTTTGAACACAAAACAACCCTGCTTTTGGCCCCATCAGTGTCAATCCCTGCCATCAAATTCTTAGATAACATGCAACCTCTTCGCTTGTGTCCGAGTAAGAAACGATCAAAGGAAGAACACCACCAACCAATGCCTTCAAAAAATCATTAGCAACATAACTTTCAAAAAACTACAGTTCCTTTTCTTTTGAGAGTTTTAATTATAGACAACTGAGGCGGGCTCTCTGTGATGCAATTGATGATCAACTTACAGGGGATAGCGGAGTCTGTTGGCAACTGGTATTTTGATCGTGCTGTTATTATGGCTATTGATTGTCCGTACCCTTGTGACCATACCTGCCACCACCTGGTGTTCAAGTGATTTTCTACTTATATAGCTACGATATGTGTCATTGAGCTTCCAAGAAAATAAAATCTCGATGAGCAGTTCAAGTGATGGTCATCAAGACTCGATTGCCTTTTTCGTCTTTTCTCTTACATCTTCACTGGGTTGAAGGGTCATGAAAGTTGTAAACGGCAACGCAGAATTTATTAGCTGTGAGATTCATGCATGGGAACGTGCTGAAGGATCTACGACTGCACTTTTGGCTGTCAAGGAAACTTGGGGATACACAGCTGCCTGCTGAAACTAGCTAGTTTTGATTCTGACAACTTCTAGGCATTAGGAGTTCAATTGTGAATCACAAAATAATAATGATTGGAAGTATGTTGATCATAATTTCTCATGGCATCATAAGAATTGTGCTTAGTCATTGATAAAGACGGCCAACAGGATGATCATCGGCAATGTTATGATACTGATGGCTCCGTATTTCTAACTCAATATTTTTGTGCTTTTAAATAGCTCAAACCTGTTATATGATGATCATTACATAATTAAACATGGATTTGGTAAGGTGGTAGATTCAATATACTTGAATTCAGCTGAGAATTGAACCCAAAAAATTATAAGTCTCACAAAATATCAGATTTAATATACTTGGATTCAGTTATGAGTTGAGTCCAAAAAACCATAAATTTGATAAAATACTAGACTTAGCTGTGGGGCTGGTAAGTTACTAGATTTAACATATTACTAGGTTCATATCACCATAGGTCAAGCAAGTTGTTAGGTTTATATTGCCTGAGTTTGGCTACACGCCAAACTCAGTTAGTCTTGGAGATCTAAATAGGACTCTAGGGAGCTATCTTAAGAGTTAAGACTGTTAAAATAATGTACTTATGTTAAGAATAATCATCTTTCTATATTTATAGATGTGTAAAAGGTTCCTCACGAGCTTGCTACATTGACATCTCATTAATAATATATAAATAATATTAGATCTTCATTAATAATATATAAGTGATTTTTATCTTTCACGATAAGATTAAGAGAATATAAATACTCTTTAAATATAAAGATTTATTTTTTTCTACTCTAAAAACATATATATTTTATAGTATTAATCACACAAAAATAAAAACAACCATTCTTATTCTTGGAATTAAAAGTTCTTCCTTTCATGATGGTAATATTTTCATTAAAATTATTAATTTTATCATTTAAATCTCATGGATAGGGATTGTTTTTTCAGTAACTAAGACTTTTATCATTAATTTTTTATTTCTTGGACTAAGAGAATGAAATAATGGCATGAATATTTGATTAATCATTGTCAAAACATCAAATAACATTTTTCTATGACATATTAGATTTTTTGGGATGTCATCGATAACTCATTTGAATTGCTCAAGAGTGATTGCCACAAAAAGCTGCCTTCCACGAGGAGAAATGGGGAAAAATAAGAAGAGGAAGAAAGTTCAAGTAATGATATCATTTTACAGCTATACATCAGAGGTTTCCTCTAAATCGTTTCTCCACTTCCCTTTAGCATTAAGACCCATTCAAATATATTGTCAAAGCAAAGAAGTTATCATATACTTCACATTTCTCCCTCGTATTTGAATGCACAGCTTAGAACAGTTTATAATTTTTTTTCTAACTTCTAGAGAAAATATGACAAGATTTCAAAGGTTGGGGGTAGCCAACATATTGTCACCGTTGCTGATGAGCAGGAAAATTGAAAGAAAACCCTATGCATATTCCTTGCTAGGAAATGGACTTTGCCTGTCACAATGGTTCAATGTGCTGGTATTTGTGCTTGAATCTACCTTGCACTAGGCATAAAGTATAAAGTTGATCACTAACATGATTATGGAGGAAACACTCATTCGGTGCTTGTGTATAATTATTAACCACAACTGGTTGAGTTATTCTCCGGTGATTATGCAAATCGGACATTGTGTCATTAAGCTGTTTTGTGGTGGTCAAATCCTCTTTTCTTTGCCTTTTGTAGATTCGAAAGATAGATAAGAATGGTTGGAGTAGTAACCTAAGATTTTAGTTCACGCTTGGCATGGTTTCTAGGCATGTTGGCATCTTAGAAATTTGAAAGTCTTGTGCACTAGTACTCAATCTGCACCATGCAGAAGAGGTAAATTTTATACTCTTTAACAGATCATACATGGCACCAATCCGAGATGGTGCCTTCTGGACTCCTGGAAATTGCTTGCCAAGGTTGTAGTCCCATGTTTCACCCCCCCAACTCATCATCATAGAAGGAGGCGTTAGAGAGAGAGAGACGATGAGAAGAAGAAAGTATCTTCTGTGACCTTTCATCTTAAATTCCAAAATAAAAAGAAAGAAAGAAAGAAAGCTTCAATCTGCAAATTCTGCCAACCAAGAACCAAGGATTAGCATTTTGATTCTGCCATTTTGACATACAGAAATACTGTAAAATATCTTGCAACAAACACTCTGAAATCACAGCTAAGGTCTTTCTAAAATGGAAGTCCTCTACCTCTGTGCCATCGAATGTTTGCATAATAAATTTTAAGAGCTGATTAATCCCTAGATTATCCCACAAGTCATTACAACCTAATCACGTGTATACCGAGCTTCGAAAATAATTGTTATTAATACCACCAGCGATGCCAATTTGCGTTTGAGCCTTCTCCATCTATTCGATATTTCTGGTGGTTTGAAGTTGATTTGGTGCATCACTCATTGATGTGTCGGTTGATTGTGTTCGGCTAGAAATGATACATGTGTTGTGCTATTCCGACCACTTGATATCTGTTGTCTCAGCATCAGCGGAATGGAGTTGTAAGGTCTTGTCTGATGATCCACCATCATATGTCAACCCCCATGGGAAGACGTTGCTATCGAATAAGGACTTTTTCTGAAACCCACTACTTTCGCTGCTGCAATTACTTGAATCCCAATGGATGTTACTGAACGTGCCCATTGAATGAAAGGGAAGACCTGCATAGATTTTATTGTCCATTTGAGCAGATATGATAGACCTTGAAATCGTGGGTACTAGTGTTCTGGAGTTGAGTTCTTGGTTTGGCTCATGATTCTGGTCAAGCTTTAATTGCTCATGATTCAACTGCTGGACTGGGAATTGCAGGTAAGCAATTGAATCTAAAGGGCTGTGCTGGACGTTGGGGTATCGATTGAATGGCAAGGACTTGTCTGGGAAGAATTCATGGTGGGCACTGGTTTTGGAGGCATTCAAATTGTCATCTCCTTTTTCAATCTTACAGCTCGATACATCAATGAGTGATGGCTTTGAACTATCTGCCTTGAGATTGAGTGAGATCGCTGTATCCAGCTCTCTCGAGGCCTTCTCAGGGCACTTGCTGGTAGAAAGCTTAGCCTCAGAAAGTGGCTTGTGGGTGTTGGGGTCAATACCTTTCTGCATTAGTTTCTTCTTAATGGAAGAGTTCCATAGATTCTTTATCTCATTGTCCGTTCTTCCTGGTAACTGTGCTGCAATTCGAGACCACCTGATAGGATAGGAATGCATTACAGTTCTGTGAGCACAGTTATCGTTGATCTGACCTGAATACCGTTAGTTTAATACAAGGAAGAAGGCACTAAATTATTGACACCTGTTGCCTAGAACTGACTGGAGTTGGATTACGAGGTTCTCTTCCTGGCTTGAGAATCTGGTTCTCTTCAAGTCTGGTCTTAAGTAATTGATCCACCTCAGCCTGCAACTCTTTCCGCACCTTTCAAGACCTGAAAATTCATGATCACATTAGAAAATAAACAAAAACTTGTTAGAAGCAAATTAAACAAAATCCCAGGGTTGGCTGGCAGGGGGCGCCTCCCAGAGAGACAAGAAGTGTCACCTGCTAGCTTGGGGACGGAGCTCCAGCATCCATGTCCATGCTCGGTAATGTACCTCAAAAGCTTCTCATCTTCGTCCGGGGACCACAACCCTTTTCTTAGTTTCTGCTTGTAACCGCAAGATTGCCTCCCCATTTGAAGAAGAAATTAAGCTTAATTTTCTAGTTGAAGAATGGTCTGTCAGAACTCAGAAGAAGCAAAGCCTTGGGATCTTAATAGGCTTGTGTTTCATTAATGTTACAGCTAAGTTGGAAGTGGAAGAGATCAGAAGGAAGGAAGGAAGGATGCATACAAGTTTGAGAAAGGGAAACAACATCTATGATGAAGGTCTCCTGAATTATTATTAATTGATGGAGAAGGGGAAGCCTCAAAAGAAGTGAGAAGTCGCCTTCAAGAGGTTGATACATTACACACATGTTCGAGTCTCTTCTATCTAATTGCTTTGCTTTTGGCCCGCAGCTGTCTCATCAAGGTCCAAGCATCAATTTCATGCACAAGCTGCTCTGATAAAAAAAAAAAGACCAGAAAAAGATAAGAACAGCAGAAAGCCAGAAATGATTAGATTATAAGAAGTCTTTGTGTATTGTTTGTATCATATAATAATTTCTTCTTCCTGCATGCTGGCCACCATCTAGGAAATGGGATGGTGACTTGCTAGCATGTGTTTGGCATTTCAAAGTAACTTTTGATGCAGCTGTGATTTAAAAAAATAGTTTAGGGAGTCTTTGTGGGGTGTGTAGTTTTTGTTCTTAGATGTATTTTTAAAATGTTTTTTGTTTTAATATTTAATTGTGTATTTTAAGTATTGTTCCATCATCTTAATGTGATAATATTAAAAAAAAAATTATTTTAATATATTTTAAAATAAAAAATACTTTTAAAAAATTTCATCCATTACAAATAAGCTTGAAGTTACTATTACAGTTTTTTTAAAAAAATATATTCAAGTTTCTATCATAATTTATGATGAAAAATCAGGTTTAATTAATGAAAAACAAATAATTTTTAAAATTATAACCAGCTAAAGAGTATATTCATTTGGTAAAGTCAAGAACTGAATATTTAACTCAATTATATATACATCAGCAATCTCACAAGCAATACTGAGTTGGTACAGATAACAAATTAAAGATTTAGGGTTTGAAGGATGTAGCAGCAGGGTTACTTCAATGATTGTTGCTGGTGTCGATCCATGGCCAGCCCTAACATGGTGAACTCGAATGATGATTCTAAACCATGACTCCCTTTTAACAAGATAGCAACAAATGGACCCACCCTAATCAGAAACTTGTATCAGATCTCAAATGTAACGATCCTGTGGACATGGAGTGAGATCGATCGATGGGAGACAGAGGATCTGTGGTCAAAGGGAGATCTCGATCACACATGATGATCAAGGAATTACTGTGGTCCTTTCTGTGGAATCTGCAGAGTTCTTCAACCTCAATCAAGAAAGATACATAAATATGAAATATGAGGGCCCTGAAATTCTGCTCTGTAGTAGCTAAGATCAGACTTTGTCAGCTCCTGGCTAGCTTGGGATGTTTTACAAATGAAGGACGTTTCTGTGATGTTTTACTCTTGCGGCTTGAAGCATGTCCATTTGATAAGAAAGAGCACCTTCCATTCTTAATCATTGAGATTACAAAAATTAATAATAATAATAATAATAATAATAATAATCGTATTTCCTGTTGATTTCAAGGTATACCATGAGAGAAAGTGTTCTTTATTGTTAAATTTAAATTAGAAATTATTTTCTTCCATGAAATTTAAATTATTATTTGTCTTATATTGTAAATAGAACATCAAACCACTCTTGTAATACAATATCATATATTTTAATATATTTTTATCTATTTGATTTAATTTTTAGTTAGCTATAACATTTTTTTCTAAATTTATTATAGCATATAATCCTTAATTTATTTTATTAAATTTTAGTTAAGGAGTTGAAAATTTGCCTGAATGTTAAAAAAATAATTGATAATCTACTAATTTTTATGTTAAAAAGAATGATATAAATTAAGAAGGGTAAAAGTTTGTTTGTCTAGAAATATAGTTGTAATTATTTTTTAAAATATTTTTTTTTGTAATATATAAAAATATTAATTTTAAATAAAATATTAAATTAAATTTTTATAAAACACCGGGTTTTCAAAAGGTACAAAATATTATTAGCTCCCGTACTAAAGTACAAGTGTATTCATGAAACTAGTCACAGCTTGCTTCGAAAGCTTAATTATTCACTGTTAGATGGCGCTCAACACTTACAGCTATATCATTGCAACTTGCTTGTTTCCAATGGCTAAATAGGGTTTTAAATTAAATATATGCAAAAAAAGAATTCCAAATAAAATACAAAAATATAGTAAAATTATGAACAGCAACTTCTATGCGTTTTGGCTTTACCCGGTCCAACGGTAAAATGAAGAACTATATACGTGGATCTGTGACCAAAATCCCCTGCGCCACCTTCAGCTAGCTTCTTTCCAAGAGCTGTCAACTGGGTAGGAGCGAGGTAAGAGCACGTTCCAACGCGATTCTCTCAACTCATCAGCATTTGATGGCATCGATCATCAGCTCGTGGTGAAATCAGCATAAATTAATATTGAACTCACTAAAATCTTCTTGTTGCAAGCAGGCACGATGAAGCTAGCAGAACACAATCCCAGAATTCATGAAGCAGAACAGCAAATAATAAAGCTGCGGCAATTAAAATGACCTAAGAGTTTACATAACATAATATTCAGTACGTAAGCAGTTGCTTCTGATGCAAAGCTGCCTGAAAAATATCCATCCATGGCTGCCATAAATTGAACTGTGTGCATAAATATAAAGACAGACACGCTCATTTTTATTTTTATTTTTATTTAGAGCAGCCATTCGTATGGAAAAGATTTATCCACTTCAAAATCAGCCTCGACTGTATATATTTTGGTAGAAGTGCATATGCTATTTAAGTATTCGCCATGCATAAGCAGCTGGCAAGATCACTGGCTATATTATACATTAATCATATATAGGAGGCGATGCATTTTCAGAGCTTTTGCCCAGCTGTTACTGCTTTTGCTCCATGCTTTCATCAACCTTGGGCCTGGTATTCATGAGGACCTGCAAGCAAGAAGAGGACATATGCATATTGATGATCAGCAGGTAAATTAAATGGCATGGAGGGTAACTTTAGTAATTAATTTGTAAGAGATCATCATCACTTCATGATCACCTTCCGAAGCATGGTGTTTTCATTGGTCAAAGTGGAAATCTTCTCCTCTAATTTGGTATTAATTTCCTGCAATTCTTTGGCTCTTGATTCCAGGTCATTGACGTAAACCTTCTTTCTTTCTCGAGCTTGTTGGGCTGAGACTCTGTTCCTTAGCAATCTGCTACATCCAGAAGAAGTCATATACATACATTCATACGTGCGTGCGTGTGTAGACAGCAAGGGAGATCCCATGATCCAAGCATTACAAATTAAGAATGAGATCTTGATTATGGAAAATTAAGATTATTTCTAAATAATTAGATTATTCTATTACATCAACTGCCCATGAAAAATTCGAGCGTGAGGCTTGGATTATTTGTTTCTTACTGTGTTAGCGGGAATATATGGCTATTGACACTACTTTAATTATGGGGTTTGGAAATATTATAGATTGGTCTAACATTAAATTAAGGCTTTAAGCGTGGCGTATGAGCTCCTTCAATTCTGGTATCTTTTTCGGTTATAAATCTTTTGACTTTCTTTTTCTTTCTTTTTATGTTTGTTTTCTATTTTTGTGATTCACTTTTCTTCTTCTTTTTTCTACTTTTCTTCCATGTATATTATTTTTGGCTACCTTCTAATTAGCCCTTTTAATATATCGACTTCTTACAAAAAAAAAAAAAAAAAAGGATGACTAACCTCCTACACTGTTAACTGTGTATATTGAATTTAAATTTAATTTATTATTATTATTTTTAAATTTTATCATTTAATATTTAATTAATTCTGAATTAATTTTAGTTTGTTTTTTTATGAGTTTAGCACAACCTCAAATAATCATTCAGATATTTGGTTTGTATTACATTTTACTAGCGTTCGGTTTTATTATCATATAATTAAAAGAAAAATAGTTAAACAAAACAAAATTATTAAATTTAGTGGAGTCCATGACCCAAATTATGGGTTTAACGGGTTAAGCTGTGAAGCCTAGATAATCTAATATCTCATCATCTCAATATTAAAAAAATATCTTCTTAAATTTACTTTTTAAAAAACAAACAACGCTTTTTACTGGTCATCTAAATTGTCATTATACCTACCAAGTTAACCGAATTATGTCGGGATAACTTCCAAACAATTTAATTTTAAACCTAGACTAGGTAAATAAATGGATTGGTAGGTTTTAAGGTTGATTTGATAGGCTAAATTTAGTAACAATGTCAAATAGTTCTCTACAACCTAGAAATTTTAGGTTTTAACTCCTTTGCTTCGTTATTCATATAATTAAGTGATTTTTTTAAATTTTAAAAAAAAAAAAGCTATCAAACCCAATAAAATCCATGACTTAGCTTTTATGTTTAACGGGTTAAGCAACAAAGATGTTATTTAGATCATGCTATGACAACTTTCACACGGTTTAATTTTAAGATTGTACTAGGTAAGGAGTCGGCTTAGCAAATTTTCAAATTAACTCGCTAAGTCTAATTTAATAACAATGATGAATATTTTTTTATAACTTAGAATATTTTTTTATTCAAAACGATATTGATCTGACCATCATATAACGCGCATACACACACACACACACATATATATATATATATATATATATATATATATATATATATATATATATATATATATATATATTTGAATGAAAATCTACTGATATTATTTATAGCTTATAAATAAATGAGTTTTATATGGTAACATTTTTAATCGTTTACAATAAATTCAATAACAGAAATGGAAATTAGATGTTGATTTTGAACATTAAATAACATTTAACAAGTGGGTTAAGCTAATCTATATGTATAATAACAAAAAGAAATGATGGCTCTCGTAAATAACAACATCATATTTAAACTATGAATGTAGGACTCACCTCTTGAGCCTTCTATATTCTTTGTCAACAGGGTTTCGTCCTCTATGGCGTTTATTACTCCCTGTTGCTGCTGGTGCTGCTGCGGCGGATTGAACCTCTGGATTATTAGAATTAATGTTCTTGTTATTGTAAGTAGTAGTATTATTACCACCACCAGCAGCAGCAGCAGCAGACTCCGCCGGTGGTCGAGCTTCTACATCCGGAACCGTGAAAAGATCTTCATCACTGTCTTCATGATCTGGACCAAATTAATGAATTAGTAACATCATTATAATTACTATAACTAATTCCCACGAGCACTAGGCCGAGCAGACTATATATGTGTATATAATTTCATGTGCGTGTGTGTATAATTACTCCAGCTAGCTAGAGTCCTGTCTGCTGGGTGGATCTACAACGCACCTAGTAATTTGTTTTTGTGGTGTGAAATGAGATTGTCACTTGTACTACCAGTACTTCTCCTGATCCTCCAAGAAGAGGAAGAAGAAGAGGTAGCTGTAGCACTAGTGCCCTCCACCTGATGGTCGTCGTCGTCGTCGTCGTCGTCTTCGTCGTCGTCGTCAAGCAATTGCTTCTTATGATCATGAGGGTACTTGTTGTTGGATTCACCAATATCCATTTTCTTCTCTTCAATTACACGATCTGAGCTGATTATCTACCTCCAAGAACAGCTACGATGCCAATGCTAAAACTGTCTCCTAATGGATCATGATCTGACTCTGAATGGGTGTATTTTTGTAACAGTTGTCCATGTCCATACCATCTACCTCTCCTTTTTGGAAGACCTGGTTTAAAGCTTCTGGCTCATGAACGACCACGTTGATGCATGCACAGCCGCCCGCCCCACCCCCCTTCTCTTCCTGTCTCTTTCTCTCTCCCCCTCTCTACCCATTACCTCATATATAAATACTAGCTATCTAACCGTTATTTGTTTTTCTAAGAAAATAATATAGGGTATATATATTATTTTGATGTGTTTTTTACATATAAAAATTTAAAGTGTAAATTAAAAAGTTTATGTAAATATTTAATTAAACAAACTGATAATTTTCTATGTAAATAAACAAAAAAAATTATTAACAATAATCAAAAGAGAAATCAAACACTACCAGATTTAATAGTTTTACCGACAGGTTCATAGACAGAAATAGTCCATTAGAAAAAATCTTGCTAGCAATTTATAGTCTGTTGGTAATAAATATGCTGATGGATTTACAAATATATAAAACATGCAAAAAAAATTTATTCGCTTCATTTTATTGGTATCTCATCATTAAATTTAACATATCATCGACAAGAAAACCATATATAATGTCATTAATGTTTTTATTTGTCTGCCGATATATTCATCGATAAATATAATATATCACCAACATAATATCATCTGTAATTCTATCGGTAAGTTACTAATAGCAGTAGCATTTGTAATAATTCTTTTTCAATTTTCTCTAGAATATACCGACCGGTTCCGTTCGGTTTTATAAGCCTGAAACTGAAAAAACCGAACCGAACAAAAAAAAAAACAAAAAAAAATGAGAAACCGAAACCGGTCAATTTGAACAGGTTTTTGTTGTAAAATAATTGAACCGAACTGAAACTAGTTGGTTTGAACTAATTTGATTACTTTTTTAATGAAAACCAAACCGAACCATAAATTATCACTCCTAGTTATTCCTTCAGTAACTCTGTTAATAATATTTTAAAATATATTTTTTAAAAAATATATTTTAAACAGAAATAGAAAAATAATTAAAATAATATAAAAATCAAATATTTATTATAAATTTAAATATTTGTACCTTAAAATGCAATAAATCTAAAGTAGAGACGGGCGTTAAAAAAGAAAAATGAGGAGAAATATAGTCGTCGTCGGGATTGTGAGGATACTCAAGGGATTGCAATAAGGATATTTTAAAAATAAAAAATATAAAAATTTACTTTAAAATTATTTCAAAAATAAATTTATTTTTATAGATTTATTTCTATTTCTTTAACTACACATATTTATATTTTTATTATTTATTTATTTATTTTTGTCCCAGGACAGCAACATGGACTATAAAATCTCTACAAAACTTTCTACTCTTTCTTAAGGAAAAGGTTTCAATGTTATACATGGCCAGCTACAGGCCTAGAACTATAAAAACAAAGCCAGCTTCAAGTACACGAAGCAGATGAATAAGGCCCACTAGCTACAAGAGGCAACAGGCATTAAGATCAATTTTTTCCCCATGGGCTGGAGAGGCTGGTTGCCTTTACTGATAAAAAGTCTTTTATTAATTCATTTTGTAAGTTATTGCCTAATTACTGTGAGCAAATTAAACATTACAGCTCCTCCTCTATATAATTTAATGTATAGCTTATAGTTTTTGGATTTTTGTAGTTTTATTTTTCATCAGCATGTTTTAGGTACTTTTAGTCTTGTAATAGTAAGAAAATGTGTTTTTGTGTGGAAAATTTTATAGTTCAGGGAGAATAATTAGTGATATTCTACTGGTTATGCTCTATTTCATCTTAAAAATAGAGATATATGTAAAAAAATAAAATTCTTGACGCAGAAAAAATAATGAAAATATTTTTATTTATGATTTTTCTCTCAAACATATATCAATTTGTTTTTTAAATTAAATTAAGAAAATAACTAATAAGATACCGTTAATTACTTCATAATTACCATTAGATTTATTTATTTTTTTGGTTGTATGTAGTGTTTTATTTCTATTCCTATAAGTAAGATAAAAATGGGTTAATGCAATTTATTTAATAAAACTAATTTTTATCAAAACAAGTTTATCAATATATTCTTTTCTTTTAAAAAAAATCTCAAATTTAAATCACTCTTTTCATAATTATAAAAATAAAATAATAATAATAACAACAATAACAATAATAATAATTAAAATACGTTTGTTGTATCCAAAGGCTTATGTTTATTAACTATGCTTTAATTCATTTTCTTAATTAAATACCCACACAATGGAGGGTGGTTCTTCAAATATATTAAAGTTTGAGTTAATTATAACTTAATCCAAGTATTTTATCAAAAACTAATTAATTATTTCTCATGATTTTTAAGATTATTATTTAGTTTTATATTTTTAAATTTATTTATAATTAATTCTTTTCATTGATTTCATATTTTTTTAAATATATTTTTTTCTTAAGAAATAGAAATGGGATAAAAAGTAAATAACGTTAAATCGACGAGGAAAAATATTTTTAAAATAAAATACTATTAAATTAGGAATAATCAATTATTTTTTTATTATAATAATTAATTAATTACTAGTGCTGAATTATAATTAAATCATCAAAGTCTAGATATTGCGTGTTTTTCCTTTTTCAAACAATTCTATAACAATTCTCCGCACGGATACTTTGGCTATCAGTCACGGATTGATCACCACTTCTATCATGACTGGAAAGATCCTCTTTTTCTTAATTTCTCGTATGCAAAAAGAAGGAGGATGTTGAAGCCTGGAACTTTCTTTTGGTAATTGGATAAATTAGTGAATTATTGATGTTGGCTTTGTTTTTCGTTAAAGTTTAAATATATTTTTTGTTTCAAATTAATTTTTTAAATGTTTTTATATTGTTTTGATATATTTATATAAAAAAAATAAAAATAAAAAAATAAAAAAATTATTTTCATAAATTTTCAAATAAAAAAAACTTCAAAAAATTATTTTTTCAATATTTTCAATCACCCACTTCGCCGCCTCCAAAAGCTCAAACAACAAGGGCATGATTAGGCCGGTATTATATTTTGCAAGGCCATTGTAAGTTGAGTCATTGCCCTAATGGTACGTCTAAAAAAGTCAATGTTTTCACACTATTCATATTATTCGCCTCTTCTCCATTGCACCCACCTCTCTCTCTCTCTCTCTCTCTCTCTCTATATATATATATATATATATATTAGTTCTTGCATGTATATGAATGGTCCAGGGCCAAAGCTGGTTCGTACTCAACATAGAGCAAGAGAGGAGGAAGAAATGAAGCTTGTGTGGTTCTTCCATTTGCTGTGTTTGATGCTGCTCTTTAGCCCATCTTCTCAACGTATGATATTGTAAGTGGTAACTTTGAGCTGATTTCCTCCATTAATTATGTCAATTATACATTACTTTAAATATATATATATATGATCATGAGCTTGTTATTTTTTATAGTTTAACGTGGGTGTCCGGATCAGCTTGCGCATACCTCGACTAACATTACAGTTTAGTGTAAGCAGTTTAGTGTAAGCAGGAACGGTGCTCATGATAGAAGTACTCATATTAGCAAGTATTTCTATCATGAGCTTGTTATTAATAAGTTAAGTACTTGCTAATATGAGTAAAACATTGCAGTTTAGTGTAAGCAGGAACGATGCTCCTGGAAAAGGCCGTGACCAAGATCGGCCAAGAACTACTAGACCCCCGGCTCCTAGTGGAAAACCATTTATGTGTCCCTAAGCTTTAATTTCACAGCTGAATGATCAATCATGTTTTCTAGGTTATTTAATTAAGCTCTAATTATATGATTACTTGATTATGCATATGTTCATGTTTTGTTAAAAAAAAAGGCATCAAAATAATCAAATTTATAATTTTCAAGTCCTATTTTTTTTTTCTCTTTGTGCAAGTAAAAATATGAATCAATAAGCATGGATTCGATACCATGTTTTACATGTGGGAAACCTTGAAGTGGAAAAAAATCATGGCCCGCAATTCATTTAAAAACTTCAACTAATAATAATAATAATTTTTATTGGTACACAAGTGTTCTTTCTTTGTTAAAACTAAAAGCTATAAGGTAAATAATTAAGAATAATATATTCTTGGAATATATCAACCTTAAAGAAAAAGAGTAAAAAGAAATCTTAAAATTAACAACCATGTTTTTATGAAGAATAGATCAACTTAGACACCTCTAGTCTTTAATAAAGAGTATGTGTCTGAAAATTATTGTAAAAAATTCAACTCGAGCTAACGATGAATTAGCTACTTATAAAAATTTGAACAAAGACTATTCAAGCTACCACCATGTCTCCTTTTCTCTTTATATATATCCACCATCAACTTGAAAATAAGTCAAAATTGGATTTTTATACCTAGTCACCTATATAATCTAAAAAACTTCAATCCTTTTATTCTTTGCTTTCTTAGTTTATATGGGTTATGACTCAAAAAAGAAGGTAATGAACCCAACAATCCCGCCTCCCAACTCATTCGGGGCTCCATCAAGCCCTATATAATCTAAAAAACTTCAATCCTTTGTTCTTTGCATTCTTAGTTTATATGGGTTTTGACTCAAAAAAGAAGGTAATGAACCCAACAATCCCGCCTCCCAACTCATTCAGGGCTCCATCAAGCCCTACAAAACTCAAACTTCTCTGTCATTAAATGTTTGGTTATCATATTCGACTTATTATCATTGATATGGATTTTTTTTCAATAACAAATAACTTTGTCTCCATATCATATTGAGTTAATTAGTGTCTAACCTTAATATACTTTGTTCAAGAATGAAGAATATGATGCTTATTGAGATAACTCTGAATGCTACAGTGCAACAAAAAATTCTCTTACACTAGACCAAGTTCATGTAAGAACTTCTTCCAAGACTGTCGAACTTGGGCCAGCCTCATAAATTAACAGTGGTTAAACTCTTTGCCGAGGACCTGTCTAAGATTAGTCGGGTCTTGATCCAGATACCTAGTACTAATCCAAAAACAATTATGAAGCTAGAGTTCAATATTGTTTCAGCCCATGTTTTGCAAATGTACATGCAAACTTTATACAAAAATATCAGCAGAAAGCCATTGGAGAATGTTGATGTTGGAGATAGTTTCACTTGGAACTAGGAAGAAACAGTACGCGCATATATATTGCAATTAAACAAGCTATATATATATATATATTTCTAGTAAAAGTTAATTGTTGTTGTTCCTCTGACAGAAGAAACGGTTGACCGATTCGGATTAATTATGCCAATCGATTGACTAGTTCCAACAGATTCCTAGGTGATCATCCCTGATGAACACATGGTCGATCAACTCACTTGGTATGGTTAAATGGTCGATTGATTGAACTTAAAACCTAGTTTTTATAATTTTAAGCCTACCAAATCTTGAACATACAATCATATAATGCATGCAATATGAAGTATGTGAATTCATTTTAATTTATGCTATAAAGCTAGATATAAGGATTTACATAATTTGCACTCAAATGAATCCTTAAGAACTAAGTCATTACTTACTTTGCATCTTGGACTTGTTGATTAATTTCTTCATTTAATTCTTTATGTTTGTTGATGATCTTTATATAAACCTGTTTAAATTTATTCTCAACCAAGTATAGTATTAGTCAATTTTTATTTAATTGTTATCATCAAAATACATAAAGTATTCATGTGACCTAAAGGTCAACATATTCATCGGGAGGTCACACACGCTCTAGCACATTTACCGCACGCGCCAACAACATTTTAGAATTAACTATTAATTTATCAAGCAAAAAAGATTAAAATGCCCTTAATAGTTTTGAAATTAACAAAAAAAAATGAATGAAAGAACTAAGACCCCCTAGGCATATGGCCAAATGTTTTCCAATTCTAAAAAATGAAATGAAATGAAAGAAACACCTTTATTTTTATTTTTATTTGCTTTTAAAGGTAAATTAGTCATTTAAATATTCTAAAAAGGTTAAAAGTACTTGTATCTTCTTGGGCAATCTCTTAATAACTAATGGGCTATTGTAAAAGATCAAATTACCCTCAAACCAAAAGCATCAAATTTTTTCGTAAAAAAATAACTTCATTGTTAATTAAATTTATCAAGACAATTTATCTTCTTTCTTTCTTTATTTTCTCTATCATTATATTCATTTCCAATTCTTTATGGTTTCACATTTTACTTTATTTTTTATATTTTTTTCACCATTATTATAATTTTATTTCTCAATTTTATGGGATTTTTGTTAATAAAGGTTTGATAATTACATTGGGAAAATACTTTATGGTTTTTCAGCATTGAAAAGAAAAGGAGGTGACACTATAGAGAAAGGCTCTCCTCTTGGTTTAGTTGGGCGCTTGATTCGGGCTTTACCTGAGGGCCTATCAAGTTATGATACTAATAGAACTAGAAAGCTAAACGATGGCATAGAGATAGTGAAAAGGTAAAAGTTATTATTATAATTTATTAAAAATTAACATAATATTGTAATTATTTTCTTCATAATCAATAACATAAAAAAAAAATAGTTGGAAACATATAATAAAATATATCAGCATGACTTGTGGTTTTTTAAAAAATCCTAAAAAAAAAGAGAGAGAGAGAAGAAAAGGACTATAGTATTAATAGAAAATAATTGGAAATTTTCAATTAAGTACTTACATCCCTTTTCAAGGCATTTCATCCATATTTTAATCTAAATTATATATTTTTTATAAGAAGAAATGTTATTTTATAATAAATCTATAGTTTTTTCTATTAAAAAAAATATAACGAGAGTTCTAATTGAGAAATCAAAAGGATTCAAGGGTAAAATTGAAAATAAATATAGTGATACTCCTCAAATAGTTCTAGAGCTATATCTGAGGTTGGCCCCAGTTCTTATTAAAAGTAACATAAACAAGACGGGAGCGGTTTCTGTCTTGTTGATCTGGGAGTTTACAGTACAGTTCACAAGGCTGTTTTGCTTTGTCGCTTTGATTGCGGACTTCAAACTCAAACTGTGGAAGAGAGATGAAAGCGCTGCATTCATCGTCTTCAAAAGGGCCTGTCAAGTTCAGGATGTAAGTTTTTCTCTTTTCCCTTTTCTTTTTCTTTAGGGTTTCTTTCAAGATTTCTTGATATAACTAGAAACTGAGAGGAAGAAGCAGGCCAACAAGGGAGAACTTGGTGCCAATTCGTCTGGACATAGAATTAGAGGAGCAGCGTTACAAAGATGCCTTCACATGGAATCCCACGGATCCAGACTCTGAGATTACCATCTTCGCTAAAAGAACTGTCAAAGACTTGAAGCTTCCTCCTCCTTTTATTATGCACATTGTTCAATCCATACAGGTCCTGCCCAGCTCCTCTTCACTTTTTTTTCTTTCCCCGTTAATTGATAAGAGCATAAGCATTCATTTAAGATTACCCTTAATTTATCTCTATTGTTATTGTTATTATTATTTGGATCAGACACAATTGGCCGAGTTTCGATCCTATGAAGGTCAAGATATGCTGTACACTGGAGACAAGATTGTGCCTATTAAGGTTTTTCTTTCTTTCTTTCTTGCACCGAGTATTGTTCTCTGTCTTACTGTTCTATTTGATTTCGGTTTCTTGCTATAATATGGAAGGATTTTGCTTTGTTTCTTCGATCTCAGCTCGATCTTCGCGTGAATAACACTCTTATAAAGGATCAGTTTTTGTGGGTAAGATAGCACTTACTAATAATTAACCTTCGTTTCACTCGTATTCGTTCATATGCTCTATATTCTTCCACCAGTTCATATGGATCTGTTTCTTTTAATGCTTTTGTTGATTGTCAATTTCAGGACATGAACAACTTTGACAGTGATCCCGAAGACTTTGCTAAAACCTTTTGCGACGATTTGGGTATTCAAGACCCTGAAGTTGGAGTAAGCAAGGCTATTACTCTATTATCAGTACTTCCCTTCTATCTCATTCGTCTAAATGTTGATTCCTCAAGACCAACATTTACTTATTCTTTGCAGCCTGCAGTTGCCTTTGCTATTAGGGAACAGCTTTATGAGGTGACAACCTTTACTGCATACTTAATGTTTTTCCTTCTTCTTTTCTTTTGTTAGAGTTGGATGCATTTCGATTTACCATATCTATATGCTACTTGTGGTGCCAGACTGCAGTTCAAAGTGTAGCTGCTGCAAGAGAAATCAGAATGAGTAAAAAGGGACGTCGCGGTTCCGAATATGTTCCTGCAAGGTTTCTTTCACAAGTCTTATCTTATTCTTGTTATTAAACATTTGTTTCATTGTGGAAGAGGGTGTATGTTGAGATGATTTTAATGTGAAACATTGTCAGAACTTGAATCTCACTGACTCCCTCTCTTGCTCTCTCTTTATTGCTCATAGTAAAGCAGGTGGTACTTCATTGGATTTGATGAAGTTGTTCAACAACAAATACAGTGTGGTTCGGTATGTGGTTTCTATTTCTACCAAGTTTAATAAACTATAAGTTTGCTGAGACTTGAAGAATATACGTATTGTATTGTAATGTTAATTTGCAGTAATTGTAATGCTCCAAGGCAAGGGAACAAGTTTTTAATAAATATAGTTTCCTACTCTGCATCATTATAATGATCTCAATGCATGTTTGGTCATAAATTAAGTGAAGCGTATACCTTGTATCTCCTTTCTCATACCCCTCATAGAACACCTTTTGTAACTTCGTTATTCCTCCTCTTTTCTTTGAAACTGAATTTCGCATAAGCTTCCCCCAGTACTTCTTGAGAGTAACTTGCTGATATTGTCCCAAGAATGGTAAAGAGAAGGAAAGGAGAAAAAATGGATCCAGTTATTGTTAAGAACTGGAGGACTCCGTTCCATCATTGCTTGATACCAGTAATCTAAAATCAAGTTGTGATGTGGGGAGGGATATTTAAGAAAACAAGTGTCACCCTTATTTTCTTTCATCATTATACATTCTACCCCCTGGCCACTCAAGCGCATATTTCCCTGTCTAAAGTTTACGCAGACATCTCCAGCTGCGTGTTGTTCTATCCATAAATCTTTCTTTGAATTATGCAGATATATTTTTTTCTTCGCGATGCGCCATCTTTGAAATGTTATATTTTCGTTCATTGTGTTTCATGTCCAGTATGCATTGAAGATTCCATTATCATGAAATTTTATTGGCAGGAAGCTCACGAGTGTTTGTTGATTTTCTCATACGCCTCAGGAAAAGAAAGGATTGGGATGTGTATGGGCCTATGGTTGATCTCTTATCAAATGAGGAAGTAGATGCCCTTGAAGCGCGGGAAGAGAGGAATGCTCGATCTATGATTTGACAATATCAGCCGGGAGCTTATGTATTGATTGCCAAGAGAATTGGGAGCCCAGTTCTACAAGATAGGCTATGTTGCTGCCACTTGCTTCTTGTTTCAAATGCCAGGAGCTTCAGCTGCATGTGAATGACACTTGCCATTATTATGCACCAGGTTGATGGCTTGGAAGAGGAGAGGCATGTGCTTGTCAAGAGTCAAGAATCTCCTGCGATGCTTAAAGATTTCCTTGTAAGAATTCTTTGGCATTATGATGTGCATGTAACAAATAATACTGCTATTAGAGACTGGGTTATCGATTCTCTCAACAAGCTGTGTATTAATTTACATTTCAACTTGAGCTCTGTGAGGGACTGCTGCGTTAGCTTCCATCATCGGCAGCCTTTGGAGCTCGAAGAACTTCGAACGCTAATGGTAACCGGTTGGTAACCATGAGTTTGAGCATGGACTATGCTTACGGCCCGCATTCGAACGCACAAGACCCAGCTCCATTTTGGACTTGTCTTTCTAATAACCCTCCCATGATTTACGCATGGCAAATCTAAAAATAAATAGCCCTATACAAGCAGCATCAATTTTAATTTCTTAACAAATATTTGAATCAATTCTCTCCTAATTGTGTTTATTTTTTTCAGAAAAAAACGTTGTCTTCCAATCTATAAATAAAAGCTATTAAGCATGGTTATAAAACTAAGATTGATAACTTGGGTTTTTGATCGAATAACTTCGGGTTTTTGATCATTGAACTTTATTAATCTAATCAAAATTTAAGCTAGGTAAAACTTGACTAGTTAAAAAATCATTGATTTTAATTTCTTTTTTTTATAAAAATGGTGTTGTTTTAATTTATTTTATTATAAAAAATTAGTATAACCTTCTTGATTTATAACTTGATTTTGTTTTAGATGAACCTTAATCAGGTATTAAAACTATAATATAAAGAAACTAAGGCGATGGGAAAATTTATTTGAACCCAAAATTAATATCAACCTCATGGTTGGAAGAAACATCTTTTGAGGTTTTCTTTATATGTTTGTAATAAAAGAAAAATATTATATACTAGAATAAGCTTTTATTACTAAATAAACTACAGTAACAATATATGATCTATTAAAAAAAAAATGCAATGCAAACACATTTTTAACTGTATTTTTACTAAAATGTCGATTCATAAGAACTCTATGGACTAGAACAGCTAATATTGTTAAACGCCAGAGTCAGCACGGCCGGTTGGATTTTGAAGACTACCGGAAATCAATGTTTTTCATAAAAGCAAACTAATGCAAATAGCTTGAACTCGACACCAAATACTTTCACAGCATGTTTGTGATTTTTTTAATTGAATTTATTTCAGATATTTTTATAAAATTTTATATTTAAAATTATTTATAATATGATGAATTAAATTTTAAATGGAAATTGGTTCTAAGTAACCTGTTAAAGAAGTTTATTAATTGTTTTTAATGACTATCTCATGATTTGAATTTAAAAAATAATAAAATAATTATTTTAGAGCAATCTATTGAATTATATCTTGTTAATTCTGATGTTGAATTCTTTGACATTTCGAGGCTGATTTGAACCCTAATTATAACTCAATAAACGGGACGGTAAGATTATTTCCTTGATTAAAAGACATTTAATTGCTATTTTAGGAAGTGAATCGCTCCAACTATTCTAAAGAGATTGTTTTACTTTCTATTTTTCTTTACCCTAAAATAATTGTCTTGTTAAGATATATATTAAGCTCTGCATTTTACTACAACACTCTCAATTAATCCCATTTTACAGAAGACCTACATTTATGAAGCCACATTTTATAATAAATGTAAGGTTTAAAGATTGTGACATAGCATTTCAATTAATTTATTTGGTAAATGTGAAAAAAAAAATATAATAATAGAATTAGTTAATCAGATATTGCATATAAGCAACTAGTACCAGTGCTCCTATGTTGTTATTGTTTTTTTTAAAATATTTTTTATATTAAAATATATTAAAATGATATTTTTTTATTTTTTAAAATTAATACATTAAAATATTTTTTTTAAAAAAATAATATTTTTAAAATATAAAGTGACATGTGTTTCCAAACGCTCCGTGACATATATACATTTGCAGCTTTTTTATTTTTAAATAAATTTATACTTTTTTTCAAAACAAAATAACGGTAAAATAGATGGATAAAATTTATGGGGGAAAACAACGTCCGAAATCAAGAAGTGGGGCATGGCGTAATCTGTTCTTCCAATAGGAAGCGCATATCCATCTCGAAATCCAACGACAGATAAGGCTCATTGCTCCCTGGCATGAAGCCACTTAAGATGCCATGATATGCATGCACATGCATGCGTCCATCATATGTTATATTATATAATCCAAAAACAAAACACGAAAATAGAAGAAAATAAAAATAAAGCGATCTAAATTGATTTCCATTAAATCTCACCGTGATTTCCATTGATCACAGGGATTCCCTATTACATACTGAGATCTCCCACCACCACCACCTCCTCCAGCATCACCGATTCCTAATCCAATAACGGGCATTCTAAAAATCTGCCTACTCCCAATTCCCTATCATGATGTGATGATATCTACAGACATGAATGCATGCATGTATACCAGATACATGCATGCGCACACACCATGACATGATCCTGGGCTGGTACATGCATGAACATGTACCATGATGTATAGCTAGTGGATCAAGAAGCGGTCATGTCGCAGGTGGCGGATTTGGACTTGTCAAGAATCGACCACATCACTTGAACATCTTCATAACCACATGCCATGACTTCACCATGAAGGTCCATCACCCTTTTCTCCTCCCCTGCAATCGATGCTAAATATCAATAACAAGTAATTACGGGATAATTAAGCTAAATATCAATAGGGTTGTGTTTGGCAACGCATTTGCGCTATGTTTTGAGCTACAAATTGACGCTAAATATCAATAGGGTTGTGTTTGGCAACGCATTTGCGCTATGTTTTGAGCTACAAATCGATGCTAAATATCAGAAACATAATTCCAACCTAAAAGCAATTACCAAACAAACAAACACTTAGCCCTGCTGTGAATTTGATGAATCGTAGTTTAAAACGTAGCAAATCGGACAGGCGAAAGAGCACTTGGGGAAATGAAAAATGCCAGGAACTGTACCTGGCTGGGACTTCTTGTCCCTGCTGACGGGCTGCTGCTGGTTGAAGAAAGTACAAGCTTTCCTGAAAGGGGATGTAATGGTTTTTTTCCAAGAAGCCATTAGCTGATACTTGGTCCTTGAGTGCGTAGAGGTGTGTGTCGTCGGAGGAGGTGGAGGTGGAGGTCTGTTTGCTCTGATGCGTCAACGGAGGAACCAGTACTCTCTTCTCTTGTTTATTCTACAGGCGTCCCTGTCTGTGTGTGTTTATATAGAGCAAGTACTAAAGGATAAAATAGGAGGAGGAGGATCAGAGGAAAGGAGAGGAGTGGAGAGGCAAGATCCGTGAGATGAGCATAGAAGGGGAAGCAAGCATCCTTTTCTCTTTCTCTCTCTTTTCTATCATAAATTAATTAAATAAATAAATAAAAAACTTTGCAAGAGGTCGACTGTACCTCAGCACATGGATCGTGCTCCCAAACAGACCTCGACACGTGAATGCCTTTACTTTTTTCTCTTTTTTCCTTGGATGTGACTGAGCTTCGTCAACTCTAACAAAATTAATTAATTACAAAAAACTCCAAATTTCCCACCTATCAATTATCACCACACACACCATTTCACATTCACCGACGACGCTAGGATCTAAAAAAATATCTCCTAAAAGTTTTGGTACGGTAACTCGGGCGAAAAAAATATCTGAAAATTAATGTACTCTTAACACAAATGTATTTTAAAATATTGTTTCTATGTTCTAGGTTAAAAGATGGGATTTAACATACAAAGGCCACCAAGAATGGGGAAAAAAAAACTGAGAGATAAAACGATGGGGGTAGGAGGAAAAAAAAAATCATCAAAACTATACATGAGATGCCGTTTTTAAAATACTCGATACCATTAAAAAAAATTTAATTACATCTTGAAAAAATATCAAATACAATTATATTTAATCATAAATTAACTTAAAACAAAACCCTTAACAAATTACAAATATATTTTATAGTTTTTAAAGGTATTGTCAGAATTGTCTTCTCAATATCTTTTTAACATTGAAAATAGAGCTCCAATATCTTCTTCCTGATGATCCATTTTTTTCTAACCATTAAATTTTAAATCTCATTTATTGTTTATGAAATCTTTATAAAATTTTAAATTGTTTTTTGTATACATGCTAATTAAATTAAGAGAGACATGATCTTAATACTTTTCTAACATGTTATTCTCCCAAAGATTTTATCAAATTATGTTATAAATCTAAAATACCCACTAATCTGCCATAGTACTTTGTTTTTCTTTCACAAATCACATATTATAGTAAGTTAATTAAAGATTTCATTTTATTTTTAAAAATTATCATAAGTTGTTTTTTTCATAATATATATACATATATACATATATATATTAAAAAATATTATAAATAGATTTTATTAAAATTTAAATAAAAAATTATAAAATTAAGTTAAAATCTTGCTCCAATAAAAAATCAAACCTTTTAATTCTTTACTTATTAATTTCAACCTGTACTATTTTTTTTAAGTTATGGGTTATTTATCCAACATCAAAAAATCAAATAATAACTCTTATTATACACAGTTTGAAATGTAGTGTAAATTATGTTTTTTAAAAATTTAATTTTTTTATTAAATTTTTTTGATTATTTTGATATATTAATTTTAAAAAAATAAAAAATATATTATGATATATTTAAATATAAAATATAATTATAACCACATTTTCAACCAATTGAGATGAAATGGCTTTTATAGTCCGATCTCTAGCGTCGCTATACTGTCATTCTATATAAATAAATAAATAAATGATTAGTTTGACAGTTAAGGAGTTCTCGTACTCTAAATATATGATCATCATCATCATCATCAAATCAAACAACCTCTGTGTTTTTGTTTTAAAACAAGGGAAGGAGGGTCTGGTTGAAACACGCACAGCACAGCACAGCACTATGTCCTGCTCAGTTGTGTTGATTATTGCCCGTAGACAAAATGGATGGAGCATGTGTTCTCCACATGCGCTAATGTGAAAGGGAACACTCCATGTACATGTGGGGACTTCGTGTTCTTTAATTAATTATCATCATCATCATTATTATTAATCATGTCAATTAACGTTAAACTAATTTTCCCTTGATAAAAAAAAAAAAAAAAGTAAAGGAAAAATCATTGATTTTGCACCTTAGATTTTACGATCCTTTTGAATCTACTCCTAGGTAATTGAAATGACAGAAAATCTCATAAAAATCTTTCTAATTTACTCTAAACAACTCCGTAAAAGAAAAAGAAAAAATCTCCATCATCTCTTTTCAACCTTTGAATCTAAGCTTGCATGCCATAATAAATAAACCTTCTATTGAAAAACATTTCATCTTCTTATTTTATTTTGTGTTTTGAATGATAAGTGGGTTTTTATTTAAAACAATTATATATAATTTAATTTTTTATTTTATTTGAATAATTCTCGGTTGTTGTTGTTAATAATTATGTTTAAATAAAATAAAATATTTCAATATATTTTTACACACACGTATATATAATGTATATATTCATCATAAGAAAAACAGAGGAATTAAAATTATTATAGATGTTTTTCATCATTTTCTTAATAAAATCCTAACAAAAGAGGGAAGTTCTAAAATTATATAGTTTTGGATGAAAATTAAAAAAAAAAATATTAATCAGATAAAATACGTTATAATTTAGCCCAAGTTTGGTAATCTAGCCATCTCATGGGTTTTCTTTCAGTTTTCAAGTTTAAATCTTGAAATTATCATAAATCTATTTGAATATAGAGTGTATTCTTAGAATCAATCGAAGAGAAAAACTAATCTTAATTCATACAAGTTCAAATATTAAAGGAAATAATAATAATAATAATTAATGAGACACATAATTCGAAAAAAAAACCCTACAATGATGATGATAATGTCGTCGACTCTAATCATGGGGTTGACATCCTTGGAAGAAGTGACATATGCCCTGCTTTAATCCTAATCCTAATCCTAATGCTAACCTTAATTATAATTAATTTCAGCTTCTCGGTACAATACCAAATGCTCATGTTTAATCCTCATTTTCTATCACATTACAAAACAAATTTGCAGTCAAGGCACTGTCTTCCCCGAACTCCTAAAAATATCAATACCGTGTATTCAATACAATACATATTCAATGTGAAACCTATCCAGACTCGATACAAGGGTTGGATGGATCACGAATCTGAAAAATATTTTTTAAAAAGTTAATAAATTAAATTTAGGTTTTCATCTTAGATTTGAATTGATTGAA
Organism: Populus tomentosa; assembly: GCA_018804465.1. Classification (NCBI taxonomy): domain Eukaryota; kingdom Viridiplantae; phylum Streptophyta; class Magnoliopsida; order Malpighiales; family Salicaceae; genus Populus; species Populus tomentosa. Next base: position 478,607 of record CM031987.1, on the reverse strand, counting down.
TTAACTAAATTTTTTTCTAGATTTAAAATTAAAAGGATCAAATTAGTCTTACAACAGTGATTAAATAAACTAGGAATATTAATTGGGAAGACGTATAGTCATCATATGATCAGTGCAGTTTTGCTCCAAAGCTAGGTTTGTCTAATTATGTCTGAGGAGCAGCGATGAAGGAATCCACCCCTCCAACCAGTGAAGTCGAAACCTTCATTTCTGCCGAGGAGGAGCAGCCCTCTGCTGTGTTGTTTGTTTATTACAGCAGCTCACATGCTGCCCGAGAAACCACACAATGGTAGTAGTGGCTTTCACATGTACGCACGCAGGTATATTATTGATTGATTGTGGACAGGATATATATATATAGGAAAATCAAATTTAGACCTTATCTTATTACTTCATCATTGTCAATTGAGGCTTTAAACTTTTGATCTTATCACTTTTGTCCTCCCAGTAATGCTCTCCGATGTCTCTCCACTGAAATTATGTTTGTTTTGATGGGATTGTTGGAGTCCTTTTCTTTTCATTCCGAACCGGTTAATATTTTAGGTTAATTGAGTTTCAAATTATATTACCAGGTTATTTAAAGTTTTTTTTAATTTATATGAGGTGTTCGAATTAGGTTACATGAATTTTAATAAAAACTATGAAGTTAACCATACTATAAATTTTTAATGACTATTAATATTATCAATCTCAATACTCGAATCTAAAATTATATTAGAAGCAAATTTTTTAATTCTAGATAGTTAATAAATTAGGTTTTTAAACAATGGTCTCGTGGGCTGTGATTAGGTAAGAGGTAAAAGTTACGTGGATTAATAATAATAATAATAATAACAACTTAAAAATATAACAGGCACTCCTCTCTACGTGGACAACCGAAAATGGTCGGTTTGACTTGTTTGTTTCGAACCAGTGCCTTTTTTCTCTTACTCTTTTTTCTTCTCTCGAGTTGACTGCTCTGCCCAATGAAATCTCCTCCAGTATTAAAAATAAATAAATAAATAAATAGAATAAAAGAATAGAGGTAGTAGCCACTCGCTACATAATTATTTTTTGTTTTCAATTTTCAAGAAAAGCTGCTTCCTTTTCTTCCTCCGTTGAACTTTCATGCTTGGCTACCGTGCACAGTCCACAGGCATGCAGAAAATATTGTGATTATAAGCATGTATATCCTCAATTATTTTGATTATTATAATTTCCATTGCAGGAGACCGTTTGCTACCATTTTCTGTTTTTAGAAAATTTTAAAAATATTTTGTTTATTGATTTCTTGTTCTTTTAACAAAGATTTGTAAATAAAAAAACTGACATAATTTAAAAATATAGTAATATATTACTAAATAAAAATATATGTAAAAGAAATAATACTATATAATTTAATCATTATATATAATGGTGGTTGTGTAATAATAACAACATGATAGTGGCTCATTAAGAAATACTCTATAAGATATGAGTAAAACATTGTCCATCCCGCTACTATTCAACAAGAAATAAATAATTATGAATTATCATAGTGATTTATTTTTATTATTAACGTGTTTATAAATTTAAATTAATGATTAATTAAAACATATTTATTAAAAAAAAATATTAAAAAATTAAAAATTAAAATCTAAATTAATAGCCTAACTCGTTTGGGTTCGACCCAAGCAAGTTGGTGCCTTTAATTCTATGGGCTTGGCACCGCGACATAAGCCTTTTAGCCCAAGAAATTTTAGTTATTTATTTAACATGTGGGATTATATGTGCAATTTTTGCAGATTACATAGGCAAGAAGTTTAAACACTGCTGCTTCCATCAAAATTATTATAATACTAAATAATTTTTAAAGGAAATTTTATATTGTAGTAGCGATTGTTTTTTAAAATATTTTTTATTTTAAAATGCATTGAAATACTATATTTTTTAATTTTTTTAATTTTATTTTTGACATTAAAACAATTTGAAAACATAAAAATATTAATTTAAAATTTAAAAAATCAATTTTTTTAAAATACTTTTAAAGGGATCTTAATACAGCTAAGCAGTGTGAATAGTTCGTTATTAACTTATTATTGATAAAAATCATATTCTTTTCTTTTACGTAAACAAGAGATTCTATATATATATATATATATATATATATATATATATAAAGAAGTAGATGGGTCGTGGGCCCCCGCTACCTTCAGCTCCAATATCATCGCTTCGCTTCTTCTTTTTTCAATCATTATTTCCCTCATGGCGTGAGATTATTAGTCCCACATTTTCACTTTAATCCAATCACAAGCAACCACAATAAAATAAAAGCCATAGCTATAAAACTCGATCGGGTTTTAAAGCATTAGATGGGTAAATCTGAATTAATTTAAAATAATGCAATTTTATTTGAATTTTTTAAATCAAATTAAAATTTACTTAAATCTTAATTTAATCAGGAACTAATCTATTAAATCAAGATAATCAAATTAATTCTATACAATTTAATATAAAACCTAACTTAAATCTGATCTCCCCACATTTACTTGCCAAAGACACCAAGTTTTATAACATCGGTCAAAGCTCACAATCCTCCATCTATGCCTATAAAGCAACGAGCACACCAAATTAATGCGAGAAACTATTGACAAACCCAATAATTTCTGCATATCAAATTACCCTTTGCAGAAGCTTACTCGTATTTTAAAGAACTGTTCATTCATTTTTATATAGGTTTTTTACATGTAATTTAAAATATTATATTATATATATATATATATTTTATCATATTAAACCCAACTCTCTAGTTTCTTTTATTTCTTTAAAAATACTATTGTCACTTCATATTTTTTTTTACTCTTAAAAGGTTTAAAAATTTAGTTTGGACTGCAACATGGTATAGACCACCAATCTAGTTAACAAAATCTAGAAGGCATGGTGAAATCACTACTTACCATGCCTCTATTCATACATTTATAAATCATTATAGATTGTTTTCCAATATATATATATATATATATATATATATATATATTACACCCTTATAAGCACAAATAAATTACCAATTAAAGTTAATTTATTGAGGAAGAGAAAGATTCAAAAACAAAGAATTAAAGTAAAAAAATATATTGAAAAGGGATGGTTGTTTCAAATTTGGAGTGAAGAGTTTACTTTTATCCTAAAACTTTTCAAATTATAAACTTTTGAACCCTCCTAATTTTAAATTATCAATTTTAGTATTAAACTTTTTATTTTTTAGTTCATAGTTTGAGAGAGGAAAGAGAAAGTGGTTAATTTCTGGTGATAAAGAGAAATCTAGATTGACACTAATTTTGACCATGAAAAAATAAAAGACTTTAGTGTTAATGGGTTGTGTTGGATGATGAAAGTCTTTCCTAAGTGTTAATTTCTCTTAACTTTGCATGGGATGGTAGATCCGAGCTCGAGAAGAATTTTTATCCCGAGTTGATTATGAGTTTTAAAACTGTTTTTGAGGTTATTTGAGATTATGAATAGGTTTTTAAAGGTGTTTAGTATGTGTTTAGATTAAAATGGATAAAGATGGGTTGTTTTTGGTGTAAAATACCTTTATCACAACTTTCCAACGACATATGACGGCCAAAATCTAAGTACGTTGTTTGCAATTTAAAAACAATTTAAAAACAATATTAAGAGGCTTTATAAAAAAAATTATTAGATTTGGTTAAATCCTAATTAAATATTTAACAAGTTAATTTTAGTTGGTTAAGAATCTAACTTCATGAATTAATGATTCACATGACATATATCTAGTCTATAATGTAATGTAACTAGATCGGTTGTTACCTTTTTTTTCTTTCTTTCTTTCTTTCTTTCAAGAAATTACATGCAATAAGTAGAACTTAACTCATAAGAAGACAAAAACTACCTAATAGTTAATACTTGGATTTTTTATCTTGTGATTTGAGGTTGATCTTCTCAGGCTTTGCCCATTTTTATTTTCATATTCAAAGATGAATACCTCTTAAATTGATCATGTTTCGAGAGAAATACAGCATGCATGCATCAAGATCTTTTCTATTTTTATTTTTTCTTCTTGTACTCAGTTTTGAATTAAATTGGGCTTCTAGCTTCAGGCTTACATGGACACTTGATACTTAATGGGCCTACGGGGCTTCCATGGAGGCAGTGATCGGTTGTTATCTTAGGATAAAGAAAACAGAGAGAATTAAGATAGAGGAGATGTGCTCTTTAAGAAAACAGTGATCGGTTATAATAATAATATATATATAGTTAGGATTGAAATTAAAAAAGAAGGAAAAGAAGTCTCACGGAGGAGTGGTTACTCCAAAGCACCGTGGCATGGGTGGTGGACTTTTTTTAACCAGAGGATTCCCGGCCATGTTATCGTCAGATTGTGGCCAATATTGAATAGGCGGCGAGGTTATCATCAAAAGGAGGAGGAGATGTTTTTCCTCTTCCACTGTCTTTCTATGGCTTCTATTTGCCATGGCCATCACGTGATATGTTGAATGTTCTCCAAAGAGAAGTAACCAATCGTTCTGTATTATTGTTGACATTAAGTAGTTTCCACGTGACATTATTGAACCAAGCATGAGTGATTTTCATATATTATCTTATGAAAAAATTCATATTTGGCCAGCCACATCTAATATATGGCAGGCAAAGTATTGAATAAAAACTAATTGAGCAGCGAAATCACTTTTACCCTCCTCAAAAAGCAGTGTTTATTAGAACAATTTTTTTTTCTTTTTAATTTAAATTAAATGTTTTAATTATATCTTTTAACACTTAATTTATTAAAAATTAAGCTTTATAATCCATTTTAATTTACTTTCTATAAAATTATTTTATCCTCATGATTTAAATTACGAGTATTACGGGTTAATTCCATCCACTTAAATTTTTTTGGGTAACCTGAGTCCCTTTTTGTAATTGATTTTTTTTTCGATTTCATCTCTTAATATTTGAGTTGATTAAAAATTATATTTTATAATTTATTTCAGTTTACCTGTTATGAGGTTATCATATTTTCATGATCTAAGTTAAGGGTTTGACAAATTGACCTGAGTTGACTCGAGTCTTTTTTTCATGTAATTTTTTAATTTATTTTTCTTTTAATCTTGTCCTTTAATACTGAATTGATTAAAAATTGAACTTCATAACTTGTTTTGATTTGCTTTCTATTGAGTTATTATCTTCTTATGATCCAGGTTCATTAAGTTAACTCGAGTTGACTCAGATTTTTTATTTTTCAACTTCATTCTTCAATATTTAGTTAATTAAGTATTGAGATTCATTATGTTTTTCTATTTAATTTCTATAATATTATCATGGCTCATAACTTAAATCATGGATTATATATATATTAACTTGGGGTAATTTAGTTCTATTTAATATATTATCGTCTCAATTATTTTTTTTAAAAAAGACATTGTTTTGAAAATCTTAAAGTCAAACTATGTGTTATTTCGGTTGCCTAGGTTATATATAACTTGAAAAATTGACAAAGTCACTTCAAACTAATTCTTTTATGATTTTTTTTTTTGAAATTTTTTTAGCAATGCTTAGATATATATATTTTTTAAATTGATCCCAGCCAGCAGCAATGTGGAGCTTTCGGGTTGATGATTCAATCTAAAATACATAAGAAAAAAAATAAAAAGAGTCTATTTAATTCATTTATATTAATTAAAAAATTAGTCATTTTAAGTTCATAACTATTTTCCTATTTTGCATTAGAATTTTCTATAAACACTTTTTAACATTATTGAATATTAAATCAGCTTGCATATTAACTAAGATTAAATTAATTCCCGGATGATATTAAGGGCCCATCCCATCTTCCATAGCTTAGCTTGAGTATAGTAACGAGTATTTTTTAAAGAGTTTTTTTATTTAAAAATATTTTAAAATAATATTTTTTTATTATTTTAAAAAAATTAATTTTAATATTAATATATTAAAATAATCTAAAAATATAAAAAAATAATTATTATAAAAAAATAAAAAATATAATTTTTTAAAAATATTTTTAAAACATAAAACCAAATAATCCCTTAAATATATTTAATCGGCTCCAAAATTTGAATTCAAGAGATGAACAAGGGAATAAACCTCCTAAACCATCACGTCAACTCCTTGAAAGTACACAAAATCCATTTAATATTTTTAATTAATATAGGTGGACTTTACTTGAACAGTATTATATTTTTTTTACTCTATTAACTCAATCCAACAACTAATAGAAAACCAATGAATGCATCCAATTGTTTTGGTCACGCACTGCAGAGCTTAGTCCTATATAAAATAAAATCTGATTACGGGGAGGTAAAGATTTATTCTGGTGTGCACAAATTAGTCGAAGATACCCTGCATTTCCAGATTTAATAATAATAATAAAAAAAAAGTATCATTCATTTGGATGGTAAGTTGATCAAGGTTCTTGGTCAGAACACTTGACCAGATTCTTATCAACGCTGAAAGCCCTTTAATTTGGCGTGAAGAATCTCCCTCTATAAAATATACAAAGCCAAGCTAGCTAGCTTCAACATGCAGGACTTATCTCCTTCAATTATTATTATTATTTTTTTTTTCGTGTTTTAGAGTTTTATGACCTCAGTAGTAAAATTAGTAGACTGAAATGTTTGAAGACCGATAACAATGCTTGAATGTTACGGTTGATTATTTTTTATTTAATTTGGTTTTTATTAATAAAAATAATTAAATTTCAATTTTATAAATAAAATAAAAATTGATTTTCATCGACAAGTCTTAGTTCGATTTAGTTATTTTATATTAAAAATAAAAAAATATATTATTTTTTTGGACTTTTTGACTTTTTAATGGGTTTTATTATGTGCTTGTTTCAGTTGTGTTTGGTTATTTTATATTAAAAATAAAAAATTATATTATTTTTTAGGCTTTCTAATGGGTTTTATGATGGACTTGGTTTCAGTTCTATTTAGTTTTCTCGGTTTGGTTATTTTATAATTTTTAATTAAACTGGTGTGATTCGATTGAGGTTTTTCAGTTTCAGATTTATAAAACTAAAACCGAACCAAACCAAATATTTTTTAAAATATTCTAATCATTTTAATTGATTTTTTTTATAATTCGGTTTTTTATTTTTATTTTTTTAATTTAATTTGTTTTTTAATTTTTTTTTCACCCAGTCACCCCTACTTAATGCACATAAAAATATCTCACAACCACCTTTAAAAATCAGTTTATTTTGTAAGGACGTTTTATCTTATTAAATTTGGTTTTACAAAGTAATTTATTAATGATATCACGTACCATAGTAAACATCACCGTCACCTTTAATTTATCATCCTCAGTCCTCATTGTCTTGTTATCACCGCCACCACTGCCACTATCGCCTCCTCCTCCATCGCCACTGTCATTACATACTATCACAACCATTATTTCACAAGCTCAATACATTATCATTATTTTCAGTAGTGGAGGCAGGGCCGACAAAACTCATTAATTAATATTATGCGCACATGAAAGAAATAATTTTAAATCTTAGAGACAAAACTATATATTAAAATTTAAGTTCTTTCACGTGGAAGATTTTTTCTAATCTTGCCCCCAAAGAAATTCCTCTGGCTCCACCCTAATTATTCTATCATTATTGTAATTAGAGGGAAGCAAAAAAAAAACTAAAAAATTAATTAAATAAAAAAAATAACTGAAAAAATGAAAAAATAAAACTGTAAAAAAAAAACTAATTAAACTGATTAATTTTTTTTAAAAAACCGACCTATTCGATTTCATAAGTCTGAAACCAAAAAACCAAACCCACACAAAAAAAAAACCGGAAAAAACCGAGCCAAATAGAAAAATACCAAATCAAACCGAAAAACCTAAGCCAATCCAGTTTGAACTGATTTTGATTTTTTAAAAAAATTCAGTTTAATTATTTTTTTTAATAAAAACTTAACTGATCCGAAAATAATCACGTAATTTTTATATTATATGAACCATTGTAAAGTGTTTTACAAACATTTAAATAAACTTCATAGATTGTTTTTCCACTTTATACAAAACAAACACTCCCTTAGATATAGAATAAAATCTCCACAAAGATAAGCTGACTCATTAATTTCTTCTGATCGAAGCTTAGCTAGCTAGCTAAGAAATATTGTACGGATCATAACTCGTTCCGAAATACTGGAAATTAAGGAAGGGAGGAAGTTAAGACCATCACTCGTGTACGATCGAGGCAGCACATGCAAGAGCTATATATATATATATATATATATATATATATATATATATATATATATATATATATATAAAAAGAAGTCTTTGAATTAAAAGGAGATCGAAGGGTGGATGGCCCTCCTTCCATGCAGCTGCCAAAGGAGGAGCAGAATCTCAGGGAGAGGGTAACTTTTAGTCTGGCATGCACCTACGGTGGAAAGCTCCACCGGCATGAGTTGGATACCGAAGGCATTGGGTTCTAATTTTGCCATTTTAAACCTTGGCAGAAGAAAGAATGGCCCCAAAGAATTTAGACTCAACTCTACTATAGGAAATTAATTATTTTGAAATTAAAAAGACATGCACGTGCTCTTTTAAAAAGATGAGAAACAAAGGATTTCTTGGAGCAATTCTTAGGAGCCAAGTACTTTTCCATATTTGTAATTGTATGTGTAGATTGAAAAGGAAAATTTACTTGTGAGAATTCGCTTTTTTATTCATGGATCAATTACTTTAGTACCACTTTAATTACCAAAGCCAAAGTGATATTTCATAGTACAAATATCTTTGTAAATCTTGTCAAGTTAATACAGAGAGTCAAGATGGGAAAAAAGAAAGAGATAACTATGTTCTTTCAATAATAAAAAGTTAGTATTTTATATGAGTTATGTTCCTTTATATATGATTAGAGGAGACGGTTATTTTTTTTAGTAACTTCTCTAATAACTTGAACAAGAACAAGGCATATCAATCATAGACAAATCAGGCCTAACCCAATTATCAACAGCATGAGTATGTCGATTAGAAGCCACATTAGTGCATAAAGGTAAATAATTGGCTCGGAATTAATTGACCATGTTCTATAGATAAATTCAAGTTATAACTATTAATATTTTTGAAATCAATGTAGTTATGATTTTTTTTTTGATAATTTTAAAAAAATTCTAACCATTCACTAATGTAGTGAAATAAAATCATAACCCTCAATTTTAATATGAATTTACCTAGTATAATAATATATTAATTACCTCTGACTAATTGAGAAGACTCAATCGATCCTCCATGAATGCATGGTATGAGAATTGAGAACATGCATGAGCACTACACGTCTGAATGTATATATGTAGAGTGAATAAAACTAAAGACGACAATGCTATATAGATTTTTGAGATTATTATTTGTTCTTAATCATTATTTGTAACTTACAGCACAGAACCGCGCGAAGCAGGCTGGAAGTGATGAGATTAAAACAAATTAAGAGAAACTGGAAACTGAGAGGTGACAAAACAATACACTAATGGAAGCTTAGATGGTCAGCTGATGATGCAATAATATTCCTGATGGACGGAGCTAGCCATGATCCTCGCTCAGGGAGCAAGAGTTTGGCGTTCTGGGTCTGAAACCCTAGTTGCATAGAACCTTGCTATGAAGGCGGAGGCCCTCCCATCAATCCCTGGTTCTCCTACCCACCGTCTTCCATCTTCATCACTTGGGCATGCTCTCCTTACATAATACCCATCTTCACTCATGTCATCGCCGCCACTTGAATGCCAACAGGACTTGAAGATGCTGAATATAGAGAACAAGCACGATGAAGATTTCCGCTGCCTGCTGTACCCTCCCATGGTTAATTAACTATAAACCTGTCCTAATTACTGAACTTGTAGTAATTAAGCTTAGTATGTACTAGCTAGCTCGCTCGTTTTCTAAACAGCTAGCTACGTACAGCAATGGCGGAGGTGGCTGTTTTGTGCTTGCACGATCGGTTTGATCTGAAGAACTAAAAGAACGATGATGCAATGGCAGCAAAGCTCCCCCCTGCATTTATAGTACTAATTAACAGGAGGATGGGGACTCCACCCTGGTTTTTGTAATTAACTGGACGGTCTAGATTCGTTGAAAAGACAAGCTAAAGCGTGCTCTAATTGGTTGTTTAACTAAGATAAAGCATCAGTGTTAGTGTCCTCTGCTTTTGATTAATTTGACCCAAGATGCAGCAGTAGGTCTGCATGCACTGCTACTAACTCTTTTCTTTTGTGCCTAATCTCTTGCTTTGCCTTCCTTTCTTTTGCCTTCGAAATATCACTTCTTAATTAATTAATTAATTAATAACTCGTCTTTAAATTAAAACATATTAATGCCTGCGGGCCAAGTTGGCTTCTGCTCCTAATGGTGATTGTTCGAGGGACAGGATGGGTAATAAACACGCAAAAATAAAATAAATTATATATGTTACGATCAAGAAACCATGATACTTAAATAATGTCATTATATATTCATAATTTAAGAATAATTGTGCTAATTTTACAATTTATTTGTGATTGTTCTCCTATTTGGAATTTTTTTAGCTCCAGTTATATATGGGTTTCACCCTTCATATGGTTTTAGTGTTGCGGTTATGCATAGACTACTATCTCGTTTTTCAATAATATTGTTTTTTTTTTTTTATTAATATAGATATTTGATCAGCTTGCATGTATCTTGACTAATTTCACATGTTCTAGATCAATTAATTAACAATCATGTAAGTCTCTAGTAACTCAAAGATTTATGAATTTTGAACTAATGATTTTTAAAAGACAAACTTAAAATCTGATCACTTGACTTACACGTTTCAGGCTTAACAATATTGTTTTACTTGAAAACACGGGCTGTGCAAATCATTTCCAAACAAGTCTTATAAACTAGAGGATATAAATTTCTTTTTTTCAAAGTTATTAAATTCGAGCCACCAAGATAATAGTTTAGAGCAATTAGCTCCTGTAACATGCTTACAATTACACTAATTAAGAGCATTTCGCTCATGATTTTTTCTGCCATCGAATTAGTGTACCGTCTTTTTAATGTTATATAATAATTATTATTATTTTGAATGCTATACTGGATATATTCGCTCATATCCAGCTCAAGCTGCTCACATTCGTTTTTGTATCTGGTATGGAGATGCTGTGGGTGTAGTACTACTGATATGCTAGCTATAACTAGTAAGTAATTAAACGCAAACAGCTCAATGTAAACTCACATTCGATCCTTCTCTCAGGACAACTTTTGGTTTTTGCTTTTATTAATTTCTCGATCCATGGGAATGATTAAACAACATTACAAAGAAAGCGATTGTGTAATATCATTACATAATCAAGTATTCAATATACTTTGGGAATGATTAAACAAGGAGATTTAGGCTAGGATTCCTGAGATTTGGTTTCTGTGTTCACACATGTACGTATTTATATGTATCTCTGATTAGGAAGTATAAAGTTGCACCGTGTATGTTATACTTTACAAGTTTCTTTAAGGTTGTGTTTGGAAACACGAGCAAACTTATATTTTTAATAAATTTAATTTTTTTTATGAAAAAATAATTTTTTATATATTTTTTGGATCGTTTTGATACGCTGATTTTAAAAATAAAAAAATTTATTTTAATACATTTCAGCACAAAAAATACTTTGAAAAATTAACCACTCCCAAATAAAAAATTAAAAAGAGCCATTACAGGATTTGTGGGGTTAGGGCCACGTTTTGTATCCTTACTTTTTTTATTTTTTTTATGGGATTTTTTTTATTTATAGATTCTGTCATTTTACAAGAGGTTTCCTTAGGAATTTTTACCTTTTTATTATATTGGATCTCTCATGTCAATTAAAACTCTATACCAAGGTTGTCAATTTCGTTCCATTCCTCCCGAAACGGCCGAAACATTCCATACCAATTCAAAAAACGGAACAAAACGGAATAAATTTCATCTCATTTTAAATCTCGGTCCGTTCCGGATTTTTCGGCTAAATTCCGCCCGAAACGTTCCGGTTTCATTCCACATGTTCCGTTCCGCTCTTGAAAAGCCATTGAATCTTGCTCAATTTCATTAATTAAACCACCCGATTATAAAAAGCTCTTTTTTATTACTATTTTCAATAGCAATGATATTAATAATAATATTGAAAATTATTATTACTATTTTCATTAACAATGATATTAATTTTTTAAAATTAGATTTATCACTAATATATATGGTTTATATTCATGTTTTTTTTTTCATGTTTATACTTTGTAGGAATTTGAGCAAAAAAAATGATGCTTTAGATTCCATTAGCCACTTGATAACGTTGACCTAACTTTATATTTAAAATATTTTTGTTAAAATATTTTACTTTCATAATATTTTGATATTTTGTTTAAGTTGAATTACTTTAAGTTAAAGATTTATTTAATCTTAACTATTTAGAAATATTTTAAAATTTAAAATTATATTTGTTTGGCATTGTGTTTGTATTGCATAATTTATAATTAATTTATCTTGAATTTGAATTATTTTTGTTGAATATATATATATATATATATGAACAGTACAACCCCGAAACGGCACGCCGAAACACTCCGAAACTGAAACATTCCATTCCAATTGAAAAAACGAAACACCTACCGAAACGGAATTGACAACCTTGCTCTATACATCAAGGTATAAGAAATTAATTGACAGTGAAAAAGATAGAGAAAAATCCAAATTTGAACATTATAGAAATTAAATTCTATTCAAATAACAGGAGTGAATGGTTTATACGTACTAATAATTTTCCCAACAATATTATATTAACTGAATCTACATCCCATTTATTTGATATTAATACGATTTATAATATGATGAAAAGCAAGCTTTATAGCTCTGTAGGCGCATGGTAAGGAAGGAAGTAGTCTGAATTCGTAATGCTTTTGGAGAAAGCAATGGCTGTGACGGGCCATTCTGAGAAAGTCGCCATAGATGCTGCTGTGCTTCCCTTCCCTGCTGCTGATCTCTCCCATCTTGCAGTGCATTCAAGCTGTCTTCCTTTTTGGCTGCTAAGAATATCTGTTCTGTACTGTGCACCGCGCATTTCCTCTTTAATTTAATCACCACGATCCTCATCGTTAATTAATATTTGCAATTGCATCCTTTCTCCTCTTTTTTATTTGATCACGTAGAAAAGGAGAGATACTGCAGCTAGATCAACCTCTCTCTCTCTCTCTCTCTCTCTCTCTCTCTCTATATATATATATATATATATATGGGAATTATATTTTAGGAGCCCCACGTTGACACGTGTCAGCTTATATATGCATATAATGCAATGAACGGTTTGGTAAGCTGCCACGCACCTAGCCTAATTGTGAGGCTTTGCATCAATCAATAATTAAAGCTAGCTGTATTCCTTCCATCGTAAGGTAGCAAATACAGAAGTCTGTTTCACACTGAATTTAGCATATGCAGTTTATGTAAAGGGCCCGTCAAGTTTACGTATACACCAATCAATCCATAAATTACTAGAAAATTAATAAATATTAATAAAAAAAATTTGTTTGTTATTATATTATGATAAATTTTACTGTTTTATTTTTGTATCTATTAGTATATATCCATAAAAAAATTTATTTTGGTATATATTAAGAAAATTATAGTGAAAAAATAAAAAAAACAAACAATACGATAACGTGTAACTTTTAAGAAGGACATTATTGACATAATTAACTAGACAGTAAATTACATTCATAAATATGCTAAAGAAAAAATTTTCTCAATCTATATTGAGAAAATTACATAGAGTATTACAGTGGGATTAAAAAAACAAATTGTACAATAACGTGTTATTTTTACCAACAGGATGACAAACAAAGTTATTGGCAGAATGTGTTCATTGGTATATTACATTGACTATGAAAACTATTCTCATTCTCTCTAGCACTGTTCATGATGTTCATTACATACGGGTATACCGATAAAATATGATCATTGATACATTCCAATAACTATGAGAACTCTGCACTTTTCAATAAGCTAATAATTAAAATTCTTTTGACTGTTCACTTTTTCTCCCAATAGCATCACAAACGAAATGAAAAGTCATCGGTATTATTTGAAAGGCTTTCTGAAAATTTTCATGCAATTTAAATTTTTTTATTTAACTTTACAGACGGAATCACCGAATGTGTCGGATTTTTGCATTCATTTAACTTATGAATTAATAAATGTGTTAAATTTTAGTTGTTATTGAAATATTTTTTGCATTAATTTGTTGGATTTTAGTTTCTTTTTTCAAATTTATTGTTCAATTTCAATTAAATGTGTAGGATTAATTTTAATTATTATTTTCTATTTATTCCATTTAGAATATTTTGTTTTGTAAATTTAGGATTAAAAATATTATCACTTAGAAATGATTGTGTTGAATTTAAGTTGTTATTGTAATAATTTTTGCATTATTTTGTTGAATTTTAGTTGTTGTTTTTTAAATTTTATTGTTTAATTTCAAATAAATGTGTAGGATTAATTTCAATTATTATTTTGATTTTTTTTAATTTAGAAATGTTTTTTTTTTAAATTTAGGATTAAAAATATTATCACTTAGAAATAATTGTGTTGAATTTAAGTTGTTATTGTAATAAGTTTTGCATTTTTTTGTTGAATTTTAGTTGTTTTGTTTTTTAAATTTTGTTATTCAATTTCAATTAAATGTGTATGATTGATTTAATTTTAATTTTATTTTTTTTAATTTAGAAAAATAAATTATAAATTTAGGATTAAAAATATTATCATGTAGAAAATAAAAACTTTCTAAGAAATTAAATTATGCTAAATTGCTAGAAGAAATTGAATAAAATCAATTGATTTGTGCCATATATGTTGTTTATTTATAGGTTTAAAAAATTTAGGTAATCTCTTGTATAGGGGAGGTGCTGTCGAATATTTTTAAAGAGTATGAATCGTTTAATTTGTGTAGATACCTAGGGAAAAACTATTGCACATCGCGAGGACAAGATCATCGTTAGTTCTTCTAGCAACAATGCTAGCGACCACGAGTCATTAGGTGTTGACCAAGAACAGACACTTGAGGCACATGCATATACTTATGATGCTGGCTCGTCAAGTGCAATGCCGCAACGTTGATGGGGGGTCCATTCACAGCGGAATCCATTTATCCGCAAGTATAAAGCCTAGTGAAACGGTGACCTTTCAATGTAAGTTTGTTTTTATTTCAAAACAACATGTTTAATCATTCTTGAAATAAAAATTTCATTTAATGAATGCAATTTTAGGTTTACAAACATTGAGGTTATGCGAACAATAACATCGACCATTAAATCATTGATGGAAATTTTATTGTTTCAATGGAGCTAGGTTTCCAAACATTTTGAATCGAAACCGCAAGTCAATGCATAGTTTTTAAGGTTCAAGGTTAGTATTAACTTAAATATTTTTTATGTTAATTTGGTTAGTTTATTGAAATTACTGAAATTTTTCTTTTTATAAATTTTTACTTCAACAGAATAATTGAATTCAATATAATTTGATTTTCCATTTATTTAAATTATGATAATAATAAATTAATTGTACTTCAAAAGCTTGCAGTGTTTCAACCGTTAGATATTCGCAATTGATTCCGAGCACTCAAACTCCGAAGTTCATTTCTATGTTAGACCAACGAGTACATCGTCAAACAACTCATCTAAATGAAAAAAGTGAACAATTCACTACTAATTATAAAGAACTTCACTGATTGGTAATGGAGATGAGATCACAGATGGATAGTACATGTGTGACCCCTAATTGGCATCACGATCCTGGTGATGACCAACCTCCTCCTTCTCCTCCTCCAGCACCGTCTCTATTTTAGATTTATCATATTCAAACGTACAAATGTTTAAATTTATAAAAACAATATCTGATTTTCATATTATTTTAATTTATTTCAATTATTTTTATACTTTTGTTCAATATATTTTTTAAAACAAATATTTTTAAAATATTACAAATGAGGTCACTAATGGAACAATTCCATCGGTATATTCCAGGAAGTGTTGGAAAAGAATTACTACAAAATATCACTGTTACTGTTAACTCACCGACAGAATTACATATGATATTTTGTCAGTGATATGTTATATTTATCGATACATATACCAATGGACAAATAAAAAAACTGATGACATTACATATAGTTTTCATATCGATGATATATTAAATTTACCATGGAGATACTGACAGAATGAAGTGACTAATTTTTTTTTAGTGCGCTTTGTCCGTCTGTAAATCAATCGATCTATTTATTATCGAGTGACTCACTGGCATTTCATAAATTACTGACGAGAGATTTTTTGAGAGACTGTTTCTGTTTGTGAGCCTATTAGTAGTATACGTACTGATGGACTATAAGTGTAAATACAAATAGAAATTTTTATCGGTAAAACTGTTAAATTTGGTCATGGTATTTTTGTTCACCTCCACCAAATTTTATACACTACAGGACTAGAAACTCTCTTGTTTTTCTCAAACTATCATCTTTAATATTCTAACTCAAATCTCGATTGTCTATCCTATCTTTGTTGGTTTTTGGAAAAAAAAATAATCTAAGTAAACATTGCTGTAAAATTTAATAAATATAAAAAACATTTTAATATTAGAAAAAATTAAAAACAAGGTGTTTCAGGAATAATAGATAGTGTTTGGTATGTTGAAAAATGATGGACAGGACATGATATAAAGCTTGTCCAATGCTCTACATAAGGGTTAATCTAGTTGATCTAGTCAACGTAAGGATAAAAATAATTATTATCATAATTTTAAAAAAATCCAACTCGGGGGTCGATTCGATGCCAAGTTCAGGACATGGGTCAAGTTGACCATTTACCCAAGCCAATATAAGAATAAAAATAATTATTATTATAGTTGTACAACTTGACTTGGTGGTCAACCTAGGGCCAAGCTCGGGTCACGGGTTGAGTTGACCATTGATTTTGGTTAATCTTAAAATAAAAATGATTATCATCCTAATTTAAAACCCAACTTGCGGGTCTCTTCAGGGCTAGGCCTAATCAACAAGTCTCGGTTCATGGGTCGGGTTGACTATTGGCTCGGGTTAACATAAGAATAAAAGTTATTATTATCATAGTTTTAAAACCTAAGGGGTCAACCTAGGGCAAGGCCCAAGTTATGGGTTGAGATGATCAACCCTAGTTGTCTCAAAGCAATGTAAAAATAAAAATTATTATTATCATAGCTTTAAAACTCGAATTGAGAGTCGACCCAAAGTAAGGCACGAGTTACGAGTCAGGAGGTTGACTCAAATTAAAAAACAAATTAGTGCAACTTCATTTTATTTTTGTGATTTTTTCCTTTGACATTTTGCTTTTCATGGTTAAACTTGATTGAGTTAGGGAGGGGTTTGAAATTGTAGCACACATTAAGCCAACTCTAACATAATTAGATTTGGAACCCAGGCTATCCAATGGCCTATGACATGGGGCAACACCAGACAAATAAAAAACAAATGAAATATACTAGCAAATTATTTTTTTTCGATTCAAATTATTATTTTTACTCGCAAGACAAAATAACAAATAATTAAATAAATATTATGAATAGCATGCCATGTCACAAGATTGTATTTCCCTATCTGCATCCATCACTTGATGTTTCAATCCAATTTTTATTTGTCATTAACGATTCCTCTTAGCATTTTATATACATATAATTTTCAATTAATTTTATTTAACACATTGATCAAGCTTTCAATATGTATTTTAGATTTTTTATCGTCAACTCAAAATTTAATATCATCCGTATTTTTTTATGATTGAACCAACTTTTGATTCAACCCACAGCATTGCATGAGCACTTAGACTACTAGTTTCTATTGCATGTTAAATTAGACAATTCATTTACCCCTAAACCCTCACCATTAACAGAAAAGAAGCTCACATGACGGCTACTGTTGGTACATAAGTGAACTGTGATATTTACACGGTCCTTATTATAAGGTGGGTATAGTTATTAAACCTAGCCTAGAGGTTAACCTGACCAAGGGGCCGAGTCTTGGGTTAACCCGAGAAAATAAAAAAAAAAAATATGTTTGAGGTTTTAATATCTCATATGCAAAACTTAAGAAACAATAAATATAGATATAGGCTATAAAAAATAAATGTGAGACATGAAGTTTGGTACAATTATCACACATCAAAAATTTATAAACAATTCATGTAGATGGAGGTTATATATAGTTATCCCATACTAAAAAGTTAAGAAACAATCCATTCGGATATAAGATATAAAAAAGGATATGTAATGCTAAGTATTCATAAATTAATTTTATATTTTTTGGGTTTATTAAAAAATATAAGAAAATAAAAAGTTATGTCTTACCTGGGTTACGCTGTGTCACTCGGGTTTAACTCTACTAATTGCACCTTCTGGTTTTTGTGGTTGTGACTCGATCAAAACCCTGAGTCGCCTTGGTCCCTGGTCAACCCACCAGTCTAGGCCAAGTTTCAGAACTATAATTGTGGGTCCAATTGGGACACAAAGAATGCTTTGTTTGGCCTTACATGTGAAAGACATAATGAAGATATGGTTTCAACTACATCATTGTCTCGCGCTATATTTCGGTTTGCATCAATTTTTTCTTGTGTGTGTGTGTGTGTGTGTGTGTTCAAGCATTGCTAATGTATTTTTTAGTGGAAAAAAATTAAATCATGTGAAAATGGATCTGATATAACCTGATCGACTTAATAAGTCTAAAAGCAACTTAGATTACAAGTAAAAACATAGTTTGATTTAAAAAAAAAACTTCAAAACAATATTTTTTTTAAAAAAATATTGAGATTAAAACATATTGGGTCGACGTGAGCTAATTTATCAAATTTGCTACCTATGTCATTAGACCATAATAACTCCATATAAAGAATTTCAAAACAAATTATGAAATTCAATTTCCAAACAACTCAATGTTGAAAGTTAAAATTAAAAAAAATAATCCAAGTCAACCAAGATTAACTTGCCTAACCCGTAACTCGGGTTATTAAATTGAGATAGCCTTATAGAAAGTAAATAAAAAAAAATGATAAAACTCAATTTTCAATCAATTCAATATTGAAGAATAAAATTAAAAAAAAATCAATTAAAAAAAATATAAAAAAGGACCAAGGTTCACCAACCAAACCTACAACCTAGTCATGAAATTGAGATAACATCATAAAATACAAATCAAAAGAAATTATGAAGTCTTGACTTCAATCAACCCAATATTAAATGATGAATTTTATTTTAAAAAATTAATTATAAAAAAAATAATAAAAAAACTAAAGTCAGCCATCCAAACCTATAATATGAGTTATGAGACTGGGAGTCTGGAATAATCTTGTAAAATATAAATTAAAACAAATTATGAAGCTTAATTTTTAGTAAACTCAATATTAAAAGATAAATTAATTTTAAAAAGGAAATTAAAAAAATATTATTATTGTTTTGATATGAAGAGGTGAATAATGAATTCAACTTTTTTTTTTTTTAGTTTTTGTTAATATATAATAATTGAAAAATATACATACTGGCATGTGTAAAGAAAGTCACAAGAGCGATAAAAGCGGGTTAGTTGGGCACCAAAACATAGTGGTCCAAGATGGGAGTGTGGCTCCCTTTTATTTTGAGGGCTGCAGCCGGGCCCCACCAACCAAAGAATATAAAGCCATGAGGGGAAAGTGCCCTTCGGTATCTTTAAATAGAGGAAACCCAATTAGTTACGACAAAGGATGCCTGCCCGTCACATTTTTTAATATTTATTATATAAAATTTATATACCAACAAGCTATTCATCAAGATTTAGGTATAAAAAATAACCTATTATCTATTATTATTTATTAATCAATAAAAATTAAAATAGTTAATATATATTTAAAGCATGCATGATAAATATTATTCGTGTATATGTGTTTTATATCAATATTAATATTTCTATATATCATATTATATTAAAAAAATCTAAATATTATATATATATATATATATATATATTATCAATAAATTCCTATAAATCAGTTACGAATTAAATAGTGTCATTTATGCAGGCAGGCTGCAATCACCCAACACAGCATCCGTTTATTAAGAAGTTCTTACCTACACAGTATCATCCACCCATCTGCTCTTCTCCACATTCTATTTGCCATGTTTCAAAATTAAATAATTTAATCCTAACAGGTATATTTTAATTGGTTAAATTATAAATTTACTAAAATATTTGTAAAAATTATTTATTTTAAAAAAATCTTTAATTAAGAGATCATAAAAGTTCAGAGACTAATATAGAAAATGATTTGGGTGTAAAATTAATTAGTATATCTAATATTTGTCATGGTTTTTAAAATGAAAGGTAATTCAACTTATTTCTATGAAGAAAATATGTGAAGATGTATTTTTGAAATAAAATAAAAAAATTCAAGTAATTTTTTTAAATATTAATTTTAATAAAATAAAATTAAGTATAAATAGCTAAAATAACTAAAATAATTCAATTTTTTTAGTTATTAATTATATATTCAGGGTGTATTTAAGAGTGCAGTCGAATCATGGTGTTGAAAAATTTTAATTTTTTTAAATTAAATTTTTATATTTTTTTAATTGTTTTGATGTTCTAATATAAAAACTAAATTTTAAAAATTTAAAAATATATATTATTTTAATATATTTTAAAACACAATATTTTCAAAACAGTTAATTAATCGTATCATCATGAGGTGAAAATTAATTTATTAAAATAATAATAAAAAAAACTATAAATACATTGCATCACAGCAGAATAGGAAAATCTACCTTTGAGAACAAAAACGTCACATAAGTCAAAATCCACATCCCAAGCAACAGTGAGCAGAGGGGTCTGTCTACTCCATCCTCCCACTATCCTCCCACTATCCTCCCTCCATCCTTTTTATCTTCCGGTCTCAAAAGGGACTGGTAGTGTATTTGCTTTTCTACTGTTATAGATTTTGATGGAGCAATCATCATCTTCATCGTCGTCTTCCTCTTCCTCATCCTCTTCCTCTTCTTCCAAAAAAGAAAGTCTTGACGTTCCTCTGCATTCCTTTGGGTTCCAAATTGAAGAATTGTCTCCTCAAAAGGTCACTGGTCGCCTGCTTGTTACTCCCAAGTGTGTCCAGGTCTGTCCCTCTCCTCCTCTCTCTCTCTCTCTCTCATTATAATACATATATAAGAGGAATTTTATTTGATTTCAATATATTAAAATTGCCCAAATGGAGGGCTTATAATTTTCTTCTTGGAAATGGGCTGGCCGGCCATCGAGCAGCCGTTCAAGGTATTACACGGCGGAGTATCGGCTTTGATTTCGGAAGCGATGGCTAGCATGGGGGCCCACATGGCATCGGGATTGCAAAGAGTGGCTGGGATTCACCTGAGCATCAATCATGTGAAAAGCGCCCGCCTTGGAGACCTTGTCCTCGCCGAAGCCACTCCCTTCAGTATAGGCAAAACCATTCAGGTACATAATTCCCCCTCCCTTCCCTTCACTTCCTTCAGCGTTAGCAAGGGAAAACCATTAAGATACGCCCTGATACAGGTGTGGGAGGTGCGAATTTGGAAATTAGCGGATCCTTCAAACACAGAGTCCTCCAAATCATTGGTGTCATCGTCAAGGGTTACTCTCTTGTGCAACTTGCCTGTGCCTGACCATGCTAAAGAAGCCACGGAAAATCTCAGAAGCCATGCTAAATTATGAACGCTCTTTTATTGCCTGCCTACCACCACGACTTGGTCGTAGTAATCACTCCTGATATATTAGATAATAATAATACAATTGTACTACTGTAATTCAGTGACTTCAAGTTCTTGCAGTATGACTCTCAAATTTCAGTCCGAAGAGTATGAATAAATTCATGTAATTTACTCCCAGTTACTTGATGATTGCTTCCCAATTGATAGTACTGCTAATCGTTCAAACACAAAAAAAGAAGAATTTTACTCAGCTTAGCAGACAGTCAACGCTGTTCTTAGACACCAACCTCGTTTTTTTAGCTATAACTACCAAACCTACTACTTCAATTCCATGGCATAACGTCCAAACTCGTCATTCTTTCCTTGTGTTGTTGGACCGGTAACACAAAAGATTGCAATACCATGATTACTGAAATCTAACTTTAAGAAGCCATTCCTTCCCTTGTATTGCAGCTTTAAACCAATATGGCACCTTACTTTTCAATGATTCAGCGGGCCAAACCGAGTTTCGCTAGTCGCGGTTTCTATTTTAGGTTGTGTTTGATAAGACGGTGCT
The DNA here is from genome assembly GCA_018804465.1 of Populus tomentosa. Lineage (NCBI taxonomy): Eukaryota > Viridiplantae > Streptophyta > Magnoliopsida > Malpighiales > Salicaceae > Populus > Populus tomentosa. Next base: position 456,351 of record CM031987.1, on the reverse strand, counting down.
TATGATAGGAAATTGATAGTCGAATTAAGCAGTTAAGTATGATTGTAAGAGATAAACGCAATCTTCAGGGACGCACCCTGCCGTGAAAGCATTATAAAGCTATTACCATTAGTAAATACAGTTAGAGCATAGAAATCAAGAGTTAGATATCGGTACAAATGAAGGTAACTGAAGAGGAATGAGAGCCAGAGTCTTAATTATGAAATAATGGGTGCTAGAATTACATAATTAATCACGTTATGTGGTACTACAGAGAAAACAGCAGCTTTTCCCATATATTTTATATTTATGACGTTCTATATGTTTGATTTACAAGTTAGATCCAAGTAATATATATAGATACAAGACAAAGCAATCCATCGGATTCTGCACAAGGCCAGTTGCAGCCGCTTCCAAAAGAAGTGGGCAAGCTCATGGCTTTATATTTATTGATTTTGGCTTTGTTTCCACTCTCCATGTTGATCAGTTGCAGAGATCTTTTGCCTTCAAAAATGTAAAATCCTGTTAACTACTAAAGTGCATAAGCAAGCAAGTGGGATTCTCAGATGGAAACGTGGTGAATTGAGCAGGAGAGCTAGGAAAGTAAAATGTATAGCTAACCTGAGATTGGTAAGTTGTCGAGTGAGTTCATTAATCTCACGGGCAGAGAGCTTGAGAGAAGACAAGGTTCCTGGCACCTCTTCAGAGACGACTTGGGACAGTTTGTAGACAGAAGCTCCCAATCTTCTAAAAGCCTGCATCATTGTTCTTATCATTGCATAGGATCCTCTACGCTTAATTAAGAATGCAGAGCACCAGTGGGATTGTTATATTAATTATCCAGGAAGAATAAATTATCAAGAACTTACAGCTATGGTTGGAAGGCAGATGACAGCCAAAGAGAACATTGCTCCAATAGCCTGCGAGGAGGACGAGTACGCCTGTAAGTTACTTACTCGGAGAAAACTGGACAGTAGCAAGGAAGAAAAAGAAAGAAGAGGTTGAAAAACTAACCATAGAAGGAAGAAACAAGAGAGAGAGGAGGGCCAGCTGAGGAGGGGAGGGCTTGAACCCTAGAGATTTGAGATGGCTGGGAGTGAAAGGCAATCGAGTAGAAGAGAGGAGCTTGGATTGCGGAGCATCAGCAGCGTTACTGGAAACTTGATTTATGAGAAGAGCCGCAGTACCTGGTGTTGTGCCTCTTGTCCCGCCGAGCATGGAGGTGTAAGGAGGAACAGAACAACAAGAACAAGGTCTGCGTCTCCCCACAGACATGGAAGGGTACAAAGACAACGGGGTTGGTCCAAGAAGAAGAAGGAGATGCATGCTACTATCACCTCAGAGCTGAAAGAGAGAGTTGCCGGACAATCTTCTGGAGGAGGACTGGAGGAGGAGCAGCCCTTGCTGTCCGTTTCGTGACACTTGCGAGGATAACGGTTTTCTTCAGCCTCCATGTCCATCGGGCTTTCATTTTTATCTTCTAATTAATAATACTTGGGCTCAAACATGGCCTCTGCTTTCCTTTCCTCCGCGTTCAGGATATAAATAGGCTGGTGATGCACTGTTCTGGGTTGGTAGGGCAGTGTACTTGAAGTCCAACCTTAAAGTTCGGAAAATGCAAGGCGAAATCTTCTTTGAATGGCTTTAAATTTTATTTTTAGCCTCCATTAGAATAATAATAATATAAAGAGCAAATCTTAAGAACTTCATCCGAATAATTTTAATTTTCCCGCTTAATAGTTTTTATATCAATTTATGAATAAATTCTTTAAAATCCTCAATTAAAGACTTTTAAGGCTTTCCATCCATGTTTTCATTCAAATTATACTTTTTTTTCTATATAAAAAAAACATCATTTTATTAAGAATTTAGTGCATGAAAATTCTAATTGAGATATTGAAATAATTTGAATTTAGTGCACGAAAAATTCTAATAAGTGTCTGGTGTTTTTCTTTCTTTTAATTTTTTGGTTCACTCTTGATTTTATAAGTAAAATCCCGACCAAACCTTCCATTGCATTTAAGTTTTTATTGGAGTTTAATTTGGATTTAATAGATGTTTGAGAGTGTAATAATAATTATTTTTTAAAATATATTTTGCTTGAAAATATATTAAAATAATATTTTTTTTATTTTTTAAAAATTATTTTTAATATTAGTAAATAAAGATAATTTTAAAATATTAATTTTAAAAAAATATTTTTAAAACACAAAAAAACATCAACCATATCAATGATGACACATCAAACATGTGGCAAGCCAATAATGGCATATGCTTCTTTCTATCTCTCTCTTAATTCTTCGACCGACTTGGTATATTCTATTATGGAGAATCTCTCTCATTATTCTTTCTTCGTTTTAGATTTTCTGATTTTCTATTTATTGATTGAAGTTCTTCATGTGATTTTATGCAATTTACATCCCGAGAGAGAGCTCTACAAAGTGGACTAGTAAGTGTGTGTGTGTGTGTGTAGTTGTGGAAATATATTCATGGAATTCAAGTAGGAAAACACATATTTATAAGAAAGAAGTGCTCTCAATTCAATTCAAATTGGACTAAATTGCATTAAGTTGTAAGATGAATACCAAAGAAAAGTTTCATAGGCTTGTAAGAATTAAAAATATTAATTTTCTCTAGAAAATGTTTTTTTTAATGTGAAAGGAAAAAAGATTTAATATTCTTTGAAAAATATAAAATTCAAGAATTTCCAGCAATAAAATTTCTTTACAATAATCAATCAATCATTAATTTAAAAAAAATCAAGAAAAAAAATTATTTATAAAGAAAATTGAACTTTTTAAAATGTTTAAGAGGTTAAAATAAATCTCACTTTTAAGAAAATATTGGACATATATATCCATTAAAGTATTCGAATTTAAAAAATATATAAAAATTTCAAAAACAATCTCTTGAGATATTTTAATGACTATTTCCAAAAGTTTAATTGATAGTCATCTTATAATATTGTTTTGTTATGCAATTTGGTTTATTTGGGTTGATAATACTAAATTTTACAAACACAGTAAATTTTAATCAAATCAATTTTCTTCACAAAAAGCTTATTTACCGAATTGACATAAATAAAAGGGTAGTTAGGGGGGGATTTTCTAATTTTATTTTCTCTAAAAATAATTTGTAAGCTTTCAACCATAGATTTTCACTAAATATATGCAATCAATATCAAATTATTAGGTTATTTGTTATCATATTCATACTTTAATGTACAATTATATTTATTTCATTATTGAGAGATTGTGAAGAATAACAAAATTTGTTATAAGTCAAAAGTTTCAAAAATAAAAAACACAATAATTATATAAAGATTCTAAAAATACTTCAATTTTATTTATCCTTGTTTTATTTGTTAAACAACTATTATAAGCCTTGATAAAGAAGAAACTAGAAAACTTTATTAGTACTAAATAGAAAAACTATTATCTTTAAATAGAAAAACTATAAATGAATAAGAAAAAAAAAATCTAAACTAAAAAAGAAGAAAGAAAAATATTTATTTTGCAAAAAAACTCATGCATCACTTTTTTTGGATTGGAAGGAACTAATATTCGAGTTCAAATTATTCTTTGGACAGAATCTTCTTAATTAGAAACTATCATTTACCATGCAAACATCTAACATAACCTATGTCATTCTATTATGGGTTTTATTACTAAGATTCTTAATAACAACACACAATAATTAACTATTAAAAATTGTTAGGCTCTAATATATGTTCTTTATAACCTTATTTCTTATGGTAAGGATAATTTCATTATTATACTGCTACAATTTACATTAATATATATCTAGATAAATAGTGAAAATATCAGTAAGCTCTTTTAGGATATTGTGCAATAGTAGAACAAGAAAAGAAAAGAAAAGAAAGAAAGAGAGGCCGGCATCAGGATATTTGTACAATCTATCCATGCATGGGTTTTGACTTGGTAAACATAGCAGGCCAAGGCGACAGCGTGTAAAGCTCAAAGAATTAGTGGGGATGGCATTCTTTGGTAGCTAGAATCTTCAACTCTTCTAATAATACGTAACAAGTCTTTATTTAGCTATACCTTACCTAACAAAAACCAAACCATGATTAATTGATTGATTCCATTCCATCTTCCAAACAATTCTTTCTTCATGGATCGATCTTCATCATCATCTTCTTCTTCCAGCAAGGAACGTCTTGATGTAGCTTTGCATTCATTTGGCTTCGAATTTGAAGAGATGTCACCTCAAAGGGTAACTGGCCGCCTTCTTGTGAACCCCATGTGCGTTCAGGTCTCTCTCTCTCCTTCTCTCTCTCATGTACAAACATGTATATCTACAAAAGGAATGAATCTGATTTGATTTCATTAAGTTAAAATTGCCTGCCTGATCGAATACTTGTTCTTGTTTTGAAACAATGAATGGAAACGGGCCGGCGATCGATCAGCCGTTCAAGGTCTTACACGGTGGAATATCGGCGCTGATTTCGGAATCGATGGCTAGCCTGGGAGCTCACTTGGCATCGGGGCTGCAAAGAGTGGCCGGAATTCAGCTGAGCATCAATCATGTGAAAAGCGCCCACCTTGGAGACCTCATCCTCGCCGAGGCCACTCCCTCCAGTATTGGAAAAACCATTCAGGTACTTCACCTACACCTCCTTTCTCCGATCAAACGTAGAAATAAACGACGAAATTATTAATGGCTGATGCAGGTGTGGGATGTGCGAATCTGGAAATTATCGGATCCTTCAAACACAGAGTCCTCCAAATCATTGGTGTCGTCGTCAAGGGTTACTCTCATATGCAACTTGCCTGTGCCTGACCATGCTAAAGAAGCCATAGAAAATCTCAGAAGCCAGGCTAAATTATGAACCCTTTTCAGTTTTCTTTTCTTTGGCGACCCTCAGCCTGTATAATTGTACCAATTTCATTCTGTGATTCTCAATTTCGTACTGTATGGTTCGCAAGTTTTAATTCAGACGAAGAAGATAAATAACTTCAAAAATCGTTGTATGGCAGCTGTTTTTGGACATCAACCTTCACTCTTTAGCCCTAGCTACCTCCTCCTGCTTCCGTGGCATAACTAGGTTCGTTTTATATGCTATGCTAAGGCGTGGAGATCTATCCAGATCATAGTTTTTAGATCTTTTCTAGCAGCCAACCCGGATTCTAACCGGGGTGTCAGGTTATTCGGTTAATTTTTTTAAAAAATTAAAATGATATTTTTTTTTAAAAAAATAAAAATCAATGAAATGTAACTAGGTTTTTAACTAGGTAGCTGGGTCACACTAAGTTTTTTTTATATATTTTTTCTTCAACCCGGTCCGGTTCTAGTCTCGGGTTGGCTGGGTCCTGGACCGGGTCGGGTTTCAAAATTATGATACGGATGTTTGAGAATGAGTTAATAGTTATTTTTTATAATTTTTTTAATATATAGAAATAATATTTTTATTTTTATTTTAAAAAAATTTATTTTTGATATTAATATATTAAAATAATGTAAAAAAATATATAAAAAATTAATTTTAATAAAAAAAATTTAAATTTTAACAAATCTCCATCTAGACATTAATAACACACAAGGGCTTAGTCTTTTAAATTATAAATCCCACAAGTATGAAAGCTTGGAACGGAGAAAGATTTATTAGGATATCAAGAAGAAGACAACTTTCTGAAGTGCTTGTGTTGGCTCCACAAAATCAGAGTAACAGCAGCAAGACAATTTCTTTTCCTAAACCATCTCCAATACAAAAAGTTATATTGATAAAATAATTTTTTAAATAATATAAATATTTTTTTTATTATATGTATTTTAATAGTAAAAAATTATTTAGAAAAACTATTTATATTTTAATATATTTTATGTTAAATTTATTTTTATATAATCATATAACTAATTTAGATATTTTATATATAATATAATTATGATGTTATTAATTATATAATTAATATGAGTAATTTATAAAAATAATATAAAATTTAATGAAATAATATGAAAGTTAAAAGATATAATTTAAAATTAAACTTAAAATTTATTTATATGAATATTTTTAATTTTCAGTTTTATATGTTACTGTTAAAAATTTAATTTTTTAAAAGTAAATTCAAATTCAAACTTAAAAAAAAACTGTCAATATTTTAAATTTTGATTTTTTTTTAAATTCATGCTTTGAAAAAATAACCGCCACCATTTTAAATTTTAAAATTTTAAATTTTAAAAAAATGACCGCCAACATTTTAAATTTTAAAATTTCAAATTTTGAAAAAATAACTGTCATCATTCTAAGATTTTAAAATTTGAAAAAATAATCCATCTATAAATATTCTCATATACCTTAACATTTTTTATCATCATTCCATTGTTTTCTCTCCAATCAAAAATATAATTCATTAAAATTCATCATGAATCATTCTAATTTTGATTTTTATGATGCTTTTGATTTTGATGATGACACTCCTGTGTTCGCTTTTCAAGTTGTTGTTGCTATGGTTGCTAAAGAAGAATCGAATAATCAAGAGCGAAGAACAGGATATTGTGGCTCTATTCTTGGCCATAATATTGTCAATCGTAATAGAAGGAAGGTGAGTTAAGATTATATAATGATTATTTTGCTGAAAATCTTAAATTCACTGAAACTGAATTTTGAAGAAGATTTAGGATGAGTCATCATCTTTTTCTTCGGATCGCAAATGCAGTGGAAGCTCATAATTCATATTTCAAACAAAGGACATATGCTCTTGGTGTTCTTGGTTTATCTTGTCTTCAAAAAGTAACTGTAGCTCACATAATACTTGTATATGGTATTCCTGCAGATCTTACTGATGAATATCTTCAAATTGGAGAAAGCACTACGATAGAAAGTTTTAGAGCTTTCGTCAAAGCAATCGTAGAAGTTTTTGGTGATTGGTATCTAATGGCACCAAACGAGGCCGATATTTTTCAATTATTATCAATTGGAGAGCAGTGTGGATTTCCAGGGATGTTAGGGAGTATTGACTGTATGCATTGGAAATGAAAAAAATGCCCAATTGCATGGCATGAGATGTATACTGGTCATTGACGTGAACCAACTATAATTTTAGAGGCGGTGGCTTCACAAGATCTTTGGATATGGCATGTCTTTTTTGGAATGCCTGGATCATTAAATGATATTAATGTTCTTGATCAGTCACCTATCTTCGCTGCACTTGCTGAAGGTCGTACTGCTCCTGTCAATTATACAATTAATGGGCATGAATATACAATGGGATACTATTTAGCAGATGAGATTTATCCTAATTGGTCAACTTTTGTTAAGACAATCCCAAGGCCATTAGGAGCAAAAAGAAAATATTTTGCAAGTAAGCAAGAGTCTGCAAGAAAGTATATATAGCGGGCATTTAGGGTGCTTCAATCTCATTTTGCAATTGTACGTGGACCTGTTCGATACTGGGATGAAGAAACGCTTGCAAATATTATGAAAGCTTGTATAATAATGCATAATATGATTATTGAGGATAAGGAGCAATGAACCTTGGATTTGACCATAAACGTGAAGTCAATTCCTTTATATCAGTGTCACATGGTGAAATACCAGAACTACATGATTTTCTTCAAACTCATAATCGAATCAGGGATAGAGCAACTAGCTCTCAACTACAAGACAATTTGGTTGATCATTTATAGGAACAATATGGTAACGAATATAATCGTTAGCTTTGAACTTCTTATGTAATCATAATTTTCAAGTTTTTTATGTTTTTTTTTTCATTATGGTTGTTATCTTTTAAGTTAATTAATCATACTTATTGTTGTTAAGTGTTAGAAGAACTTCAAAAAAGTATTATGAATTGATACCATTTTTATAACAATATATTTAAAATAACCAATAAATTTCTAAATATTTAATTAAAAATACATTACATTAAACAATAAATAAATCTAGTTAATTAAAAATACATTACATTAAACAATAAATAATCTAGTTAATTAAAAATTAAAACCCCTCTTTTGCATAATTTCTAACTTTTTATTTTGAAAACACGCTGCAGAAATTGGATTCAAATTAGAAATATCCATTTTCATAATTTGTTCTTCTTTCTCAATCCTATCAAATTCTTGTTTCTCTTGACTTTATTGAATCATCATAGCTTGTTGCTCTAACATAATTTTTCTGTCTTGTTTCTTCTGATCCTCAATTTCAACTAGAGTATCCTTGAATTGTTGTAAGAGATTTGTTACAGTTGTCTCCCTAACTTTATCTTTTCCTTGTTTACATTTAAGTCGTTTCTTTGCAGCCTTCTGACCAATTGGTCTATCTTGATAAATCAACGGTTCATTGTCTTCTCCTAAACTAACAGAATCAGGGGTAGATGGAGCTGATGAAGTCAAACTTGCATTGACATGACTTTTTTGTTTCTTGTTTGACCTTTGATGTTGACTTGCACGCTCAAATTGTCATTTGGGTTCTTTTCTTAAGATAACCCAACAATGTTCTAGTTGAAATCGTTTGCCAACGCAAGAAACATATATTTGTCAAGCATCATTAATCTGGTAAGTAACAAGTTAGAGAAATTAAATAATGTTAAAATATATGTTAAACAATTTAACATGAAAATAAATATTAAAATTACCCTTGATTCTTTGGTCATTCCACTTTGCTGATGATTTTCAATTTGAGTAACAAATCCAACAAATTTACCGACTTCTCTATTTATTTTTTGCAATTTATTTGAGATGCTTATTTGGGAACTATTATTCAAGTTTCCTCCATTCTCTACAAAGTAAGAATATACTCGAGCCCAGAACTGTTTTGTTTGTTGTTCAACTCCTGTAATTGGATCTTTGCTAGTATTTAGCTATGCAGAGACAAGTAAACAATCTTCCTCTGGTGAAAAGTTTTTTACTTCTTTGTGATTTTTTTATTGTATGGATATTTAAATTCGAGTATGTTAAGTCATCAATTAATTGATTAGAATCACTTGGTTGGGAGAGAATATCTTCTGACTCACTCATAAGAAAGTTGGTGAAATAGCTTGGAAAATTTGAATTCATCTACATTAAAAAAAACCTCAAGTTAAAACCTTATAGGAGAGTGTAAAACAAGCGCACATTCAATGTCTAGAAATTTTTGTAGTTTACATACATGTGAATTAATAACAAGCATTGCATCCTATTTGTTCTAACATTACAATTTGACTATTTTTTGGAACTAAGAGAGGATTGATATACTAGTTTAATTGTATTTTTAACAAGACAAAATAGAATTAACCTCAAATTAAAACAGATAATAAAAATAAATTTTAAATATATCACTCTATATTTTTATCAATATCAGCTACCATTATTACTTCTTCTCAATTTTGTCAAAGATAACAACATAAATAAAAAATTATTTTCTTTAACCCATATAAAAAACATAAAATAACAAAGAAATAAAAATCATCACAAATATCAAATTAACAACAAAAGATCTACAAAATCAAGAGATATTAAAGAGAAAATATAAAAAGCTTTTAAATAAACATACCTTTTAATTTCAATTTATTAATACAACCGATATTATTAATTAACCAGAGAATAATTGATTCTTGTTTTTCTAAATTTAAGAGAAGAGTGAGACACAACACAATTTTTTTTTTTTAAAAAAACAAGTTTCTTTCCTTGCTATTAAAGAAAAGAAAAAACACTCTTGACCAACGACTATAAAAATAGCCGTTGACAACGTTAATTTTATTTTAGCTATTTCTACAAAACCTATAGAAATAGCTCTTCCTAAATTGAATAGCCATTTTGGTTTTTTTTTGCCTGTTGTGTTGGAATTGTAAAATAAAAAAACAAAAGTTAAAAGGACACGTTTTTAAATTTGCCTTTTCATTTGCCTCTTCAGTTGGAGATGCTCTTATATATATAAAAGAAAAAAAGATTTTAAACAATTTTAAAACATAGCCCACTAGCATTTCTTTTTTTCTTTTTTTGAATAAGTTAAATTATTATAAATAAATATTAAGAATATAACTATTTATCTTTTGATAAATACCAAAGATTTCTTAGCAGTGAACCATTTATAATAGAAAAAAGGTTGGAAATTTGGAAGAGATAAGGATAGGTATTTCTTCGTCATCATTCTCATCAAATCCATATTATTCTTTGCCAACTAGATTATATTATAATTATATTGATAAACTAAATTTAAAAATAAAAATGAAAAATAACCACAAGTTGAATTACTTGTTATCATAATCATCTTTATATATATATATATAGTTAAGAAAATCATATGAAAAAATTAAATATAAAAAATTATAGTTGTAGAACCTAAAACAACAATACATATAGGTTGACTCAAAATCCATACCATTTTAAATTAAAAAAAAGGCCTCATCATTGACAATCTAAATTGATTTAATAAACTTGTCAAAACTTAATTTTTAATTAATTAATTAATTTTTTTTATTAAGATAATATTATTTTATTTTTTTATATATTTTTTAAAAATCAATATAGATTAATTCAAGTTAATTTTCTTGATTTATAAACCGAGTTATGTGATAGATCGAGTTTTGAGCATGTTTGTTTTTGGGTTTTAAAAATATATTTTTAAATTATTTATTATTTTATTTTATATTAATATTTTTTAATGTTTATAGATTATTTTAATATGGTAATGTCAAATTATTTTTATAAAAAATAAAAAAATTATTTTAATATATTTTAAAATAAAAAATACTTTAAAAATCAATAATTAATTTACATTCAGGCGTTGGGTTGGTAACGTGGTGTTTGGAAATAAAGATAAAATTAAATAAATGCTAGTGGATGGGATGGATTTCTCTCCACCCCCACATCTCTCACACTAGACATTACATTACATCGCATTGCATTGCGCAAAGGAATTGACTATAAGATAGTCAGTCCTGTGTTTCTGTTTTTCTATCTTCTCCCCCCATTATTTTATTTTATAAATACAGAAGAATTGCTACCAAATCTACCCATTTCCATTCCATTCAAGCTTAATTTGAAAGATTTATTAGGAAAAAAATCATCTTCAATCACATCAATATCAGCCCATCAAACATGGAGGAAGCCGATGGTATATCTATTCTCTTTTCCCTTTCTCTTTAGGCTTATTACTGATCTGCTTGCTTGCCATGTTCTATTCTTGAGGATCTCTCTCTCCCTCTTTTTTTCTCTCTTAAATCTCCCCTTTTTATAGTTTGAGATTTTTTAAAAATTTTCTTTGTTTTGGATGCATTGGATTGGATTGCAGTGGTTGAAACTAAGAAGGGAACAATCTCAGTGGCTTCTGCATTTCCTGTTCATCAGGAAGGTATGGTATCGCTTGATTTTTGTTATAACTACTGCTTGTTCTAGTAATTGAATTATTGTTTTGGATGGCTCTTGATCAGCTGTACATGACAGAGATCACAAGTTCCTAACAAAAGCTGTTGAAGAAGCTTATAAAGGGGTTGAAAGTGGAGATGGAGGTCCTTTCGGTGCTGTTGTTGTCCTCAACGATGAGGTTGTTGTCGCTTGTCATAACATGGTCTTAAAACATACTGATCCTACTGCCCATGCCGAGGTCACTGCCATTAGAGAGGTTTCTTTCTTCTTCTTCTTCTTCTTCTTCTTCTGCTCTTTCTACATTTAACTTCGCCTTATATTATTATATTGCATACCTTCATGGAATGTATATCACATGTGCTGTTTTGCATATGCCCATCAGGCTCATACATGTGGTGTATCTTTAGTACCTGTGTCCTTCTGAGTTGCCCATTAGGCAGGCTTTATTATTGTTGGGAGACTCTGGGATCTAAAAGTTGAGGATGCAATCGATCGTGATGCCCAAATAGGGATTTTGAATTTTTGATGCTCCTACGATACACTTGCTAATATAGGTCCAAGTCCAACCTCTATATTGGCTTCTTTTGTTTGGTCTTGCTGTTAGATATTCAATGTTAATGTATGTGTGTGTGTGTGTATCTCAAATTTATTATAAGAGAAAAATAATATTCTGAAATAAGAGTTTTTTTTTTCTTTAGAAAAACCAAAGTGCTGTTGAAATGTTATTAATGTTAAATGTCGATAAATATACTACCAGTTGATGAAGATTTTAGGAAGATCAAGTCAATTATTGATTTATTAGAAGATCACTCAGGAAAAAAAATAAAATGAAGAAATTAGATTGATGATTTTCTTTTCTGGGTGGATAGTTCCTTCTTCAACTCCTTAAACTTTAATGCAGATAAATTTAATCCATGTGACAAAATAGTCACCGTTGTTTTCTTGTTTGATGAAGAGGTCCATGTGCATTTAGTATTATGTAACATATTCCTTTCATAAGTGTTTTTTATTTTAAAATGTATTAAAATGATTATGTTTTAGTTTTTTTTTTTTTTTTAAATATTAGCCCATTAAAACCATCTAAAAATACTAAATAAAATAAAATCATTTTAATATTTTCAAGCAAAATATATTTTTAAAATGCACCCGAAATACAAAAACAAATAGCTAGAATATATGGCCCCCTAAAAGAAGGTTTAAACGTTACAAGCTGCTAAACTATTACCAAGTCATTGAAAAGTTAGATGCCCTACCAGGGACTTAACCAGGTTCCAGCATGACTCAGCTGGGCTGTAAGCAGATGCAATGGCAATTTGAGACCTTAAGTATCTGCTCCATATAAATAAAATCCATGAGAGTAGGCTCTTTGGCATTTCTTTTATTTATTTTTTAACCAAAAAGATTATTTTGACCTTTTATTTTCCTTGAGATGGAATGGATGGTGTTATGTTCATCGAAACTCAAACATAAAGGGCTTAGAAAGTTGCTTCCCCTCATCTCTTAATGACCTTGTTTTTACCAGGCATGTAAAAAGCTCAATCAGATTGAGCTTTCTGACTGTGAAATATATGCCTCTTGTGAGCCCTGCCCCATGTGCTTTGGCGCGATCCACCTTTCACGAATTAAGGTATTTTCTGCTCCCTACACTTGTCTCAATTCTTCCCTGTCCCTGTGGTTCAGGGTGTATGACATATTATGCATCTTGTGGTGTGTTGATGTCAGAGGTTGGTTTATGGAGCCAAGGCTGAAGCAGCTATTGCTATTGGCTTTGATGATTTTATTGCTGATGCATTGCGGGGGACTAGCTTCTATCAGAAGTCCCAGTTGGAGATCAAGAGGGCAGATGGCACCCAGGCCATCATTGCAGAACAAGTCTTTGAGAAAACAAAGGAGAAGTTTCAGATGTATTAAGCTTTTTCATTTGTTCGTTATGCTAGTTGGGACTGGCTTTACTTCAATTCTGAACCCTAAGCTTCGCCTTCAATGCAATTGTTCAATAATGACTTCCATTCAGTGGAGCTTGAAATGCTGATATGCTTTATCATGTTGAACTTCAGATTTTCTGTGTGGAATCTTACTAGCATCTACCCCAGCATTTTAATCTTTGATGTTGCACCCTATTTGATACCTTTATCAACCTTTCATCTCAATGCTAGAATCCTGCCTGGGATTTTCTCCCTCTTCCAAGTATGGAAACAGAAGCTCCGAGAGTGAGATGGAAAAGGAGCCAATTCAGATTATTGTTTATATTCTACATGACAGTGTCCTAAAGTGCTTTAAAAGAACGCCCTATAGCTGCAAGTAGAGAGAAAATGCACACCCGATCCAGAAATGCATTTTAGCATACGAACTACAAGCATACAGTGGAGACTAGGCAGCTTTAGCAAATCCTATCCGGTGATTACCAAAATCAAACACCGTGTGGTATGCTCCCAAAAACACATCTCCAAGAATCCTGCATTGCATAAGACATCAATCAATGTTACATTTATGGATCTGTATGTTCATTACAGCAGGAAATGAGGGAGGTGTGACATACCAGAGGGGACCTTGTCGATGAGGCATATCTAAAGCTGCAAATCCACTCAAGCAAATAGTAGCATAGCTTTCTTCAACTCTAACAATATACTAAACCAATTGCAAAACAAATTAGAAAAAAAAAAAAAAAACCCCGACTATTATATGAACCATCAATGTTCAAGAAATCACTTGAAAGTTAAAACCCACACCTGCTCTGGAGACAGAGGAAAGGATCTGTTTCCTATGGTGAAGGAAACATATGGCATGGCTGTGATTTCATCGCAGTTGATAAATGATTTTCCTAGAGGATTGGGGAGCCTCTCGCACAGCTTTAACATAAAAGATACATTTTAAGTGTAATTCCACAGAAAAAGAACAGGGATGAGCTCGGAAAAGTGATCACCTCATCAACATAATGAAATATCTTTTCCTTTGCTTTCTTCTCTTTAAGTTGTACTTGAATCCAGAAAACAATCATCTCGCAGAAAGTACATAAAGCACCACCCTCATCCACCGATAATCTATCTGTAGCTTCACCATCGACCACAGTCTCAATAACAGTGTTGTTGCTGTATAGACACAGTCCAACATCAACGCATATAATTTCAGGCCTTACCTGCAGACATGGGGGGTAGTTTGTAAGGAAGAATACCCTTAGATACTTTTCTTGAGAGTAATCCATTGTGCAATAAAAAGAAGTTTAGAAGTATAAAAAGTAACTGACTCCAGATATTATCGAATCCCATATTGAATTCCAGTACTTGGTCACAACTTCTTTACATTCCAAACTCACAATTCCTCTAGCTCCAATGGCATGGTTAATTTGTGCCACTATACGCTGTAAATGAGAGCTGGTAAGAGTAGCATTTTGACAACTAAGAGTAGCTTAAGAATAAGAATCAATGAGACATGAACAGTTACAGTTGGACCGGCAAGAAATGATGTCCCTGAGTCCACAATGGCAGAACAGCCACCAGCACACAATCCTGAAAATCTCAAACATTGATTTAGAGATGGTTTGCCTATATATCTAGGGATAAGATTAGAACAATCATTTTCCAATAAGCAAATGTAATTGTTCATTGAAAAAAAAAAAAAACCTTCAAGATAGCACTGCAGCACCGCTTGAACATCACATTTATGTTAATGTTATTGGATTACCTGTTGAATTGTTTGCAATAAAAATATCCCCCACCTGAATCTGTAATGAAGAATCGAGTTAAGAAGTTAAACATCAGTTATTTTGATGGGAGGAAGAAGCTAAAAGAGATTCGCCAAATTATTAACTTCATCAGACCTGCCAGTAACCTCTTCCAGTGACTGGGACATATGTATGGTCACCTTTGAAGTGCCTCCAATCTAGACCTCCAAAGACAATTTCCCCTCCCAATTCTGACGATGGATTGCGATTTAGCCAGAGAGAGAAAACTTTCTTGCTTACATGACCTTGTTGAGCCATATTATACCTGTACACAGACCACCAATCTACGAGTTAGATGCATCATGATCTAAGACAAAAAATGAAACAAACACATAAGCATCCATTAAAATTTCCTCTCCTTTATCCCTTATGAAGAGAAAACAGACACTTTCCGTTTCCGATAATTTAAGATTGAGCTGGAAGCCTAGAACTATACCATACTGGTGTAGCTTTTCCAACGGCAATATCCTGAAATGCAAGTCCAAGGATGCCATCAAACTGCACACCCAAGAGTGCTAAAAGTCCTTCTCTTGTTACCTCAGCAAACTCCTAAATGACGGGAAATTCAGGTCATTATTGCTTCAGAAACATAAACAAGTCTCAAGCATACTTTGATGAAGCAGAACTCACTTGATCTATAATGATATCATCCCCAACTTTGACATGATCTTGGCTTAAGAACCCAGAAACAGACCCAGAACCATATTGAATTTTGCATGGTATACCTGAATAAGAATCCAACAAACCTGTTACCTGTAAGGCTCAGTAGACATGTATAATTCTGGAAATTAATGAAAACATATAGGGTTAGATCAAAGGTTAATTTACCGATCTTAGTATAAGTTCTGGATAGCCTTGCAATGAATTTGGAATGGAAATAGCAAGTAATCTGCACGGTAGTGGTGTTTAACAACATATAACCCTATTGAATGGTAGAAGACCAGAAAAGTAGCTAATTACTTCACTGATACTCAACTATAAATGCACTACTTACTGATAAGAGGCATTTTGAAGATGGAACCCAAAGATTGGAGCTGCCAGTATCAAACACAACAGTGAAAATTTGTGGGGGTGATCCAATGCCAATCTCTCCATAATATTGGGTATCAAGATAATTCTTTAAGTATACTATTTCTGCATTTGAAGTTACTCTGGCAAAGGAAGTAGCCTGAGGTCTGGTGATCCTGGCTGCATGTATGCTGTTAAGGTCTAAATTCCTTTTCTTTAGACCAACTCTCGCTAACCCATCAGAAGACAAGGAACCACCCAACCAAGCTCCCATGCAGATTGAAATTAGAAGAAATCTGATCGACTCCATGCTCGATCACAAAAGTTTCTTTCAAGTTTCAATATTTGGGGTAAATCAAAACAAATGGTAAGGCAAGCACTTTATAGAACGCTAAAAATGGGAATGGGAAGAGATTTGAAACCAACTAGTCCTGATCATAAAGCAGGGGCTTGTTTTGTCCACAACTCTGGAGACGCCTCCGTACTCTCATAATCTCATCAATGGAAACCACCGCGTAATTTCCTGATCATCTGTATGGCCGATGGCCTGAATTACATGGCTTCACAAATACATAAATGGAGATCATTGGTAGGAGGGAAGGGATACAGTCTCTTACTTAAGTTGCGGTTGTTGATATACATATATGTACATATACATGTCTTCTCCAGTACAAAATACTGTTCCTCAGTTCATCAAACCCACCTTCAAATCCAATTTTTTTGATCATATCCTAACCATGTAGATAACCTATGGAACCATGTGATGTCAAGAAAAGGAACACATTAATTTGAATCAGCCTTTGTCTATTTTGCTAATGGTGAAATGCTACAACGTAACTGACAATTATATTCTGCTAATAGTACTTCAATCAAATTAACATATGTCTACATCAAGATGAGAACCAATTAATCTTTAAACTTAAGAAATCGCTTCCTGCAGTAAAATCAAGAGAACTATATATATATATATTGGTAATATCCCATTTTCCTTTCTTGTTTTTCTCTTGCTAGGGTGTCACATTCTTGAGAATGCTACATAGTATCTGCCCTAAGCCCCTAGATGAATCCCAAGTTGCTAAAGCTTGGAGAGGATGCCCATATTATGATGGCATGACAGTGTATATACAAGTGGCTATTTTTTTCAGGGAAGGAAAGGGAAGGAGGGGGTTTTGTTATTTTGGTTTCTTGATTCTAAAAAGAGCGGGCTCAAACTTGAACTATAAAGACTCACCAAAAAAAAAAAAAAAAAAGAAAGAGAAAAACCCGCTTTTCTTGTCGTCAAAATATCAAAATCATCAACCCTTGAGTCTTAGAATTTGATAAAAAAGAGAGAAAAGAAAATGGAATTGGATGACGACGACTGGGGTTTAAGCGCTGAAGAATTTGATTCCCTTGAAAGAGACGCTCTCCTGAAGATAGCATCTCAACAACAGCAACAGCAACAACAGCAACAGCAACAGCAACCTTCTGCTTCTTCTTCTTTTAATCAACAAAAAAGCCAGCAATTACATTTTAGCAACAAACCCATCTTTAATTCTCCTTCAAAAAAGGTAAAGCCCTTGCCTTTTTTCTCCTTTCTTCACAAATTTTATACCTTTTGACCTTTCCTTACTTTACTACTCACCAGTATTTCAACAACCCATTTCTTGGTTTCTCCTTTAATTCAAATTTTCCTGGAATTCTAAGGGTTTTCTGTTTCTTCATTGTATAAAGATTTAACCTCTTTCTTTTTTTTAAATCGTAATTCAGGTTGATCCTTTGCTTGATGGCTTGCCCAAATCATCGCCGGTATCAAAACCAAAGCCTGGTCTGTTCTCTGATTAATTATCTGCTTTTTACTGGTTTCTTTAATTATGGTTTAGGGTTGCTGTTTCTATATTCAACTTTATTTCAAATTATGGATTAAAATGTTGTAAGTTTAAATTTTTATGTTATATACTATACTACGTGGCTGATCCGTTTGCTACTATCCTATCTGCATACAATGTGGTGTTTGTGCTCAAAAAGGTGAAAGTTCCAAGGCATTACCAAAGCTCTCTGTCAAGTTTATTCTTCATGCTACTGGAAACATTGCCGCAAAATTTTTATACGACCCTGTAATGATTTCCCACATGCCTTTGTACTATCCACCCCCCCCCCCCCCCCCCCCCCCCCCCAATTGGATTGCTTGTGAAAGTCCGTTCTTTTTCTCACACATTATGCTTTATATCATGCCAGGTACTAGTAGGGGCTCTCCGCAAGGTCCCCAAAGCCAATTGGAATGCAAAAGAAAGGTCTCTCTTTTTACATATATGTATATGCATACATGTGTATTTGTCATTATTCAAAGTACTCTAGACCAGCATGAGCGTGTTGTGGAATTTTTCTTAAGTGCAGCCTAATCTTGGTCGTTGAACCTGCAGGTTGTGGATTTTCCCAGTATCTTCTTTGTTGTCAGCAGAAAAAGTTCTTAGTGAAATATCTGGCTTTAATGTTGAGGTGATTACTGATCCTTCTTGTTCCTCTTCATGATTTTGAATTTGATTGTTAGAGTGGTGGTTAGTTGAACCATCACTGGTTCCTTTTCATGTTTCACTTCACACATTGCATGATGAGCTCTTTTCTTTTTGCAGCACAGGTCCTAGCTAATCTTAAAATCATGCTTAGTGCTTATTAATTGACCATGCATATGTTTACACTTTTTTTGTTTAATTGTTATATGACTTCACTCCGTGATATCATAATGTTTCAAGGTAGCAAAGTTAGACACCTTGGTGCAACGTTCTATTGCTGCTGCTTCTGTTGCTCCAGATCTTCGAGGTAAAGGCTAGATTTGCAAATACAAATCTATCTTATATTGATAAATGCATTTATAAGTTGCCTTTTCATTGATGAATTTCTTTTTTAACTTCATTATAACAGTAAATCTCTTGTTTTAGAACATTGAATTGGTGTAAACTGTAAAGTTCTTATGGTAATATAAATTTTGGGATGTGATAATCAAAGTTGCTCTGAATTTTTCTTGTGATCCTACAAATTACATTTTAAATACAGAGAAAGAAGAGAACTTTGGGGGACTTTGTATGGTTTTACTGGATTCTGGTTTTTGCTTTCTCCTAGAGTAACTGTGTTTATATCTTCAGCTTTCTTTTGTTTTTCTTCACTCTGCTGAGTTTTTCTTCCCTTTATAAGACTGGTATGACAGGATTCCAGACCATATTGAATCAAAGCTTATGCCTTTTCAGCGGGATGGTGTTAGGTATGGGGTGTTTCCACGTTTTTCATTTTTACTTGTTCTGCGTGGCGAGTTCCCCACATTATTCATTTTTACTTGATCTGCGTGGCAAGTTCCCCACATTATTCATATTTACTTGATCTATTTTCTCTTTCAAATGACTACATTAAGTTCTGTTCCTTGTTTATTTTGTAATATATGAGATAGTACACAGTTTAATTATGACTCTTTTGCATTTCACTTATTTCTTTCTTTTCCTCTTTAGGTTTGTTTTACAACATGGTGGGCGTGCACTCCTAGCAGATGAAATGGGACTGGGAAAGACTTTACAGGCAATTTATCTACTCATTTCTATTTCTATCCTTTCAATATCGTTATGAAAGCTACATGCTGCTTCCATAAGAGTATGTTACTGTGGTAATGCTCTTGGTAATTGCTTCACAGAAGTAGCTGCTTACCTGGTGTGCAAGCATTGTATGAATTATATGAGGGTATATAGGCTGTGTATCTAGCCGAACCTAGGTTCTAATTATTAATCCTTGTATGTTGTGATATCTTGCCATTGTATCAAATTAACTTTCTGCAATGCCCATTGTCCACTACATGATGATATCCATGTTTTTCTATGCTCTATAACTGTAATATGCACTGATTTTTCTATTTGATTCTTATTATAGTGAAGCTAACTGGAGGATGTTAGTTTTAATTTATTTTTTGAAGATTTAGCTACCCTCCTTTTGTGCTTGCAGTTGGATAATGAGTTTCAAGCAGCTTATGTTCAGGAGATACCTCGATCTTTTTTTTTTAGCATTTGATATTAGAATGGAAAAGCAATACAACAACAAAGCCGTAATCCTGAACTAGTTGGGGTCAGCCATATGGATTTTTTTGTGCCATTCTGTACACTCATAAAACAAAACTGCCACAATGAAAGATAATTTAAATCCTTCGATACCACTTGCATTATTGTTATCTTCATTCTCCCTTGACCTTTGTTCATATCTTCCACTGTCAACTTCTCATTTCTCCAAACCAGGGCCTCTGATGGCCTACGTCAGACATGGGCAAATCATTAAAGGCATCCTCTCATTTTATCTCCACTGTGCTGTATATGGTCCTTTTGGCAGACATGCTCATTTCTAATCTTATCTATTATTTTGTTATCGCACATCCACCTTAGCAAGCACTTCTCTTCCACGCTCTCTTATGGGTATCTTGTTACTTTGATGCCTAATATTCACTCCATACACATGGCTTGACAGACCAGTAGTGGTTCTCCACTTCAGCTATCCTTTGAATCTACGAGTTTCGTTCTTATCTATTTCTCCATTCTCTTCAATAATAGAGCTTAAATACCTTGATTGCATGCATTTTGGCACCACAATCCCACCCATTCTAACCTCCATTTCTTTTACGTGAGGTACACTCATTGACATTTTGTCTTGCTTCAACTCTTAAAACCTTAAGCAGATAGACTCAACTTTTGCCAAAGTCACCATTAGGCTATATTCTTTTAAATCATTTTTATGTACAAATTCTTATTACTAACATGCAAAATGGAATTTATCGTGTTTTTTCCAGGCTATTGCTGTAGCAGCATGTGTTCGTAATTCCTGGCCTGTTCTAATACTAGCACCCTCTTCCTTGCGTTTGCATTGGGCTTCAGTAAGTTGTTAACTATATGATTGTTGCAGTTTCTAACAAGGCATTTTCCCAGTTGCCTAATACTTAAGCTATATTGCAGACGATTCACCAATGGCTTGATATTCCTTCATCAGATATACTTGTATGTTTTTATTTAGTCCTTTTTGAAATTTTGGGGTTGCTTTTCCTTTTTCCATAGTCAGAGCTATAACTCTGAGCATATTCTCATTGCTCTTCTGCCTCAGTTTCTTTCCCTTTTCATTTCCTTCTCAACACCTGGAAACTTGATTCTCATTTTATTTTGTTCTGTACAGTTGTTTTCTTTTTTCCTTAACAACTGAATGTTAATAGGTTGTTTTATCACAATCGAGTGGATCTAATAGAGCTGGATTCAATATTGTATCAAGCTCTAGGAGCACTATTCGCCTTGATGGCTTATTTAACATCATCTCTTATGATGCAGTCCCTAAGTTGCAGAACAAATTAATGACATCAGAGTTTAAGGTAAGTCCAATAAGTCGTTTATTGAGTTGGGCTATACATTCATTTTCATTAGACTAGTCCAATTTTCTTAGATCAATTATCTGTAAGGTGAAATTATGAAGTGTTTATCAGGATGAAGAGGAAAGTTAATGTTATTGGAAATGGGGACATTGAGCATGATACAAGAAAATGCTGGAACATTCTTTTGCTTTTTGTTAATAATTTTCAGCAAAATGTGTTTGAAAATTCACAATACAAGGATGAATTTGATAGTATTATTAGCTTAGGATTAAATTCACTTCTTGAATAGACAGTGTTACTACTCAAATGTGAGCTCAAAATAACTATTGTTTGACTATCCTAATCTCATCTATGTACATCTTTACTTAAGGAAGGCAATAAATCAAACATTGAACAATGTTTCTTTTCATTTGCTCCCTGCAAAATTTAGTAAATAGCATGGCAATGATGGTGCTCTGTATCAGTTTAGTGTAGATAACTAAATTTCTTAAAGGTTTTTGATGTATCGTGCCAAAAAAATTGAACTTGATGAATTAGTGAGAAATCTAAATGTCTATATCTGTGTTTATTCACTTACAGGTGTCAGTTAATTATAGAGCTTAACAAACTTGTATTCTGTATATTTATGACTTGGCTACATTTGGTCCTTGTATCAATATTTTTTTTTGGTTCAGGTTGTAATTGCAGACGAGTCACACTTCCTGAAAAATGCTCAAGCAAAGAGGACAACTGCCTCGCTTCCAGTTATAAAGGTCGTCCTCTTTGGACAAATGAATACATGCTTGCATCTCTTAGTTAGGTTATTGGATTGCAAAATGCAAGAATATGTGCTGCTGTGCAGCTCACCAAAAGTCATTCTCCGTAATTGCTTACAATAAGTTTTGCAATCATATTGTATATGAACTCACTTCTCCAAAATGTTTATAGTTCTCCCAGCTTTCTCTTGTATTACAGAAGCAGGCATGCATAGCATGTGCGTGCACGCACTGACACACTTATGTATTTATGAACAAGTTCTCAACAAAGGATGAGTTGTCATAGTCACTGAAGTGATATGCTATGATTTTGTACTGAGCTGAAATATACATATTGAACCGTGAGTATGGAGGTTTAAAGCAATAAGAATACGATGTAACATCGTTGTCGATGTCAAAGAATTGACTGGTCATATGAAATTGTATTTGAACATAGAAAGCATTCAGTAATTTACTAATATTATTTGAAATACTTTCTGGTTAGCTACGTCATTCACCAGCATCTCCCCCCCTCTCTCTCACACACACACTCACACACACAATTCTTGTTGACTGAAATTAACAACAGTTTCAATTTCAGAAAGCTCAGTATGCAATATTGCTCAGTGGAACCCCTGCTTTATCCAGACCAATAGAGCTTTTTAAGCAGGTACTTTGAATGATGCTTGGATAGCCTGTTGCATTTAAGATTTTCAGGATCTTTTTTTATATTGATTTTGTATGAAATTAACCACACTTTGTAGTTGGAAGCCTTGTATCCTGATGTATACAAGAATGTTCATGAGTATGGTAACAGGTATTGCAAGGGGGTAAGTAAATATTTCATGGTTTACAAAGTTTATTATATTGTTAAGCCTTTTGATAATCAACAGTTGTTGCTTTGTATTATTCTTCTAGGGAATATTTGGAGTTTATCAAGGTGCAAGCAACCATGAAGAATTGCACAACTTAATGAAGGCAACAGTGATGATACGCAGGCTCAAAAAGGATGTTCTTTCTGAGCTTCCTGTGAAACGACGGCAACAAGTATGTTGTTTGTTCATTTGTCCTTTGCTTCTGATATGACTCAACCTGTTGCTAGGGGAGTTTGCACCGGTTTTTGCTCCATGCAAAACATATATTTTTTGATTGTTTTATATTCCATGATCGTAATGGCTTGGAAGCATTAGGCATTAACTAATTTTTTAATGCAAGAAAAATGGTCTTTAAGTCCAATTTAGCTCTTAACCCGTTGCTAGGAGAATTTGCACCAGTTTTTGCTCCTAGCAAAAAATCTATTTTTTGATTGATTCTTGTTCCATGATCAAAATATCTGGGAAGCATTAGCATCAATTAAGATTTTTTAATGCAAGAAAAATGGTTTTTTAAGTCCAATTAAGCTCCTAACCTGTTGCTAGGAGAATTTAAACCGGTTTTTGCTCCTTGCAAAAAATCTATTTTTTGATTGCTTTTTATTCCATGATCGAAACGGCTTGGAAGTATTAGCATCAATTAACATTTTTTAATGCAAGAATTTTTTTTTAAGTCCAACAAAGCAAAGGATTTTCATCTGGTTTGAGAGTTTTGGTCAGTGGCTTGTTGAAACTTTTTGGGATTAAAAAGCTATACTGTGGGAGAAATTCTTATCAGTGATGGAAATTAAACATTGTTTGACTTTTACTCTTGGGAGTTTGTTGGACTTTTGCTATGTTCGATTGCATTATCGTTAATTATTATCACTAAATTGACATTGAATTAATACATTCACACTTGTCCACGACTCTCCAATTTAATTATCAGTATCAATTTGATGCAGAAGAAATGCCATATTATGCTTGTCCGTGGCTCTCCCAGCTTTTCATGTTTGCTCCTCTGCTTACTTGTCCATGGACACATTGTTTAACTATTTGTATCAGATGAATATGTAGAATATGGTTTTTTATGTGGTTCCTTCACAAAATTTTACAACTGATTTACAGGTATTCCTTGAATTGCCTGAAAAGGACATGAAACAAATCAATGCTTTATTCCGTGAGGTAATTCAACTCACTGGTGGTTGATCTCTTACTTGTGCTTGCTCTATAAAGTCAATTGAGTATCTTGGAGTTGGAGGGACAGTTTCTATCCAAAAGTGGAAAGGAAAGGAAAAAAAAATATAATGGTATTGTTGTTCTGTTTTGTAGTTGGAGGTGGTAAAAGGAAAAATTAAGGCTTGTGCATCAGATGAGGAGGTTGAATCACTGAAATTCACAGAGAAGAATCTTATTAACAAGGTATCTACTTAGAAATGGTATGCATGATATGATTGCATGGTCATCATTGCCTACTTCATCTTCATCATTTAAGTGTAATATGTGCACGTTCCCTGTTTGTACATGTACTATCAAATCAGAATGACATATCTCTGTTCTTGTTCTTTTTTTTTTTTCCTTCACCTCATTAAATACCAAGGACAGAATTTTTTTTGCCACAAATGTCCTCGTTACCCATCTTGCGCAACTTCATTATCCTGTCACTACTTTATTGAATTGCAGATATATACTGATTCTGCTGAAGCCAAGATATCTGGAGTTCTAGATTATCTGGGAACTGTCATTGAGGTGATTTCATTCTCTTTATCTTTCTTTAATGCATGTTTCTTTACTCTCCAGGGGTGTTCTTCTATTGCTTATGAGCAAGAGAAGGTAGGTTTATGGTCCTACCTCGTGCTTTCATCTTGATGATAATCATGCTGAAGTCAGATTCACTATAATGTCTGCTTCTTTGTAATGCTAGTTTCTGTTGCTAAAAGCTTAAATATTCTAGGTGTCCAATCTCGTTGTATTTTGTTGTTACAATTCTAGGACCTTTATTAGATTCTGGAGCATGTGTGAAAGATCTATAACCTGTATGGAGTCCACTTAAATTCTATTTCCTATTGAAGCCCATCCAAGTAGCAGCCTTGGCTTTGGTAGTGTGAGTTGATTAATCAATTGTATTGTCCTTATGAAATACTAACTAAAAGCAGATTTCTGATCCATGGTGCAATCTTATGTGAAAGTAAAAGCAGATTGGCTCAATTTACACCACACCCCTTATCTTTACTCCAAGGGAGCTTGGATGTAGTTATAATTACTGTTTTCAATATTTTTCCATCTGCCCTGAGGTTTATTTACCTTTTGAAATTTCTTTCCACTTTGTCCACTTTTTAATGGTTAAATCACTGCTGTTGCATTGTTCCTTGCAGGCAGGATGCAAGTTTCTGATTTTTGCTCACCATCAATCCATGATTGATTCAATACATGAGTTTCTTCTTGTAATACAACTTTCATATGACTGAAATTTTCCTTGCATCGATTTATTCTTATGAGATCTTCCAAATTCCAGAAAAAGAAAGTGGGTTGCATCCGAATTGATGGCAAAACCGCTGCAGCTTCAAGGCAAGCATTGGTTTCTGATTTTCAGGAAAAGGATGCTATCAAGGCAGCAGTGGTATGCCAATTTGTTTTATTTATTTACTTGCCTTTTATTTTTGTACCTTAATATTGATGCTATATTGTGATGTTATTCTTCCCAAAATCACTTCCCATAAAATTTCAAGCATTGGATTTATGGGATCCATTCCCTTCAATGCATTAGATTTTTTCAGAAGAGTATTGGGTAAGATTAGCATTACTCTTGATACTATGTTTCAAATTGACTGAATTTTGGTGCAAGTTGTGCGTTGAATCGTTATGGTTTATCTGTGAAAATGTATTTGTGAAGCTATCTATTAGAGCTGGAGGTGTTGGGTTAACTTTAACAGCTGCAAGCACTGTTATTTTTGCGGAATTGTCTTGGACACCAGGTGACCTAATTCAAGCGGAAGACCGTGCTCACAGGATTGGTCAGGTAAACTACAGTCAACCATTAATGTTATTTCTAGATTTATATAAAACCATTAATATACATTGTTATCAATTCTGTTAAGGGTATAATTTGATGCTGGTTCACTTTGCAATAGGCTGATTTGTTTGATTAAGAATCAGAACACTGCATTTAGTATGGTGAGATTTTGTTTGGCCTGGTAATCAATCATACAACAATTGGAAGCCTTGTATTAGCTTGCTTAGGCTTTAACCTAATACTAGGGATTGGATGTGTGATTTTCCAATTTACTGTAATTCCACATTAGTTTTTCTTACTGAGCTCTCAAAATATGCTGCTTAGTGTTCTGTGCTAAATGGTGGTAACAAGTAAGAGCTTGCACATGCATTACATTGCTGTGGATAGTTGCTTGTGCAACTGAATTAGTTGTGGAGGCACATTGACAAGTTTTCTGATTTGGAACTTTTCTAAGGCATGGGTGGTGGGATTTTTGGATGGTAGGTGGTGTCCTTAGCATCGGTAGATAAATAAATGAAAGAGTACTGGTTATGTGTATGATCTGCAGGCAATCTAGAATTCTGGAATTTATACAATCTCCCTCTGGAAAGATGATTTTGATTTTCTGCTGCACTAATGATTTGGGGTTGGTGTAGTTTCCTTTAGATGTTTCATTAAATCTTTCATGGTAGGATGCTTTTGATGACATGTTAGTAATGATCATGAATGTTTTGGTCCAAATGATTCAAGAACCAATAAGCTTGAGTTCCATTCTCCGAATACGTGCACTATGCCAGGACTTGATCCCAAGACCCTCCTATATGCTTACAGTGCAACCAGAGCAATAGAGCTAATCTCTTCCAGCATTTTTATTTGGTGAATCATTCATTGGAGTTCCATTAGGATGCCTCTTTGTAAAGTTAAATGCACTCACACACACCCTTCAGAACTGCAACCTGCTTTTCCTGTTTTACTAGGGCACCCGTGTTTGCCTATATTTGTCACAACTTACTAGATAGATGAAACTGCAATAAATATCTAGATAACCCTTGCTTGAGTTTTTTTTTAATGAATTTCACATGTATCTTTTAATCCTATCATGTTTGATTATTGTATGAGATCATAGTTCGAGAGGTAATCGAGTTATAAGATATGAAGTATGAAGTTACGGGGCTTCCTGTCTCTGGAGTTTCTCATTTACTCAAATTTTGTTTAAATTTTTTACAGGCAACTACCTGTATGTGCCCAATGTTTTGACATGATTTGGTTCTTGCTTTCTAGGTTTCTTCAGTCAATATATACTACCTGCTAGCAAATGACACAGTTGATGACATCATTTGGTATGTTCACTTCGGTCACACTTGGCTCGAGACTTAACTAAACTCAGATGTTTGAGCATTGCTTTGGGCATTTGTTACGATCTTGCTCTATCAATGCTTGTTAGTTTGACATAATATTCTTCTTCAGGGATGTTGTTCAAAGCAAATTGGAAAATTTGGGACAGGTGATTTTACAAGCGCTGGACATTTCTTTAGTGTTAGTTTGTAGCAGGGTATCCGTAGTGATTTAGTGCAGTGGGGTATCCGTAGTGATTTAGTGCCTTCATGCAATTGAATTCTATTTATTGATCAATTAGATGCTCGATGGGCAAGAGAAAACCTTGGAAGTTTCAGCCAGCCAGCAGAGAAGCAGCCCTGCGAAGCAGAGAACACTAGACACTTACATGAAGCGATGTAGCAATTTGGATGACTCTGAACATCAGCCTAAGCTCAAATACCCCAGGCACTGAATGACTTGCAATGCAGAATGGAAGTGTATTTATAAATGCACATGCATTGTTTGCTGTATGCAATGGTGTTGCTATCATATTGCAGGCTGTTTCCCCAGTCATCTCTGCGCAAGTGGGATTATTAGTCAGTTAGTGCATGTCAGCACTTACACGAGAACGACCCTTGAATTAAAACAATCAAATTGCAGTCAGCTACACTGATATAGGCTTATAATGGTTGTGTAATGATATTCATTTGTATAGCAGCCACTGCTGGAAATCGCTGTTTTTCTTTCCAGTTTTTGTAAGAGATGATGCATCAACTGTAGCATTTGTGAAAACAGTCTAACAGGCCTTGTACTGTGTACATCAGGAATTGTTAAAATAGCATTCTGCAAAAATATATGGTGGTGTTACAGTAAAATCTTAAATGGAAAACATTGAGGTAAGTGTACTAAGACAGTTAAAACTCATTCTAACCTAAGCTTCGAATTTTTGCCATAAGCTATCAGAATATGACGGCAGTATGTCTCTTAGACTACTTGCGGCTTACCAGAGACGAAAGGGCAACCTTCAGAAAAACGATGACTTTGCCATTGAAATATTTATATTTACATAGCGAAAAGAGAGTTTTATCTGGCCATGCCAAAAACAATGTAAGCCATAAGCAGGAAAAACACCATTTCAAGCCACAAGTGATGCAAAAAGCTACGTTGGATATCAGCAGCAAGGTGATGATACTAAGTTGCAAGAGCAACACTCAACTCTTTCCCAAAGAAATTCGCGACGATAACATCTACATCCTCTAAACCAACCCCAATGCAGAGAGGATTGGCAGCCGGAATCCGTACAGAATCATCCACTCCCTCATTACCAGATTTCAAAATCCTCACATTAGGACCATCCCTGCACTTCCCCATACACTTGCATCCAACAACAGCACCCCCTATACCAACAGCCCTCTCAAATTCTTCCAACAACGCTACACCTCCAGACTTCTTGCACTTATTACCCATGCAAACCTCAATTCTCTTATCAGATGTTCCTGACATCATGGAGGAACTTGTAGGATTACAACTAACCCTAGTAGCATTGCTACAACTGGTGCTTTGCGCACCGCAGCATTCTTCTCCATGAATTCCCAAACCATGATCATGAAACCCATTAATATCTGTAACGTTCGATTCTTGAGTCAGCAAGGCCGGGAGGATTGAAGTTGGTTCTTCTTGAGCAACTGATTGCAATTCCCCAATAATTGGCTCTGCAACTGCTTCATTCCTCAAACGCTTCATATCAATCACCTCCCCACATTCGCTGTCGCTCGATTCAGACGATGAGGATGATTCACAGTCAAGCATGGTTTTCATCCTCGCAGCTTTCAGCTTCGCCTTCTCTTCTTTCTTCTTCCTCTTTAACTCCTTCTCCTCAGCTCTTAACTGTCCCAACTGTTTCATCAGTAATTGTGTTGCTTCCTGCATACAGATTTTGATAACGAAAAACACTCAGAAACAGATTTGTTCTGATCTAAATGCACAGGCTATTCAGCATTCATCACCAACATCTTCCCAGATAAAAACGGGAAATTAATAAAAAAAGGCAAATCCTGATTGAATTTTGATTAATCCCAATAAAATCTTGATTAATTCCCATCTAAACTACTAATCAAACAATCAATATTGGTTTTCAGATCATGCTTAAATCACTATCTCCATAAATTCCATTAAGCAGACAGCTTCAATTCGACCTTTTGATAACTTAAGCAAATAAAAGTTGTCAACTTTCAGCTTCTTGAAGATCAAACACCACCACCAAGCAAATAATCAGAAGCACAACTTATGACACAAACATAATCTTGGAATTAGTAAATCTCAGACATGCATCTTAAAGATAAAACAAGAAAAGGAAAAACATACAGCGATAAGGTTGGCCTGAACATCATCGACAGAACCATTATGAGGAACCACTGACAATTCTTTTAACAATTTCAACTTCTTCTTTGTTGATGTTTCCTTGTCTTTCTTTTTCCCTCCACATCTCACAACTAATCCTTCTGATCCATAGTAGTACTTCAAATGCCCTTTATCTCTAAACCCAGTATGAACCTTGCTTACAACTCCAAACACATTCACAATTCTTCTGGATCTCGAAAAAGCTTCACAACGAGTCTGATGATCGCCAAATCCACTGCCGCCAGAGAAACAGGGTGGCTGACGGGAAATAACACGTGAGATCTCCATAACTTTTGGCAAGGTTAGCTAGATTGGATTAACTTTATTTCTCAATACTTTCTGTTTCGCTTCCTTATGCAAGCAGGGGAGGGGTAGAAGAGGTGGCTGGGTTTCAACCGTTTCTTTCCACGTGGAAGAAAATGATTGGACATAGATGACGTGGCTTTTGGTTTTCGCGGGCTCGTGACCGGTTTCGGTTGCCACGCTTTGTCTTTCTTCAGACACGATTATGAGTTCTGTATCAGCTGTTGGATTATTTTGTTGGAGATCGTACGGCCTCAATTGAAGACAAGCGTGACACGTGTATTTCCACGTAGAGACACAACTGACACATGTGTTCGATTTAAGACACTCGTGACCACGTGTATTGCCACGTTGAAACAAAATTAACACGTGGGAATTCGAGGTCAGCTGTTTTTTACATATAAATATATGAAATCCCAGAATTAACCTTGAATGCATTATTATTTCTCCTGTGAGTGTGTTCAATCCATATGTGAAATGACGTGTTATCCTGTTGATAATCTCCTAATCTAAGCATCAATTTTTTTTTTTTTAAAAAAAAAAACTCTAAATATATGTTAAAAAAAATTAAAAATTTCAAGTTAGATTCCCTATCCACCGCAAAACTAGGTTTTAGAGCAAGGTTCAAAAGTCTAAGTATATGGTCAAAGAATGGAGTCCATTCTTCAAACAAACGCTTCACACCGAATTTGACCAAAATAGAAATAATCCTTCATTCATTCAATAGCATCTTGGATTATAATATGTTTAATTATATTTAGTTAACAGACCTAATTAACCAATTTGACAAGAGAAGAGTTTTTTCAATATATTGTGTATAGTTTTAAAACTCCATACAAGATTATAATAAAATAAAATTCGAGAATTTCAAAATATCTTACTATAAAAATAATAATTTTTTTAAAAAATTAAAACTACTTTAAACATCTTTCTCTTAAGACTTAAAGTGTTGATAGCTAAATTTTAACCAGATCAGATCTTAACTAAAATTTTTTAAAAAATTTCAAATCAATTCAAGAATTTAAAAACAAAGATAAATAAAATAAAAAAATAAATTCCAAATAGAAAGTATCACCTTGCTAACAATATATGCTTTCTCAGTGAATTATTACATGAAAACTCACTCTGGTTGGAAAAGAACTAGTTAATATTATACACTAATTTATTTCTTGTTGCTTGTGGACTCATCCACCATTTCTGTTCCAAATATCTGGCCTAATATAAGGTACAATTTCTTCTCAATTTAAAGTTCATCACACAAGTTCCGTGTAAGCATAATCTTCATCTCTTTATCCTAACAGATGATCAGGGTTTTGCTTCCAGCTGCTAAAGATACTTTGATAAACATAGCATAGGGAAGAAAGAAGACAAATGCTCGAGCTCAACCATTGATTCTTACAAAAACCTAAGCTGGCTTCAAAAGATGCTGTCTATCTTCTCACGATGATGGTATGGCAGCTAGTAATTCTCGAGATCCTCCTAGGTGTCCCGGAACCCGCTGTCTTATCTCTTCAAAAGCACACATCGTTTCTGAATCAAGACACCCAGCAAACTGCAGGTATACACAGCAGAAACCATGAAAATTGGCCACAACAAGGATTAAAACCACAGGAGTAGCTGACTCGAGAATTACCTGGTGAGCCCTATATGCAAAATGCAAACCTTGAAGTAGGAGAGCTTCTTGATTGCATTCTCTCTCAGAATTACGGGCCAATTCAAGTTCTGTTATCACTCTCTTCATGTACATCTTTGCCAGCCTCATAGAAGCCTGCTTTATCTGCAATGATATTACAACTTTACAGTTCACGGGGATCGTAAAACAGATCCATAGCAGTTATTTGAGCACAGACAAGTCCTCATCGTTGGTATAGCATGGAAAAAAGTTTCACCTCTATAATACTCTGCATGTAGAAGTAAACAAGAAAGAAGACACAGAAAGAAAGGCAAACCTTGCTTACAATTCCCGAATCAAGCATCCAATCAGTTGGAATCTTCCAAGCCTGATAAGAATTCATAACTGAGTTTCTAAGTTTAATCAGCTTTTGAATGCTTCGCTCTGACCTGTGTAACCGGGAAACACACCAGTTGGTGAATAATAATATTACACTTCAAATGGCATAATGTTGGTTAGGCAACCAAATACATATAATCCTTACTTGTCATGTAAGACAGCCATCTTTTTCAAGGCAGTTCCACATGGATTATTAGAGTCATCCTTAAAGGAAGATATCTCACTTTCTAATAGTTTAAGGCCACGATATTCTATAGCCGCTTCCCTGATTGCATCTGCTTTCTTCTCCGGCCACTTGAAATGCTTTAACACAGCTCGTTCATCAGCCTGTACACGACAGGGTACAGGCAGACAGATCAGAAAGAAATGCGAAGATGAATGCAGTAGAGGAAACTGATCTAAGTTTTGTAGAGACACCAATCTCATTGATGATTTCAGGTTTTCTAATAATACACAGGTTGCCGGTTTTTACCTTCTCTCATTTGTCGATGGGTGACTATTAATGTCCACGCAACATATATACAGCAGCAGCAGTAAATTATAGAACAACTAATGACAAATCTAAACATCTACCGAGTAACTTAGCCACAGGATAATGAATGACTTTCAAAGGCTTTGAAACTCACCAAAGATGAGAGTTCGCCGTCAAGCCAATCCACGAATTTTAAGACATCCTCAATATCTGTATAAGCTGCAGCTAGAACTTTCTGAATAAGACCATTGATGAAATCACCCTTTGTTTCAATGTCCGCTTTTATCTACAAAAATTCATCAGTTGACAATTGCTCAAACAAAAATATGGGGCAGAACCAACAGCAACAAAACAAGCAGTTACAGGTCGAAAACTCAAAATCTCAAAATGCTTACAGCTAACAGATGTGTGGAGCGATTTTGGATCTCTCCAACTATGCTGCTGTGTGCACTAGTTTTCTCTGGTTTATACTGACTCCGCAGTCCTGGAGAATCTCTCTTACCCTCTTGCTTTCTTATTGAATTATAGAATTCTACAATTGCTAGAGTTTTAGGAGCAGTAGTTGCTCTTGCTAGAGGCCGCATTGGGGGTAGGGGTGGTGGAGGTGGAGGTGGCATCAAGGATGGACAAGTTGGAGCCTTCCTTTCTGCAACATCAGCTTTGGATAGGAAACGTGGTACTGGTGGTGGTGGTGGTGACTGTGGGGTTTTAACTTTACTTGGTCCATTGATTGCCTCCTTCTTAACTGGTGAGTTTTCCAATTTGATGGCAATAAGTTTCTGAATGTCCTTAAATCTTGGCCTCTGGTGCTCTCCAACAGACTCCTTCAATTGAAAATTAAATAGTAACAATTGAAAAAAAGATCATATCAATGAGCATAAGAATGTTTCCTAAAACTGCTGCTCTTTTGTAAAAGCAACTCAATCAAATACATTTGTTATCCCCTGCAACACAATCAAGCCATCAAAGAAGGGGAAAAAGAGCTTATATCCTCACCTGGTGACGAGTGTTAAGAGCTGAAACCTTAGCTTCAGCAGCAGCAAGATCCTCAGTGAGCTTCTTGTTCTGCAACTCGAGCTCTTGGTTCAAGCCATTCGCTTTATCCAATTCTACCCTCAAAGCCAAAACCTCAGACTGCAAACCGTTAATCAAAGTCTCAGACAATTCAAGTTTCTCGTGCAACCCCTTTTTATAACTCTCTTCTTCATTTCTTCTACTAGCATTAATAGGATCCAACACAGGCCTTTGCCTCCTTGGCCTAGCAAATTGCTCGCTACCTGGTCGGTTCACGAAGCGACCCACCACTGTTACATCCTGAGATCCCACAACCAGCTCTCCAGATTTTGGCTTGTTGTTCCCCACCAGCGACTTCCTTACCTTGGTGTCTTTCTTCACATCTGGAGGCACGGATTTTGCTCTTGTTTTGTTGGCTGGTGATGGTACTGGTGACCCATTATTAGCAACCTCGGCTGGTTTTGGTGTCTTAAAATTGACTCTGTGTCGAGATGGGGTTGTGGAATGTTGTGACATGGCTGGCCCCTTTCGTGAGTTTTGCAAGAATCTTGACTACGGAATGTTTGCTAAGGATAACAAGGGGTGCCAAATAAACAGTGCTACACTGAAACAAGAAGAAGAAAAACACAACTCAGTACAAAAATGAAAAGGGACAGAGATGGGAAACTTGGCATGTCTTGTGCGAGGGTTGCTTTGTAGGAAAAAGGGAGTGAAGGGGGAACCCTGTGAGCCGGAGGTCAATATCTCTGGGGCAGTGAATTGATGCATTGACCACCAGCTACTTCAAGAACACAACATGATAAAAAAGAATCCCACAAAAGACTCAAACTTTATGGTTGTTCTTACACTGCTAATCAGTCAAAAGAAGCTACACACGACTCAGCACTCACTGCTCTCATCACTGATCTTTAATTACTAGTTATGAGAGATATTTAGGAGGAAATGGAATGTTTAGTAGTAACTGAAACTTCTCTGGATTGATTTACCTTGAACAATCGATTAGATTATTTAAACGTAAAGATGCAAGTAGAGATTAGTGAAAAGTCCAGCTCTTTCAGTTTCAGACAAGGAAGCATCCGGGAGTGGTTAGAAAGTGCATTAATAACTAATTAATCACTACCATCTTCTTTCCAGTTACGTTTCGTGTCTCATTGGTACGGGCCCTGTTTTTGTATTTTTATGTTTTAAAATTTTTTAAAATTAAAAATTTATTTATATTTTTTAACTTTAAATAATTTATTAATTCTTTTAATGTGTTTATATTAAAAATATATTATAAAAATTATTATTTCAATATATTTATAAATAAAAAACATTTTAAAAAACAGTTACTTCACGATACTAAAAACATATTATAATTGAATTGAAACACATAATTTTTAATTAAAATATTTTTTTACTAAAAATTATATTAAAATAATATTTTTTAAAATAAATATTTTTAACATCAATTTATTTATAAAAAAATATTTTAAAAAAATCTAAAAAATATTTTTTAACCTCAGATACAAACAAAATCGATGAGTCAGAGATTTTGCTCTTTTCACTCTCAAGCAGTGGTGGGACTGCTCAAGAGATGGGTCCTTGATGTGAATGGGAGAAGCACACGCTTTTGAATTTGAGGAATAATAAGGACACCCTCCCTTAGTGGAGGGTCTTAAAATTGATATGCGTGGATGATTGATAGGGATACCTTAAAGCTTACAATTTAATCATTGGCCAAGTATACATTTAATTTGTTGCAAGTACTTGTCTCCTACCTAAGCTCAATTAGACCACTCCCCTAATTTGTAGGTCATTTTGTAGCCGTCTAGGGTTGGTCTACAAGTAAAACCTACGGGTGTCCAATTAGTTGAGTTTGGCCTCTACGTACAAAATTAATTATTTCATTGAAGTAGAAGATCCATGCTTAACATTAGGGATGGTACGATATCGTTTTAGTTTTTTGTTTCTAAGAATCAAATTTAGAAACAGAAACCACTAAGATATCATAGAACCCTTAATTATTTAAGTTGGAATTAGCATAAGAATAAGGCTAATTAGAGAGAAAATGAAAGTAAGTTGTGGGTTGAAAAGGTGAAAGAAATTAGGTTGCTTTTGTGAAAAAAAAAAAAAATTAAAGATAAAAGCATGTTTGGTTGAAGAGATATAAATCTCTAAACAAAAATTAAATAAAGAAAAGTATTTGATTGAGTTGCTTTGAAGTAATTCTAGCAAAGAACTTAAGAGAACATAATTATATATATAAACAAGAATACTTTAATTCATGTAGTTGTCAATAATGTTAATTTAGGAAATAGTTTTGGGTTTTTTTTCTCATAGGAAATCTTAAATTGTTTTGGGTTTTTATCATTTTTATATATTCATAGTTTTCTTTTAAGTTAAAAGCACCCACCAATCTAAGCATGGTTTTAAAACCTGTTACGGTTAACTCAAAACTAGAATTGGACTAGGTTAAAGAAAAAACAGAGAAAGAAAAAACTTGGAGAGACCCGATTGACCCTGTCAAAAATTCAATTGCAACCCGTTGATTTTTTTTTTTACTAAAACAACGTCGTTTTGATTTTTAAAAAAATTAACTCGATGACCATGTCAAAACTAAAAATTTAAGCCTTGAATCGGGTCGAGTCTAAAAACTATAAATCTAAGTAATTGATCAATACTTCATGAGCAGTCTAAATTAATGTCAGATTAATATTCAAGTTTGATAATGGATTTAAATTTACTTTGTCGTATAGCTTAAGGGATTATAAGCAAGCAAGCTTGATAGTGGTTTGCTTGCATAATTTGGATGATAATCAGAGATTAGCAAAGCATTAATAAACAAAAGCAAAGGAGCAAAATACTACTTATCATAGCTCTGAAATAATGGGATTCTGTCTGTCACACCAAACATTTTGACAAGAATTTAATGGGTTTGTTAAGTGATGTGACAATTATTCTAATATTAATTAATTATATCAAATTTGTGGACAACGTTTTCCCTGTCGTGTTCTTCCAGCCAATGAGTAGTAAATTCATGATATTAATAAATTATGCAATTAATGACACTATTATTAAACATGGCCAGACTTTACGAGTTCATCCGAGATCTAGATTCAGGTTTTATAAAAATTATGGGAGTTGAACTGGTATTATCTTATTAAAAATCTAAATTGACTAAAAAATATATGATTTTATTATTATTTTAAAAAGGTTTTTTTAAAAGAAAAGGCAAGAATTTTTTTTTTTTTTTTTAAAATAAATTGATGTAAAGCTGTCCAACCCCGGAACCTATAACTTGCAACAGGTTAAGTGTAAATCAGGTTTAATAAATAAGATTAATTATATACATAATAATTTGAATAATAATGCATGCTATGGAGTAGAAAAAACAAATTAAGGTTTGATAATTATTAGAAACTAAATTAATTAAGGGATTCAATGTAAATTAAAACTGAAAAATTACTAAAAAATTTATTCCAATTCTGGCTTTGGTGGGGTTAATTAGGTCCCATCGAAGCAAAAGGGCGACCATTAATTTTCAGTCATTATCTCGAAATTTCATAGCATGTGATCACCAACTATAATATTTTGGTGGTATCTATCTGCAAATAACTGGTGAAAGATATTGGTTATGATCTGTCCTTGTAATCATAATAAGACACCGTTTTATTAAAAAAAATATTTTGTATTTCGTTCTGTCATGGGCCAATTCATCATCTGTAGTGTATAGCAAGGACTGATTTGAGATGGATGAAAAAGAATTTGTACTTGTTTAGGAATAAATATTGTAGTTAATTAGCAAT
Source organism: Populus tomentosa (assembly GCA_018804465.1). Lineage (NCBI taxonomy): Eukaryota > Viridiplantae > Streptophyta > Magnoliopsida > Malpighiales > Salicaceae > Populus > Populus tomentosa. Next base: position 419,095 of record CM031987.1, on the reverse strand, counting down.
TAATTGCTAATCATTAAGATTCAAATGGATATCTATTAATTAAATTAATTACTAAACCAACTTAAATGAAGTGATAATGATCATCACTTCAATATATTCTTTTTTTTATTAATTTGATGGTAATAATATTAAATCTTTTAGATGATTTTATGAATTCATATTTATTTTTTAATGTATGTATTTAAAGAAATCTAATATTATTTTTTTTCTGAATGTTAATTCTTAAATTTATAAATTAAAAAAAAATCCTTAATCATCAAATTAGTTTTTAGAATTTTCATTAGTGCTCTACCATGGCATGCACGTATCACAACTTCCCTAACTTGTAATGTAGCGGAACACCAATTTTTTTTTTAAGAAAAAAAAAGAAAAGAAAGAAAAGAAAAGGCACAGCTTGCATGCAATAAATTAATTAAGACTGAATTTCAAATAAATAATAAATAAAAACAATGAATTACTCCTAATTGTTTGATGCAAATTGCCATACCTAAAGGCTTTCATCCCTCATCGAAAATTATCATTTTATTCAAGAAATATTTGATGCAATTAAACCTCAACATTTTCCATGAACATAAACCTGCTCGTATTGAAAGATTTTTAACTTGAAACCATTTTTATGATGGAATCCGCTCAATCAACATATATATTATATTTCCGTAAATTAATATTATTAATTTTCTTCACGAATGGATTGATTTTATGACAAGGGATAAAGGAAAAGAAAAGAAAAAAAAGAAAAAGAAGGGAACTGGGTAAAGAAAGAAAGAAGGAAGGAAGATTGTAGGGCGTACCTGAACACTGAGAATTCCAAATTGTTACTAGGACTGCTCCTGATGATAACGAGTATTAAGTATATATTAATTACTTCAAAGTAATTGCAATATATGGAATTAATATATATATTAGCAGAGAAAAGCAAGGATATATAGTAATTATAGTTGCAGGGATGGATCGACATGCATGCATGGCACTGATGATCGAGAAATTAAATGGTGTATAGTACACAATTATACCTTGAGTTGAAGCATTTCTTGGAGGAAATGGTTTCGAGATTTATGACCACGATCCACGACGACAGCCCTTGTGTGCCTGTGTGGTAGCTAGCTAAGGAGAGCTGTTGATAAAAAGATGAATAATATCCAGCAAGATCAGAGGAAAGGTAGAAGATTTCCTTTGAAGTAACACTAGCTTCTTGGTGATTTGAAAATGAAATTTGAGAAGGGTAAACGTTTCTGTTTGTCGGGTGCACCTTCGCATCAAATGATAAAGAGTAGCAGTAAGTACTGTCTCCACACACAAATATATATATAGAAGTGCCTTTGTGGTTGTCATTTAGTGCTTGTGTGGGAACACGATGTGCGATGTGTTTGAGGTTATATTTGTATTTTTAATATTAAAAAATAATATAAATTATATTTTAAGATTTTATTTAATAGTTTAAATTTTTGGGTTAATATGGTTCTTTAATATGGTATCAGAGCCTTGATAACTAGGCAGTCATGAGTTCAAATCTTATAATTTTTATTTGTTTGATAAAAATTAAATACGAAAAAATATAGATCTATACAAGTTTCAAACTCAAACAACTTTTACTTGAAAACATATGTTAGAGAATAATATAAATCATATCTTGAGATCTCACATAATATTTTAATTAAGCTTTTAGTTTAGAATAGTTCTTTAATATTCAAATTAAAAACATAATAGATATAACTAGAGGTACACTCAAGTTCTTAAACAAAGTCTTAGAGCTATTTTTTCTTTCATAAGTAATCTCTCACGACACTAATATTAAGATAATGTTTTGTTATTATCTTGAGATAGAATAGACAATACAATTAATGAATATAAAAATAACATGTTTCCATGAATAACAAAATTGTCTTAGAGATTTTGTTGTTTATGTATTTTTAAGTAAAATCACTTTTGTGTTTATTGACCTCGATTTCTTATATTCAAAGTCACTAACAAAATGGAATCTTATTTTTTTGGCGATTCTTATGAATCTTTCTGTATTAATTGTCGACTCATCCTACTATAATGTTAAAACTGGAATTAATTTTTTTAAAAAAAAATTCAATAATTTTTTTTTAAATAGTATATTGAGTTAACTCTTTTGAGCTAGCTAACTCACATATTGAATAAAAAATATTTATTAATTATAATTTTGAGTAAGCTGCTATAATAAAATCCCTAGCTGCTGTTGGGAAATTGTGGGAATTAATATTATAGTATTGATTTTCTTACCTATTTTTAGATTCTCTTCGGTTAATTAATTAATGGATGGGATCATCCATCATCAAGTGAGAATCATGTTGTCCCTTAAGCACCACAGAAGTCATGATATTAGTTATTTAGCTGGTGATCTAGTGATAAAAAATTAAAATTAAAAGATTTGTTTTTTCTATAATTTCAGGATCGAGTCTTGTGGTTATTAATATAATAACTACTGGAGATTTATATAATTATTAATTTCAGGATTCGTAAGATTAATTGAGGTACACACAAACTGACCTGAATATCTATATTATTAATAATAATAAAAAGTCATGATCTTTTATGATGACAATATTGTTTAGGAGTGAAATCCAGTCAAGATCACTTCCTCATTTATGACAACAAACAAACACAAATCTTATGGCCAGATTCTTACAACAAATCCAAAGTAAGTAGTAGTGGTGGTTGGGAGGTCGGGGTGAGCAAATGGATTATCCATTTTCTGTTACTCCAAAGACGTGTCCAAGGCTATGATATATCATTAATTAGTTCTTGTTCTTGGACTTTATTTCGCCTTACATTTTGTAAGTTAGTTATTTAATTTCCTTTTTTAACTTACTCTTAGAGAGTTCGTGAGTACAATTAACCTACTGGCTGAAAGCTGCTTCATTGTTAAAGACTTTACCCCCCCCCCCCGGCGTTTCCCTCCTCTCTTTTTCTTTCAATTCTATTTCTAGAATTTTTTACATCTCATTCGGATTTTTTACTGATCAAGTTAAATAAATCGTATTAAAATAATTTTTATATAATTTAATTTTATATTCATGATAAGCAATGAATAATGTTAAGAGTTTTTTTTTTTCTTTTAATTTAGTTATACTTTTTTTAATTTTATTCTTAGATTTTTTATATTCAACCCGCAAATTAGCACATGACTCTGTCATGCCTTCAAAACTGAAGTTGGGATCTTGAAATTACCATACAGATGTTATGGTCGTGTAAAAATCATGTCTTTGGTCACTTTACAAGAAAACTCATGTACTTGATCACTTGTACATATCTTGTAAGGTTTTTGCCCTCTATTGTCGTCTCCCTTTGACAAAGATACGCAAAATGTGAAGTACAAAAAACAGCGGTTGTTGAAACCGTATTTTCAGATGTTAATGTGCCATCTTTAATTGATTTGCTTGTTATATTCCGATTTTATAGAGAAGTGTGTCTATATATATATATATATATATAGAATTTGACAAGTCAATGCATTTTTTTCATGTTTCATAATATAGTTAACCAATATATTAATTAATCAATTATGATAAATTGAATTGGATTTTATAGTTTTTTCTTTTGCTGTACCTTGACATGACATGAGCGCGCAAGCAATTCTTAATTTTTTTTTTTTTTTACAAAGGCTTAATAAAATCAATTATTTTAGCTTTTTAAACCTCATATTGTAGGTAGTTAGAGAATATTTATTGGCTCGAGACAACTCTCTCTAAATAACTTTGCAAAATAAGCTCGTAACTTGAGGAGAAAAGGTGCCTCCTCACAAAGGAGGTCGTTGTGACCAAGCCTGAGTGATTATTTATCAAAAACACATGTCTCCACAAAGTTGTAAGACTATGTATAAGAGCGTATAATAAAGTCAAGTACTATATGAATAGATATATAGAAATCAAAATCTGTTGAATCACTCATGCTATGTTCTTATACATTTTAGATCTTTCCATTCAGTCATTTGGCTTATATTTTTCATGTAGTATTTAGATTGAATAACTCTATAAAATTACATCGATATTTTTATATATTAGGGAAACGTAGTAAATATTTCTATTTTTTTCTTGGGCAATCTTTAGAATTCCCACTACTTTTATATATATATATATATATATATATATATATATATATATATATATGTCATTCCTACAAGTGATCCCCTGTAATCCAGGCTTGAATCCTGCCCTTCACGGAATTCGAGATTAAATAGAATACTTTTCTTTCCATTCCTCGGATCATAATTTTAAGATCTGGTCTGATTTAATATTCAAGTTCCAGGTTTTGATGTGATCATCGGGTCGGTCGAGTCAATTTTTTTAATCAAAATGACATCATTTTAGTTATAAAAAAAACGGTTTGCAGCTGGGTCTTGATCGGGTCTTGCCGGGTCAACTCGCCGGGTCACACCGGGTTTTTCCTTCCTTTTTTATTCTTTCAACTCGATCCGATTCCAGCTCTGGATCAACCTGCTGGGCCGAGCCTAGTTTCAAAATTATAGCTCAAACATGCTTAATTATGAATAGAAGCAACACATTTTGCAAACTTCATAAATGGGATTAAGTGAAATGAATGATTTTTCAAACTTCATGTTTTTAACAAAAATAAACATTATTTTCTTGTCTATTTTAGACAATCATTATCTTTTTAAGGGTTATTTGATTATTTTATAACAATTTGACCAAAAATCAACTCAATTTCTAATAATCAACTAATATCTTTAATGAATGGTTAAAAGTGCAATCACAAAAAAAAAAAAAAAAAGAGTTGAGAAGTGCAACGTTTTCAAAAGTATACTCACACTCAAAATAGAGGGTGGCAAAGGTAATAACCCTATAAAAAAACTAAAAACTCACGAAGGCAAAAGAAAAAAAAGGACTTCTTGTCACTTACTAGAGCTAAGAACTATGAAGTCTTCGCTTAATAACCTCATAAAATTCTTGAGGGAAAAACCTCAGTGGGTATGATAAAGAACATGGGAGAGAGATTGAAGAAGAAAGAAAGGAAAGAAAGGGATTGAAACATGAAAAGGCAATAAAAACTTTAAAAGTGTTTCTCTAAGAACAAAAAAACAAAGAAATAACATTATCATACCCTGAATTACTCTTTAATTTATGGTGACCTCGTGACTTGAAGAAATCAATGGGTATTAATCGCAGCAATACACAGAATCACTCTTTAATTTATGGTGAAAAGATAATATTTAACATAGATCGAATCCTCTACTCTCATCATACCCTGCAGGAAATATACAGTACTACTTCCAAACCATGCACGCATATATGATACAGAGGCCTCCAATGTTTGATTCAGGACGATGAAGCACTTGTATGTAATGACACCAAGGAAGCGTAGACACCATCCTTGATATTCATCAAAGTGTCATGCTTTCCCTGCTCTGCAATCACACCATTCTTGACCACTGCTATAACATCAGCATTCTTGATCGTGGATAACCGATGGGCTACGATCACAGTGGTTCTATTCACCATAACTTTCTCCAATGCATCTTGAACTACTCGTTCGGATTCTGCATCCAGAGCACTGGTTGCTTCATCTAGCAGTAATATTTTCGGAGCCTTTATGATCGCGCGAGCAATTGCCACTCGTTGCTTCTGTCCACCTGATAATTGGGTGCCTCGGTCACCGACAACAGTATCATAACCCTGCAATGTTTTCCGAAAACAATCACTCTCACAAGCATTTATGATCATGATTGTTATTATTCCAGTTGACATCATATGGTAAGTAATTTGAACTAATCTTGCCTTAGAAATGCAGCCAATCAATTAGCAGCTTTAAAAATGATGACAAAAGCTTATTATGACAAGTCTGCTTACGAACCTGTTGTAAGCTACTGATGAACTTGTTGGCATTTGCCAATTCTGACGCAGCTAAAATCTCTGCCTCCGTGGCGATTCCTTCCTTTCCATATGCAATGTTGGCTCGGATAGTGTCGTCAAACAACAAAGGCTCCTGGCTGACTAGGCCCATTCGCTGTCTTAACCACTTGATTTGTAGCTTCTGGATTTCAACTCCGTCTAATGTTATGTAACCTGAATCAGGATCATAAAATCTCTGCAACAATGAGATCACTGTTGATTTCCCACAGCCACTTTCTCCAACTAGAGCAACTGTCTGAAAAATGAAATTTATACAATTAGATACGGAAGAGATTATGTTACCATGTGTAGTTCTGGTTCTAGTCTTAACAGCGCACGCTTGGTCTAGAAATGACTGCAATAAAAAACATTGAAGGAAACTGACATAGAGTTACCTTGCCAGAACGGATTTTTAAGCATAGATCTCTGAAAATTTGGACATCAGGTCTTGTGGGGTATTTGAAACTGACATGTTGAAACTCCATATCTCCTTTAAAATTTTCTATTGCTGTCCCAGAATCATCAGTAGAGTCTATTTTTGAGTTTCGGTCTAGAATTGCAAATATAGAAGCTGCAGCAGCCTTTGCTTTCATGATATCAGGACCGAGGGAACTTGTTTGAGAAATACCATATGATGCCATAGTGAGAGCAAAAAATACCTGCAAACCAACAAGAAGTAGATAGCTTATAACTGGTAACTTTAAGGAATCATTTACTTTTCATGTGCTCAGTTAGTGAATGTTGGAAATGGAAACTTGTAAATCCTGTCAGGGCAGAGAAGAGACTTACGCGAAAAACCTCAGAAAATGTTGTGTCGCGAGAATTGACAAGACGGGATCCAGCATAGAAACAGGTAGCATAGACTGAGTAGAGAAAGAGGAAAGATAGTCCAAATCCTATCCCACTTACCAACCCTTGCCTCATGCCTGTCTTCAAGGGACCTATACAAGCCTGTTGGTACAGTCCAGTCACTTTCGCTTCAGAACAGAAAGATGCAACTGTTCTAATATTCCGTACTGCATCATTTGCAACTTGACTTGCTTCCTCGTACATTTTCTGTAACCATCTAAACTTAATCACTGATATTGCGTGTCTGTTTGCATGAAATGTAGAATAATCTTACAGATTGACTAACCTTTGCATCTGCGCTGAAACCTTTCATGAATTTTTGTTGAATAAATCCATTAAGTCCTAGAAGAGGTAGCAAGGCAAGCATGATGAAAGCCAGTTGCCAACATGCTTGAAAGGCGATAAACAAAGCAACAACTGCAGTTCCAAGATTTTGAACTAGCATACCAAGTGCGTCTCCAACCAGACCTTTCACCATAGCTGCGTCTGCGGAAAGTCTTGCACCAATTGCACCACTTGAATGTTCAGGTTGATCAAACCAGCCTACTTCCATATAAATCACTTTCTCAAAGCACATTGATCGAATCCTTTTTATCAATTTACAACCAGCCACTGCAAAAAGATAGTTCTTTACGGGCTGAATAAATAAAGATATCACGCCAATACCAACGAACATTAATGCCCAAAATGCTGAATCCTTTTTGAGTTTTTCTCGTGGCTCAAAAAATGTTTTGATCATAGAAGAGACTAGTATTCCGAAAACAGGTAATATTGCACCAGCCACTATTGCAGCCAATGCAGCTAGCATTAACACTGGGATCTCTGGTTTGTTAAGATAGGCTAGGCGAAAAAGTGGGACTTCTGGAAGTGGTTCGGATGGCTCTGAATCAAGAATATAGGGTTCTGCTGTTGCTGTATCTGGAAGATCAATTCCAGTGGGCACACCAAATGCAGCTGAGAATGAGTGACGACTACTGTGTCCAAGGGATGAGCCTCGACTTGTTGATCGTGGGAAAGATGAGCGTTTACTTAAATGTCTATCAGAATCTGCTAAGCTTTCTGGCCCATCTGGATTATTTAGAACATCATTGTTTTTTGCTGTCCTCATTTCCTGCAATCTTATAAGCTGATAATATGCTCCCTCAGGATCTTTGGTCAGCTCCTTGTGGGAACCTGGTCAGTTAATGTGAATCAGGATGCAGTAATCTATGAGTGTGAGAGACTGAGAGGGAGGGGAACACTTTTTTGTCATTCTAAATTAAGGAATACTTATTAATCAACAAGGTGAAACAATCAAGAACAATTTGTTTTCCACTACATTATACATTAATCAAATTTGGTAACCAATTTAGAGAGAGCAATGTGAGCAAAAGGATGCAGTACCTTTTTCAACAATTTTCCCATGGTGAAGAACGGCAATTGCATCAGCATTCCTTACTGTACTCAAGCGATGAGCTACAACAACTGTGGTTCGGTTGATCATAATCCTGTCTAATGCCTCTTGCACAATTCTTTCAGATTCTGTATCAAGAGCACTTGTGGCTTCATCTAGAAGGAGTATTCTTGGATCTTTTAGAATTGCTCTAGCAATAGCAATTCTCTGTTTTTGGCCGCCAGATAGCTGAGTGCCATTCTCCCCAACCATCGTGTCAAGTCCCTGAAAGCATCTACTCTTGTTAGTTAACAATGACAAATCACCTAAGCACCCAGGTTTGTTGTCTTATTAAGTCTGAAAGCCACACACAATGGTTCTACTGATATTATATTAACTTAAAAGCTTTCTTCGAATAAAAATTCCAAATAAAAGAAAACAAATTTATTGCATCTCTGTTTAAACCTGAGGAAGTTTATCTATGAACTTGGCAGCATTGGCAAGTACAGCAGCAGTTTTGATTTCTTCACTAGTTGCACCATCCTTCCCATAGGCAATATTATCTTTAATGCTACAAGCAAACAACACAGGTTCTTGGCTGACCAGGCTTATTTTCTGTCTGATCCATTTGAGCTGGAACTCTTTGAGGTTAACGCCGTCTATTAGAACTTCGCCGGCGTGCGGGTCGTAAAACCTCTCAATCAAACCAATAACTGTAGATTTCCCACTTCCACTCTTTCCAACCAAAGCTGCAGATGTACCGGGAGGTATTGCGAGAGAGAAGCCATTGAATATTCGCTCATCAGGTCTTGCTGGATAACTGAAATGAATATCCTTCAGTTCTATATCTCCCTGAATATCATCTAGTGTCCGTCCGTTGCTGTTGTAAGAATCTATTTGTGACTTTCTATCAATTACCTCGAACAACTTAAACGCTGCAGCTCGCCCAGCAGAAAATGCACTTAAGCAAGCAGATGACTGTCCTAGAGACCTGACAAACAAATAAATCAAAATGATTTAAGAAATAAAGTAAAATGTTCTTAACACAACTAATGAGAGATTGATCTTTCAGAAAAATGAAAAGATGCAGACTGCAACTTACATGGAGCCGGTCAACACTGCAAAATTTACATTTACAACATCTCCTCCATTATATCCATCATTCAGAATCATTTTAGCACCGTACCATACAGCCAAAGCGTAAGTGGAGAATACAATAAGTGCAACCACACCAAAACCGACTCCTATAGCCAAGCCCTCTTGCACTCCAGTTTTGACAGCTTCGGTCAAAGACTTGTTGTATTGAACCACAGCTTGCTTCTCCCCTGTAAATGATACAACCTGCGTTGGAAATGGCCATCATGATCGTGGTTCTGAAATGAAGTGGCAAAGGAACTATTTCTTATCCAATTGCGCATACCGTTCTGATGGAACCAATTGACTGGTCCACGATATTTGCTGCATGTGAATAAGCAGTTTGCCCACGGGATGCCATCTTTGACACAGTAATGGCCATGACGGCACCAGATAGGACGAGAAGGGGAATGGAAGATGCCATGACAAGAGTAAGTTTCCATCCCTTACTAAAGGCTATGACAAAACCTGCAGTGAATGTTGTAAATAGCTGCAAGAACTTACCCACCTGCAACAAAAATTAACAAGTCAGATGATACATCAGATTCTATTTACTAGCATATTTCTAAGAAAATATATGTCCATACCTTCTCACCCATGGCATCTTGAATTAGAATAGTGTCACCCGACATCCTCCCAATAATTTCTCCTGTGTTAGTTTCGTTATCGAAGAAGCCGATTTCTTGCCTGAGAATGGCTCCCAAGTACAAATTTCTTATTCGCACAGCCTGTCTCTCCCCGGTGACCATCCAACAAGATACCTCTGGTACAAATCAAACTCAGGTATTTCAGTTCTCAATTCAGCTCTAAGCCTCTAACAACTTTTTTAAGGATGGAGCCATGACTGGTGAATAATAATGTGGACTTACGAAGGAACGCGGCAACCATGGCACCAAGTCCCAAGTAAACAAACTTCAGAGCTACCTGAGGATATGGAGTATACGGATTGAGTTACAGCTAATAATGGGTTCCATAACAGGATAGGAATACATAGCGATCATCTTCCTTGAGGAGATTACCAGGCAATAGGTAAATGCAAATAGTATTAGCGAGAGCAAGTTCCTTGAAAATCCAACCAGTCCAAATCACAAGTAGTGGTTAATCTACCTTGGAACAAAATTTTCTACACAGGATACTCACCCTCAGGTTGCAGAATGTTGGTGTGGAAGTAAGGTCAAGTTAAAGAACATAAATATATACTGCAATTTCATATGTATCAGATGATTCATCGATATGGATGAGTTGTGTTGTTAGCAGAATATAGTTGCTATACCTGGGAAACTTCATGAGTCACTTCTTCAATGTTGTTACTAGTACTTCCAAACGCATTTACTACTTGTCCAAATAGTATCGTCATGATGGGCATGCAGGTTCCATTTCCAATTGCAGCAATGGTGCCGACAAACATTAATAGATAATCCGTGGGGTCAGCAAAGGAGAAAAGCTTGTAATATGGCACTACATTAGTGCTTTCCTTTTTCTCCTTGCTCTTTTCTGATTCTTGTTGGTTATCATTCTTTTCTGCGTCTTGGATCTCTGACTCCACAATTTCTGAATGGCTCGTTGTTGCTGCAGCCTGCTCAAACTTTCTAACTCCTAGAAAACCATTTTCATCAGCCATGTTGTCTCCAATGATTCTTTGTTATAGATGACACGGGGTGCTTTGAAGAGCCTTTATGGTCGGATTAGAGCTGCAAGAGAAACAATATCAAGTGCCTCAATTGCCAAATTCTTGATAAGAGCTAAAAGATGAATTCATTCCAACAATGCTTTGACAAATCTTTATTTTCTGGAAGCCTATATCTTCCGAAGCACTACTGAATTTATTGAAAAGAAATTATTTTGATTTGGAAACAAAACGCTGCTGCTTAAATCCTAAGTCAGAAAGGGAAATTCTGTGAAGGTTGTCGCTGCTTAAAGCTCAAGCAGACAGGTATTATGAGAGCGGTAAAATAGAATGGAACCAAGCTGATTCTAATGCCAGAGAACCTCACCTGCCAAAAGATTCGAGGACAACTACGAGGAAAGGTTTTCAAACGGAACCAAGAGGCAAACCCAGGTAAGAGAAAAGAAAACAACAGTCAAGACCAGGTCAGGTTGCCACAGTCCACGTGAAAAAAAATGCGGTTATATGAATCAACCCCATTAATGCCATCCTTCACAGACTCCACTTTATAATTAAGCAACATGGGCTCTATCAGAATATATATGCCAGGTCTGAGACTATATGGTTGAATTTTAGCTCGCTAGGTTTTCAAGATTGAAGGAGTCATTTTAAGTTTTACGAGTAATATATTCAAAGTGTAATATCAGAATTCGATCACATCCTGTGTCACTAGCCATTCTATTCCAGCTTGCTCCATATTTTGTCTAAATGCTTCCGACTACACTCGAAAAGATGATAGCTAGCTACCTGGGGGACCGCATGATATATATATATATGTTGATTGCGATCTTCCTACAACCTCACCCGAAACACTATATTTATCTATCTGTATAAAGAAAAAGACTGGTTTGGAAATTGTTCTTATCATTGTCCTATACATTGATCATAGCACATGCATAGTAGTTGATGCCCTCTCTAGCTCAGCCCTATATAACCCTATATATATATATATAGCACTGCACATGCAGGAGCTAGCTAAGATACAAGAGCAAATTAATGATATTAAGAAAAGAATTAATTAGTCAAGAAGACATGGCTTGTGAGGGAAGAGATACGGCAGCGATGAGGCCAGCAGATTCGAAACTGGGATTATTCAACGAATTAGCATATTTTTAATGTCTATGCGGCCAATAGCATTGTTGCGTCCCATCATCATCAAAAGATACAGCATATAAATGAATTCTTAATTTTAATTACCATGGAGTTACGCAATAAATCTGCAGTTCAACTCTCTCTGTAGCCTCATTTGCAATAATCTAGAAGCCAATTTAGAACCTTGGATTAGGACATTAAAAAAGAAAAAGGAAAAAAGAAACACTCATCAGGATTAAATGGCAAACACATGGAGAGAGTTGCCGGGTCCTGAAGCCATATAAATGGGGAGCGTGTGCCTGAAGATTGAAGCCATAGATATGGGGAGCATGTGCCTGAAGAAGCTCACTGAGTATTTCAGAAAAAGGATAAAGAGAACCTGGCAAAGGTTTAGCCAAAAACATTCCCGCATCGGCAATATTTTGCGTACAACAGAATTAGAAGAAGAATCTGTTTCTATTGTTTATACGGATTTCTTACTGACTGTCCGTCCTTTTGTTTTAATTATTATTATTATAATTATAACATATACTCTCAGTCTTTCTCTGTAGATTCCGCAACAGTGAAAAGCTGTTTTTTTAGTTTATTAATATTATTTTTTTAATTTAATAATCATATTTTTATAACAGGAATCTTAGATTTATGAGTTAATCTAATTTGATAGGTTAATCTAATTAATTTAATTTTTTTTATTAATTTTTTTTTTAATTTCATCTTTTAAAATTATAATAACTCTTAGTGAAGTTCTTTTTTTGCTTTATTTTTTTGAATAGATATTTTTTTTTTATTTAAATTAGTTTGTTAATGTTAATTTTTTTTATTTAGCTATCAAACTTTTATAGCACAGATTTCGGGTTTAACGGGTTAACTAGGATTTTTTTTTCTGGTTTTTCTTTTCAATTAATTTTTTCATTTGATTTAGTTTGTTAATATTATTTTTTTTTCTATTTAGTTATCAAACTTTCATGACACGAATCCCGAGTTTGACGAGTTAACCTGGTTAATTCTGGGTTAACCCGTAATTTTTTTTTCTATTCAATTATCAAACTTTCATGACACGAATTCTAGGTTTGACTGGTTAACCTAATTTGAAGGGTTAACCCAGTTAATTCAGATTTTTTTTCTTTTTCTTCATGTAGGCTTTTTTTTTCCTTGTAACCTGACTTGGTGAGTCAATGTAGTTGATTCAGTTTTTTTTTTTTTCATTGGTTTTTTTCTTCCAATTTCATCTTTAAATATTGTAATTAACTATAACTAAAAGGCATCAACATTTTTTCTTTCAATTTCATGACATGAATCCCAGGTTTGACAAGTTAAACCAATTGATTCAGAATTGTTTTTTCTTTTTCTTAAGTAGTTTTTTTCTTTGAATTTCTTCTTTTAATATCGATTTGATTAAGAATTAAACTTTATGATTTGTTTTGTTTATTGTTCATTAGATTACTGTGATCTCATGAAGGGATTTTACTGTACCTCTCCTTGCAAAGCACTATTTATTGGAATAATGCTTTGCTTTATTGTTTTTTTCTTATCAATTAATCTTTTTTTTTAATTTTATTTTGTAATATTAATTTTTTTTAATTATCACATTTTTATAACATGATCTTAAAGCCAGACCCATATCTAAGGCTCCGGGTTTGATGTTGCAACCAAACTCACTTAAATTTGGGTCATGCAAGTTTAATATTATTATTAATAGTATAAATATAACTTTTGGGTCAGGTGTAGCAGACAGACTCAATGCTCTTAGGTATAGCTTTGTAGAAAGACTTAACACTCTTAGATTTTAATTTTTTATATATATTTTTTATGTAAAAAAAATTGACCCACGACGTAGCACGGGCCACGTTTCTAGTTCAATTCTTTAAAATGCCTTGTAAAAACACTATGCAGGTACTATGTACATAGATTTATTGCATTGTGAATTGCACTATATAGATAGAGTGTTTGTACTGTGGACGCTACTAGAGTACCATGAGAAAAGTTTTCTTTTCTTCCCAAAGTTGTTGGGTCTGGCCACCAAGAAAAATCCAAGGTTATTGGATATGGATTGGCGACCAGACCCAATGTTATTGGGTCTTGGCTACCCGATTTAATGCTATTGAATCGACTTGATTGTTAGACCCAATACACTTAAAATATTCTCTATACTCTTTATATTTTTTTTGACATTTAAAAAAAAATTATTGACTCATTATGGAGCGCGAATCAATATGCTAATATTAAAATAATTACTTGAAACCTAAGAGTCCTTCAGGGTGGTGGTACTATTTTTTTCTAAATTTAAAAAATATTAAGAGTATGGATTTTTTTTATGTATTATTAAATCCAATCAAGTGTTTGATTTTGAAATCTGACAATCTAGTTTTTTATTTAGCTCAAGTTTCAAATTAAATTGTATAAGAGTTAATCCAAAGTGAATCATTTAATTTAATAGTTCAAAGACAATTTTAATTATGTGATAACCAGGGTTACCTTATCAAACTTGCAAATCAAGTCATTGACTCCACAAAGTTTAATAATCTAACTTTTTTTTAAAATCAATTTTTATTTAACTAAACTTTTTAAAAAATAGACCATACAACTATAATATTTTTTTATACCAACTCGATGTTAGGGTACTTTTTTGATACTATAATAACCATATAAAAAATAAATTAAAATAAATTATCAATTTTAAATCCTTATAAAAATATACTGAATTAAAATAAAAATCAATAATAAACAAAAAAAAAGTATCAAAAAACAAAATCAACACTGTAAATCGTAATCTAAGTGTTTTCCCCCTACTTTATATATATATAAATTGTCAACTCTAAACATGCAACCACCCACCCACCCATCTACATCCCTATCCACCTACCTTTTAGCTTGGTAATTATACCAATACTTAATTAATATACGATTTGGTTACATGGGAGGGTGCATTTTCAATATTATTGAAATAAGCTACAAGTTAAGAAGTGGAATCTTGAGTGCTTTAATAAGTTGAGATAATCAAGTTAGCTAACTGACAATTAATGCCTCAGGCTAATTAACTAATAAACTAAAAACCTAATTTCATGAGATATGGTTTGAAATTATAGAAGAAATATAGATTGAAAGATAAAGAACCAAATTGTAAGACTTGAAACAACATGGGCAATCTCAAATTCGGGAAAGAAATGCTTTCTAGTCTATTTATTTTTTCTTTTCATTCATTTCAGCCCTGCATTTTTTGATCCAAGATTTCATTTTATTTATTTTTCAATCTCTAGATTAAAAAGAAAAAATAAACTTGTTGAAAAACAATAAAAGAAAAAGTTGTTGTCTATCCACCTTCTAGCAAATAAAAATATGATTTTTGTGCCAATAAATTTATCTTTTTTAAATAAGAAAAACAAAATCATTCACTTTTTAATTAGCATTTGGTAACTACGTTTTCATATTCGTTTTTTCAACTAAACATGTTTTGGTCTTCCATACATATATGTTTCTTGTATTTTAAGACACTAACTAAATGGATTTAATGGGGGTTACAAAACCATGCATGTGTAGTAGCATGAAAGTCTTGAAACTTGCAGAGAGGTTTTCCACCACCAAGTAACTTGACAAACCGGCAAGCCTGTAAATAGGTTTTTCAAATAAGTTAATTATCATTTGAATAAGCAGTTTATCATCATACGAATCCAATAACATAAACAAATTAAAAGAAAATGGTATATTTGTTAGATTACCAGAGATTTTGACAAGATTTTAGAAAAGGATAATTCTAGAATTGAGTGAGGAGGGGAAAAGGACAATGACCATTATGACCTCCTGGTTTTTCCATGACAAATTGGTCAGTGAAAATTATCAACGGCGATGCTAGAAATTGTAGTGCTGCAGCCTGCAATTTTTAGGTGGACGTTGCATTCTGGACGACGTGTGTTGCTCGCATTTTTTTTTGTTTGAAAAAGCTCCTAGCTGCACATGATATCATCTTTTATTATTATTATTTTCTTGATAATACAAAAAAAAAATCAAAAAATAGATTAAATTAACAAAAATAACAAAAAAATAATTGAAAAAACCAAACCGAATAGAACCAACCTCAAATAAAAAAACCAGAAAAAAATAGAACTAAAACTAAAAAAAAGAGCCAAACCAGAAAAAACTAAGCTAAATAAGTTTAAATTAGTTTTTGTTCTAAAAAACTGAACTGAACCAAATCAAAACCGGTCGGTTTGAACCAGTTTTATTTTTTTTATATAAATTTTTTTTTATTTGGTTATTTGTTTTTAATAAAAACTGATTCAGTATCATTTTTTATTCTAAATAGTTATGGTTTTATTTTTTAAACATCCTCAAAAAACAATTATAGTTTTTGTTTTTATATAAAATATAACCATGGTTATAAAAAACAATGATTCTTCACGCAACCTTATGAAAAAATAATGAATAATTCTCAAACATTGTGACAATAGAGGTTTGATATTTAATAATCAATAGATAGATAAGACGTAAAGTTTTAGGAAATTTATGGATGATACGTCTGGCTTAGCCAGGCCTAACCGTCTGGCCTTTATGTGTTTTTTCCCCTATAATCTCAATTAAAGTCTTGGCTTAACAGGCCTCTTGGCTTAACAGGCCTAAGCGTCTAGCTTTTGTTTTATTTTCCTATAATTTTAATTAAAATAAGTTAATTAAAAATATATTTAGGAAAGGAAAGGGCACAATTTTTATATTGTTGTTTTTATCCATGTATCTATTTTATAATTAAATAAAAATAAATTATATAAATAAAGTTTTTAAATTCAATTAGATTTATAATTAAATTGACAAATTCATTGAAGTTAATCTAAAAGATTATTGTGTCAATATTTATTAGAAAAGGCTAATATTGTGTTGAATTTTTTTTCCAATCAAACCAAGTTTAGATCGTGTCGACGGGTTGTGTTTGAATATATTAGGTCGATTATATTACATCAAATCAACTTTAACTTAATTTAACTTGAAATCTAAATTAGATAAGGAAACAGGTCAAAAGGTCTTTAGATTAACTTTTGGGACTGACTCGGGTTTAATAATACTATCAAAATATTCTTCAAGACAATACAAATAGTGTGTTTTTTTTTCCCTTAAGAACATGATTAGATATTGTCTAAGAAATTAATATTTTAGTAAAAATTTTCAAAAATATGTAGCGAATTGATAAGATAAATAGGTTTTAATTAAAGAGATGTATTTTTAATTTTATTCCAATTGGTCTAAATTTGTTTTTATATTTGTTTTTATATTTGTTTTGCTTGCTTTCAATTTTTATTAAATAAAAAAATCAAACAAGAAAAATATTTGTTTTTGTAGATCTAGGGATAATATATATATTTGAAGTTAAAGATTAAAACCGAAGTTTTTCCCTCAAAATTTTAATTTTTAAAGGTATTCCCACCCTAAAAATGTTATCTATTTTGTAGTTTTCTAGCTTATTTTCTTTTAACTTGGAATGATGATTTCAATGGAATCTAATGGATATCAATCTAAATGAGTATTGTTCAATGATGATTTCAATGGAATCTAATGGATTGATGAGTATTGTTGAATCTAAATTTATAGATAATTTAATTTCAGGTCGGATTCGGATAAAATCTGAAAAGATAAGAATGGGTTTTAGAGAAGGTAATGGATAATGTTCAATGATTCCCATTGCCCTACCAGTTATGCTAAGGGTTCTATATTTTTCATGTCTCAAAAAGTAAATCTACTTGGAGAAATTCATTTTTTACCATATGCTTAGAATTTTGAGACCAATCCACTCGGAGTAACAATTGTTAGAGCAAGTGAAGCAACTACTATCTTAGCCTATCATGTCTGTGACGGCGGAGGTTTTGGCCAAATTCTGGTTGGCGCAGCAGAGAGACACCGGTTCTGGTGCTCCATTGTCTAATTCTCCTCTTTTTGTCAGACCCATGTTTGCAAATACCACTAAAAGAGCTCGGATGATGGTGGTGTGCCGTTGCAGTGTTGGAGACCAAATCTTCTCTGTCAGACCCTCTACTAATTACGAGTTTGATTATTTAGGACAGAGTACTAAAGGGGATTTGAATCTTAACTTTGACCATCTTGACACTTTTGGTAAATCTCTCTCTTTTGCAAATTCCCATGTAGGAATTGTTGTCCGCAAACAATGTCTGATTGCGTGTTTCTAGTGGTAATTGTGTTTTTTTTTTTTTTTGACTTGTTTGTTGAAGTGTTACACTTTCCTGTTCGTTCCATGCAGGAATGGATGGTCCGGCAACTTTACAAGGTCCAATTGAGGAGGTTGCTATGAAGGAAGCAGAGGAAGCTGAGGATTTGCTTAATGACTTGGGCATTTCGGTAACCCTTCTTTCGCTAACCTCTTATATTCTGTTGCTTTTCCAATGAAATGATCATAATTTATCCTCAAGTTTCTCTTTATTACTGTTTTCACATTTTTGTTTGCTGCTTCTTGTGCTCAATCTTCGATTTTGATTTATTTATTTGTATTAACCCCTTCTGCATTATTGAAATGTATTTACATGTGGTTTCTCAATCTAATTGAGAACAGCGCTTTGCGGTTTCAATCTGTGAACTTCAATGCTCTTCCATTCCTGTCCTTGATGTCTACCAACTTTCGAGTTTCTCTTGTTAAGGTTCGTTGTTGTAATATCATCAGATGTTTTTCAGAGTCCCTCTTCAGCAAGGAATTCATCCCGAGGTATATTTTGCAGTCGTACTTTAAATCTGAGGTCAATTAGTGCCATTGGATATGACATGGACTACACTTTGATACATTACAATGTGAAGGTGAACAGCACTTCTTCTCTCAACATCTATCCATGATTAGAACATCAATGAAATAAAATTCTATCAATTCTACTTGTTTAGTTAGACTCGTAGTATTATATGGATTTGATCATTTGAGTTCTACTGGTGTGTATTTATTTATACTACTGCAGGCCTGGGAAGGGCGGGCTTATGATTATTGCTTGGGAAATTTACGAAGCATGGGTTTTCCAGTTGATGGGCTTGCATTTGATCCAGACTTGGTAATTAGAGGTCTTGTTATAGACAAAGAGAAAGGCAACCTAGTTAAAGCTGGTCGATTTGGTTATGTAAAAAGGGCAATGCATGGCACCAGAATGTTGTCTACTCAAGATGTCAGGTGTGCTTTGAACTTTAAACCTCTTCATTTTGATTATTGACAATCCTCTTGATGGCATCCAAGGTGTTTGTTATATTGCAATGATGGATTCAACTTCCCATTCTTCACCAACAGAGTATAATGTTCTCTTCTAATCACACACCTGCTGCCAACATATAGGACGACGAAATAAGCTTTTTTTGAGTCCCTTTTTATCCCTGTACGTAGTTGAACGTCGCTATTTGATGGTGCATATATAGCCTGCATGCAGTCTGCTTAACCTATGATTTAGCTTCTTCAACATTTTTTATTTGATTTGGCATAACTGGAAAACACCGGTGTAATATTTTCCATAGTGGTGCTTAACTTTCTATGAATGGAAGTGAGATGTATGGGAGGGAACTGGTTGATCTTCGGAAGGAGAATCGATGGGTGTTCTTAAACACACTGTTCTCTGTTTCGGAAGCTGTGGCATACATGCAGGTGGGCTGTTTCAATCCATAGAAATTTTTGCCAAACTATAATTCTTTTCGTTTACTTGCCATTGAGATGTTTTGTGGCAAATAATTTGTTCTTTCTATTCTGATGGATCTTTCTGCCCCCAACTATTTCTGTTGGTTTTTCTTTCACTTGACTTAGTAAACAATCATATAATTTAGTTGGCAAGGTTTTTCATTTAGTATGTATACTGACATTTAAAGCAAGCTTGCATGAGTATGTGACAATGGTTTCTAATTTTCAACCCACATTTTAAGGAACTGCCAAACTTTTGATACAAATAGTTGGAAATTCATACAGAAAATGAGGAACTTTTTGAACTTTCAGATTTATCTTTGATTAATAACTTAAACATTGGTGTAAGAGGAAAGGAAACGAAAGGAGGAGAGAGCACAAAACAATTAGCCATCCAGGATGAATTAGTTAGACCGCAATTTCTTAATTTTTAGTGGTGAGAAGTCTTCAGGCACAGACATATTGTACCCTGGTGCGTCACACATCCTGTTGTGTTAAAGGAAAGCTGTATGGAATTATGAATTTCCAGCTGACTGACAGGGCTGGTGCTTGACCAGAAATCTTATTGTATTCCATAAATTTCATCATTAATTGATGCCCCCAAAAAAGTAGCCCCTGAACATAGAGCATAGGATAAAATGTGCCCTTCTATGGTTTCTATAACTAATTTTTAAATTTTTAGCAAACTATATAAACCATGAGACTGTTCGATTAATCCTTGTTCTTTTGTGATTTTGTACATTCATCATGTCATCACTTTGAGAGCTAGAGCTAATTCTTCATGTCAAGAAAGGCCAAAATGCAGTTTCTCTTTTCGAAGGGGGTCCCACTAGTTCTACCTCCGTTATTGTTATTGCCACTCTCATTGTCTTTTATGAACCATCTAATTCACTGTATGCAACATTTCATTTGCTCTTGTGTAAGCGACAGCATGTTAATCTTTGGTAGCCTTGTCTGATTCCACTTCCACATGGTTGTTAGGTATGATGAAGGAGCTATATCAGCCGAAATATGCCCACCTGACTATAGAGGACTTAACAAGGCATGTTTTGTAGATTATCAATTGCAACAACTAAATTGTCATTAGGTATTTGCGTACTTTTTTCTTATACTTGACATGATTTTCACTGTTGGAAAGGCTCTATTTCGGGCACATGTAGAGGGTCAGCTAAAGGTAAATATTTTAATGGGAATTCATTTTCTATTGCTTTTGGTAATTTGGTCCACAAACAATGTACTGATTGATGGCATTTATACAGAGTGAGATAATGTCAAAACCTGAATTGTTTGTGGAGCCTGACCCAGAATTACCTTTAGCACTGTTAGATCAAAAGGAGGTATTTCTTTGAACTCGCCATCTCTGATTAAGCACAACATTATTATGATCTTGTACTGGGTTCTGAGATTTTTGTGTGACAGGCTGGTAAAAAGCTTCTACTCGTTACAAACTCTGATTATCATTTCACGGACAAAATGATGAAGCATTCATTTAACAGATTCCTACCAAATGATATGGGCTGGCGAGATCTGTTTGACATAGTGAGTATGCCTTATTTGTCAGCCTCACTTCATGGCAAGTGACTACTCTCTTCTAATTCTCTTAACAGAGGGCTCCTTAAAGTTTAAGGAGTAACTTTCTTTCTTCGTAACAACATATTATAAGTATCATTGGCATGACCAAAAATGAAAGATTCTCACCACCGTCCTTTCCCTTTTACCATACCAGTCCTAAGCTTAGACCTCTCAAATTGATTACTCACAACATTAAATCGTTTTCTTGTTTGATTTATGTTCAAGATATGGATCTTCTCGACTTTGATGAAACCTCGGGTCATTTGTTAATTATGATTTCTTGTTATTCTCTACTTATGTAGGTGATAATATCTGCAAGAAAGCCAGAATTCTTTCAAATGTCTCACCCGTTGTATGAGGTGGTGACTGGCGAGGGTTTAATGCGCCCATGCTTCAAAGCTTGTAAAGGTGGTTTATGCTTTGTTCATGTCCTTGTTTTATCACTATCCCAGTGCATTCTGTATGGTAGATTTTTGTTGGATGAACAGATATTCCATAATTGTGTTTGGATCCTGTGGTGTGCACACACATATGCTTGTGATTTTGCTGCAAATACCGCCAAATATTGATTATAAGCAGGATATGGTGCCTATGGATTTTGACAGCTATCATCAATTGATGCCGGACTGCTTAGGGGAAGTCTAGAATTTTTTTGCTGTAAATACATCATTTTTGGACAGGAAGTCTAGAAATTGTCCTGTCCATCATTATTTTTGTAAGAACTAATTGTTCTTGTGCCATGAACCGACAACAAGACTTGTCTTATTGCACAGTTCAATGGCCCTTAATCAACAATTTTATAAGTTTGTTATTTTCTTCCACAGGTGGATTGTACTCAGGTGGGAGTGCTCAGATGGTGGAAAACTCCTTAGATATCCATGGGGACGAAACATTATACGTAGGTGATCATATTTACACTGATGTGAGTCAATCAAAAGTCCACCAACTATGGCGAACAGCATTGATTTGTCAAGAGCTGGAAGAAGAGGTTGGAGTTGAGATTTTCTTGTACAGAAATTATAGATTGACTAAAAAATGGTATTGAAACTATTTTTAAAATCAGTAAAAGCAGCTTTTTCCGGGGTTGAGCCGCAAGTAATGTATCATGTCACTTGTATAGTTTTTGTTTTAAGAACCGAGAATCTTTGGCATTTCTGACATACCTGATTGATCCAATACTGATAAGTGTTTCCTTTTTGTTGTATTGAATTCTGGATCTGCAGCATAATGCTCTGATTCATAGCAGGGGTCATCGGGCCACACTGATTGAGCTAATTAATCAAAAGGAGGTGGTAGGGGATCTCTTTAATCAACTTCGGCTAGCTCTGCAAAGGCGAAATACAGGACGTCCTGCTCAAGTGAGCATGATTCCTTGCTTAAAATATTGCTCTCGTACTTTTTTAAGCATGTTTCAGTCTATATGTGTTCCATATAGTTTCTTGTACCTGTAATGCTGTAATGTTTTGAATTAAAAAAAATAAAGAAAAGGCAACCAAGCCCTTGGTGGTTGAGAAGTAAGTATAATTGAATAAGTGGTATTATGGTAATTGAATAAAACTTGATAAATATAAAAAGAAGAAAGAAAAAAAAGAAAAGAAAAAGAAAGAGGGATCTGATTTTGAGAGAAAGAAAGTTGCGGGAGAGAAAGGGAAAGAAGAAGAAAAAGAAAAGAAAGGAGAGAAGGATAAAGGAAGAAGAAGAGAAGTAGAGGAAATAAGTTTAAAAGGTAAGATTTATGGTTTGAAGTGTATAATATGTTATTTAAGCTTTAAATTTCGGTTTTGATTAATTTTAGAGTTTTGAAGTTTGTGTTTTGAGTTTATTGATGAATTAATTTGAAGGTTAGGGGTTGATTGTTGTGGGTAATTGATTATTAAGTTGAATTTGAGAGATTGTAGATAAAAATGATGATTTTGAGTTATGGTTTTGTTTGAATGGTGAATTTGTGTTAGAAATCAGGAGATAACAGTAGGTAATCTGTGAAAAATTCTGGATTTGAGGTTGAAGATGACGAAAATTCAGTTTGGTCCCTCAATTTATGAATATTACAGTTTAGTCCCCAAACTTTGAAAAATTACAAATTGGCCCCTGGAGCATATTCCGAGATTCTGAACAGAATAACATATGAATTATGGACAGAATTACTGTATAGATAAGAGAATTTAACATTTTCAATTTAGTCCTCCAATTTGACAAAAAGTACAATTTGACCTTAAAAATTTTGATAAAATTCCAGAATGGTCCCTGGAGCATAATGATACATCCTGGATTTATAATTTATCATAAAATTTATCATAAATCCAGGATGTATCATTATGCTCCAAGGACCATTCTGGAATTTTACCAAATTTTTTAGGGTCACATTGTACTTTTTATCAAATTGGAGGACTAAATTGAAAATGTTAAATTCTCTTATCTATACAATAATTCTGTCCATAATTCATATGTTATTCTGTTCAGAATCTCGGAATATGCTCCAGGAACCAATCTGTAATTTTTTAAAGTTGGGGGACTAAACTGTAATATTCATAAATTGAGGGACCAAACTGAATTTTCGTCATCTTCAACCTCAAATCCAGAATTTTTCACAGATTACCTACTGTTATCCCCTGATTTCTAACACAAATTCACCATTCAAACAAAATCATAACTCAAAATCATCATTTTTATCTACAATCTCTCAAATTCAACTTAATAATCAATTACCCACAACAATCAACCCCTAACCTTCAAATTAATTCATCAATAAACTCAAAACACAAACTTCAAAACTCTAAAATTAATCAAAACCGAAATTTAAAGCTTAAATAACATATTATACACTTCAAACCATAAATCTTACCTTTTAAACTTATTTCCTCTACTTCTCTTCTCCTTCCTTTATCCTTCTCTCCTTTCTTTTCTTCTTCTTCTTCTTTCCCTTTCTCTCCCGCAACTCTCTTTCTCTCAAAATTAGATCCCTCTTTCTTTTTGTTTTTGTTTTTTTTTTCTTCTTTTTATATTTATCAAGTTTTATTCAATTACCATAATACCCCTTATTCAATTTTACTCACTCTTTAAGCCACCAAGGGCTTTGTTGCCTTTTCCTATTCCTTTTAATACAAAACATCACAGTATATATTTTGAATTGACTTCTGAATTGATAGCTCCTCATTTGATTGATGTCATGAGTTGAGCTTTGAGATATGAATATGTTTGATTATTATTATGAACCTATGGTATGTCAGTCAGAATACCCATGCTAACAGGGTAGTGTTAGTCTTTGTGCACATCGTATCTGAACCCTAATTGGTCGGGGGAGTCACCAACCTGTGTGGACTGATCATCCCACAGTACGGAGCCTCATGCTCATTGCATTTTGATTTTCTGATGAACTTTACCATATGATCTTCTTGTTATGGCCTATTTGAGAAACCTTTATATAAGAACCTAAAGCCATAATTGTATATATATTCTCATTGTTATATTACCTCATGTATGTATATTGAACATTATCTACTCACTGAGTTGTTGAGCTCACCCTCTCATTATTATTCTTTTCAGGCTTATAGCTTGATAGCTGGTTACTTTTGTTGAACCTTCCGAACCTACTTTTTGGTTGTAATTTGTACCTTCCTTTTATGTCAAGTTAGTGCTCCAAAACTATGAATTATATTAACTCGTGTATTAAGACAATGAAATTACATTATGAAGTTAGTTTGTCGTTAATGCTGCGTTAAACTCTGATTGAGTTGTTTAAAGGATTGTATGTAAGTTTGGGTTCTTATAGGTTTGGAACCTTGAAGAGGAACCTTGTTTATATGCCGGTCATGGATCCGAGATTCAGATCGTGACAAATGCCTTAGACAGTGTTATCTGCACATGACCTTCAATTCCTTGCAATCCAGTGCAAATGAACTTATCAAATGCTTGCTTGAATGATTATATTGTACGAGGTCGCACCTGCAGAGTACCCTAAATCCCTAATGTATCTGCATGTTACCTTTAGTTCCTTGCAATCCAGTGCAAATGAACTTATCAATTGCTTGCATGAACGATTTAGTGTACCAGACCGCACCTGCAGAACACCCTAATCCCTAATGTAGCTGGTGGCTCTAAGAAGCAATTTTAGTTTGAGTGGAGTTTTTTTTACTGAACAAGTTGAAAGGAACAACTGATTGGCTGACTTATCTTGCTTCATTTTGTGTACTTTCAGACCCTTGCTGCAACTAACATGGATGATCAAGAACTCACAGAAAGCATGAAAAAGCTATTAATTGTTATGCAAAGACTAGATGAGAAAATTGCTCCAATGCTAGAAGCAAATGGAGAGCTTTTCAATAAAAGGTAAGACTGGCATGGATGGTTGAATTGTAGAACCACCACTTATCTGCCCACTCACAAGACCATTGGTTAGGTTGCATCTTGGATATCCTTGGTAAGTTTGTCTATCAAGGAGCATCCTCCTCCTCCTAGGTAGCCATCATATGAAAATTATGATTCAGTTTTCTTTGATTCCTGTTAAGACATACTTGAAAAAAGAATTCTCATTTTGCAACAGGTGGGGATTTCTTTCACGTGCAGGTCTGTGGGATAAAAGCCACTTAATGAGACAAATTGAGAAGTACACACTTCCACTTCAAAGTCCTCCATGTATTTTCTGCATTTGATTGTGTGCTAACTTCAATGTTGTTGAAAATGGTCTGCATAATTTTAATTGCAGGTATGCTGATATATATACCTCCAGGGTCTCAAATTTCCTCCACTACACCCCTTTCATGTTCTTCCGTTCACAAGAACAGGTATGATGACATTCTTCATCGTGTTTTCTAATGGTTTATTTATTTATTTTGGTAAATAAAGTGACCCTCCATATTTCATTTCCAATCGCAGACGTTAGCTCATGATTCGCATTCATACTACCAGACACAGATTAATGGGTCTGCCGTTGACAGCCAGTGCTAATTAAGACTAATAATTTGAATTGAAACTCTGCAAGCCGTGTTGTTAACAGCTACAGTAATGCTGATGAAATTATGTATAAATGTTGTTCTATACACTGCACTTATTTCAACACAACAGCAATAAAACCATGGTTGTGTTTTGCAATGTCTTGTATGTTTGTATAGTTTGGCGGTTGCCATTTATTGGCCTTCTAAAGTAAGCAATGGTTATGCCCGTCGTTTTTTACTCTAAAAACCTAAAAACTGTTTTGCTTGTTTTTCAAAGAATGTTTTTTAATTTTTTCTTTTTATAAGAATTATATCGAAATAATATATATTTTTTATTTTTTTAAATTTATTTTTAATATTAATATATCAAAACTATCTAAAAATATAATAATAATAATAATAATAATAATTTAAAGTAAAATAGATAAATAAATATTTTTTAAAAAAAACTTTAAAATAAATGAGGCTTAACTGTAAAGTTGTTAGTGTGTTTTAAAAGAAAGAAAAAATCTGACTTGAGTTATAGACTTTAATGCTAAAATATGAAAAGAAAATGAAAAATAAAAAGAAAAAAAATTACTTTGATTCGATCCAAGCTAGTATTGCAAACTTGTTACCTGGATTGTGAAGGAATGATATCTTCATAGAAATTATATAGAAAAAAATAAAAAAATAAAAACTCAAAATAAAAGGTAAAAATTGAGAAAGAAAATAGGTTTAAGAAAATATTAAAAAAATAAAAAAACCAATGTTAACTTGGGCTTATATCTCATACCCGTGACTCGAGTCATGTGACAGGATGATCGCTTTGAGAAAAATAACGAAATCCAACATTAACAATCAAATGTTGAATGATAAAAATAAAATAAAAAATCAATTTCAAAAATGTGAAAAAACAATTAGAAAAATAAGAAAAAAATTGATATAAAAATACTAAAATGATGTAAGAACTCCTAGCAAATTTGAGCTAGCATGACAAATGTATGACCCGAACTGCGAGGTCAAGATATCATCATAAAAAAAAATGTTAATCTTTAATAAACTCAATATTAAATAATAAAATCAAAAAATAAAATTGATAAAAAAAATATAATAATAAAATATTGATATTGATCCAGGTTCAATTTTTATACTCGTTACCTAGGTTATAGATCATGATCATTACATAAAAAAAAATAGCAAAGCTCAATTCTAAAAAAAATCAAATATTAAAGGATAAAATTGAAGAAAAAAACTAATTTAAAAAAATCAAGGAAAAAAACAATTAAAAAAATAAATATCAAATTTTAGATAAAAATTAAATTAAATCAAATGATAAGGAATGAAATTGAAAATAGATTTTTTTAAAAAAATAAAAAAAATAAAGATTAAATTTGATATAAATACCAAATAGAACAAAATGTTCAAGGGATGAAATATAAAACAAATAATAAAAAATAAGATTCAAAATAAATAAAAAGCAATTAAAAGAACAGGGGCTGCAATTGAAATAAGAAGAAAATGGAGGACAATTCTTAAATTTGGATGGGTTGGCACATTCTTAAAAGAACGGGGACTGCAATTGAAATATATATATATAAAAGCAATGCAATTTTAGATTAACCCATTTTAATTCGCTCAACTTGTGACCTGGTTCTTGGACTGACCGGGTTTAAGGTGTTAAAAACGACATGTCGTCCACGGAAAGACTTGTAGGGGTTAAATATGGAAAAAATCACAAGTTGTAAAAAGAGTTGAAGCAGTGACAGCAGAAACCCCCCAGCTGTGGAAGGTAGTACACACAAAAATCAGAGAAAGGCAATGAACAAGCTAAGATGGGCAATGGATGGAGGGTTTTGGGATCTGGACAGGTCCACACCCAGAACCCTTGAAGGAGAAGGACGGGCAGTGCCAGGAGAACCACTTCCATTGGGTGTTTCAAGAGGTACAAGACTATCAAGACCCAAGCAGATTGATTTCTTTCAGCGTTTTATGTTTGCCCCTTTCATCCCTTCTTATTCTGCTTCCTCCCATGGCTTCTCTCTCCAACGTGTTCTCGCTCTTCCTTTCACTGAAAACTGGTATAATTTCACTGCCCCTTTGAGAAAGGATTCCATCCTTTTTGTTTTCGTTGATGATTAAAGTAGATGTTTGGTTGTGATGTTCTTAAGGTCAAAACGTTTAAAAAAACATGCAGGTTCGCTACATTACTAGCTCAATTCAATTTGCAGAAGTTTGTCTCTTCTTTTAAAAAGAATGGAGCCTTGCAATCTTCACGCCTAGAGAACATTAGGAAACATCTTGAGGATAAGTCCTTATATGCACTTGGATTTTGTTCAGAGCTCTTGTTAAGTCCTTGTGATACACTTCTCTTGAGCTTGGATTTTTATGGTGATGATAACAATAAGAAACCTCGTAAGAAAGCAATCTTTCATCATAAGGCATGTGTTTGTTTGTTTGTTTGTTTTATTTAATTTTTGCCACTATGCTTTTCACTTTCTGCAATTTTGAGTGTTATTTTCATGTGTTTGCAGTTCCCAAATCACAATTTAAATGCGGAGGCAGTTTGGCCTGGACTTTACATTGACAAGGCCGGTAATTATTGGGATGTACCTTTCTCCATGGCCATTGATCTGGCGTCTCTTGCTTCTGACTCTGGTGCTAGTTATCATTTCTGTATGCATCATAGTGCCGGTCAGCCTATGCAGCTTGGAGGTGATGAGACCGTTGAGGTTCCTGCTACACTACTTCCTGGTATCTCTTTGAAAAGTGCTTTTTCCTTAAAGAAAAATGTTGAGATTTGGAGAAGCAATGCTCAGAAGTTGAAGATGGTGCAGCCTTTTGATATTTTTCTCTCCAATCCTCACATTTCGGCTTCAGGGGTCATTGGTAAACTGCAAGTTCTTAACTTATTTTCTGTATGCCAATTATGAACCAGACTGGATGAGTGGCATGGGGGCATCCCTATAAATTATAGACGCTTTCTCATTTTCTCTATTCAAACAATTGTTTCCTTAAATATAAATCATGAAAATGACCTGCATTTGCATCGTTATGAAGTTTAGAGGCTTACTGCAGATGTAAATTTGAGTTCTGTACATATCTAGTAATGAAGCTAAAGCCCTATCTTTGGTTGGAGCCTTGGACAAACGTGCTATGGAAGTTGTTGTAGGCTTTTAGCAGTTATTGCTTCATAGTTTCGGCTCCCATCTGCCATTTCAGATGTAAATCATTTATCTGTATCTCTTACTGATATTTGAACGCATACAGGTGCTGCTGTGATGGCCTGTTTTGGGGATAATTCAGTTCGGGCACAAGTGGTAGATGAATCTCAGCAGTTTGAAGGCTTCTGTCTTTGTGCTCCTGCTGTAAAATCCACCTTATTAGTTGATGCATTTTCATCTGTTTCATTTACGGTTCAGCACGGAAACTTCCAAAGACTATTATTAGATCTTACTCGATTTCATGCACGCCTGGATTTCCCTTCTGCTTCCAAATTTCTTTCAGGTGCCACCAGATTAGCACAAGACTTTTGTAATTCTCAACAGCCAACCATGGAAACAGTTCAGGCAATTTGCCCCAAGGCAACCATTTCTTTTCAGCAGCAGGTAGGTCTTAGCGTCTAGCATGTCTGTCTTTTCCAAAATACATTGGCATATTATTAGCAGATGAAACTAAAGGCAACAAAAGCGAAGTTGTTAAATCAAGTCTATTCTTTGTTATTTCAAGATTTGCTTTAAGGTCACTGTTTTTAATAGAAACTTCTTTTAGTTGTATGTTTCTTGTAGAAGCATTGAACATGTACTACAGTCTAACAAGTTAATGTCAGCACTTGCATGCTGCTGGTCAACTGCTTTTTAAATACTAGCAAGAAAATATCTTCTTGTTTCTCATTTTCCTCTTCCTTCATGCACTCCTAACCTCTTTCGTGGAACTATATCTTTCCACATTGGTTGCAGATAGCAGGACCTTTCAGTTTTAGAGTTGATTCTGGAGTTGAGATTGATTGGAAGAACAAAGATTGGCATGTGTGTGTGGATGATCCAGTATTTGCCATTGAGTATGCTTTGCATGTCCTTGGTTCAGCAAAGGCTGTTGCTTGGTATTCACCAAAGCATCGGGAATTCATGGTAGAACTTCGCTTTTTTGAAACCTAACTGTCTCTGTACCACCTAAGGATGCTATATTTCCAGTATTTTCTGCTGAATGCATGGAAATTCAGTTTTTCTCCTCGTGTTACTTGGTTCATTTAAGTAGGCAGTTCCCATTGTAAACTTTTGCCACCATTTATCAAAGTTATGAAGATGACTTCAATGATTCACTTTTATTGTTGAGTAATCCAACTCAATGAAAGTTGTAAATTCTGCTTTTCATTCAAGACAATACTTTCCAGAATGAATAAAATACTGTTTATGTCTCCTTGGAACCTTCTATGGTTAAGGCTTTAATGGAAGGTCAGTATGTAAGGTCTCTACGACTTGAATGGATTAGTGGAAGCTCAGCACTTCCTTTCTTTTCTGGCCAAACATGAAACAAATTTCTGTATTTATACAGATAAAGCACATGCGGCAAGTATAAATGCTTCACATTTCATTTAACTAAAAGATGGTCTGCAAGATTACCTCTCCAGTGAAATAATGATTGTAATGTCCAATGGCTAGAGCACTATGACCTGCGACATGGAGAATCACGCAGCAGTAAACCATGGTTTCTCCTCAGGGCCTGGTGACCGGTGTTCCACAGAAGCAAGGATGCATTCTTGAAACCTATTAATGGAGCATTGCACGGTTTCTCATTTGACCTCCTGCAGAAATTTACATAATCAGAATACATGTGTGTTTGACAAGATATATAACTGCCTCATGCTCCAGTAAACTATATGGCAATGGAGAAATTGCACAAGCATAGTTTGTGAAATATTGTTTTGAGATTTCACTTGGAAGCTTGAAACGGGCCTTTTTCAACATCAGAGATAAGCCATGGTTCCAACTCCCATGATGTCCATGGTGCATCAAGTTCTTCAGAACTCAGTAAAATATGGATTAGTCTTAGCTTACATGATGTCTGATTTGCAATACCTAAGTAAACTTTTTTAGAAACAAGCACTTCTAAGAAATACTATGATTTACCATTTTTTTCCGCACTTGTCTTGTACATGAAACCTGAGCCTTCGACTTCTTGCAGGAGCAGAGCTCCCTGGATTATAAGAGTGAAGAGTCCTTTTTACGATTATGATCAAAGAACTCAAAAGGAGATACTCAAGAAGAGCATGTACAATCTGGGATCCCAACAAAGAAACCAACCCATCTTCACTGGATTTGCCATCCCATCGTTGCGTGATGAATTGACAGAAGCAGAGAGATCGTGGGTTCCAACAAAATGATTTGCCGCTTCTCTCATTGCAGCAGCATTGAGTTTACGAGTAACATGGTATGCGTACAGACGCTGGGATGATCCATGATTACGAATAAATTTTAGAAATTAAGTATAACCTGCTACCAAAAAGTTTTAGAAATAGAATATAATCTATACAAGTAATTACAATAAAATAAAAATTAATTATATAAATTTTAAATAACTATTATAAAATAAAATATATAATATTTTACCATAATTTTGATTAGGTTTTCATACAAATCCTATAATTTTTAATACAATTGTGAAAAATAACATAACTCAAGAGATATATGACTAGTGGGTTGCAATAATCTAATAAATTCAATTATAAAAAGAATTTTTTAAAAGATTAAAAAAATAATTGTTTTTCTTTTACATAATCTCCAATTAATTAATGGGATCTATAAAATACTCATAAAAATTCAAAAGTATTGTTTTTACATTGATGATTTCAGTGAAACCTAAACAAACAAGAGCATACATTATAATAAACACAAGTGAATTAACCAAAGAGAAAATGAGACAAAGGAAGTGGTAATAGTGCTCCATTAAACCCGCCTCCCCACTCTCATGCCTTCCATGTTTTATATGATATAAGCACATTTATACATGCTATTAGGTTGCATGCACGTATTTAGATGCTTTTAATTGATGATGTGAAATATGTTTTTTTGATGGTTGGGTTATGAGTTAATTATAGATTCTAACAAGATGTTTATTTTTCATGGTTTATGAATCTTGTAACTTGTTGTAGAAAGCCTATAACCTATAAAATAATCTTTTTTTATGGGATTTAGTGATTCTTAAATGATAAAATCATTAACTTTTAAGCAAATAATCACAATAAATAAGAGAATAAACATTTATTATTAATAACAAGAGTGTTTGTTCTCAGTTTTGATGTGATAAATGCTCTGAAATAAAAAAAATATATTTTTATTAAGAATAAAGATTATGAACCCTTTATCTAAGTGGTTTTGAAGTATTAATAACCCCTTAACTTTGTTATTTTGCTGGAGTGGAATGGTTAGAAAGTTATTTTCTCCTGATAGCATTAATGAAGGATAAATGTCTCTTACACAACATTAATATGAGACAAACATCCCTTACATAATATTTAATAAAGGACAAATAATCCTTATACGATATTAATGAGATGAGAATATGGTTGGCCTTTAAGAGATTTTTATACATCTATAGGTGTACAGAAATGAATAACTTTGACATTAACATTTTATAGCCCAACAGAGCTTTATGACCTAACACGGAGCATCTAATGATCTCAAGACCTTTAGCCATTCATGTTTGGCACACGACTAAGCCTATGGTTGATAGGTCTGGCAGTGAGCCTAGACCCATGTCCATTTAGACTTGGCATGTAGCTGAGCTCAAGGGCATTGGGTTGGGTAGTTTGCCAAATCCATGTTCATTTAGACTTATCATGTAGCTGAAACCAAGAACATCTAGTTTGATAGCTCGCTAAACTCATATATGTTTGGGCTCAACATATAGCTGAACTTAATAATATTTGGTCTGGTAGCTCGTTAAACCCGTGTCCATTTGGGTTAACATATGGTTGAACCCAAGGACTTTGGGTTAACATATGGTTGAAACCAAGGATTTTGGGTCTGACAGCTCTCCAGACCTGTGTCCATTTAGACTTAGCACAGCTGAATCCAAAGACGCTAGGTCTAGCAACTCATTAGACCCATAATTGCTTAAGCTCCACACATGGCTAAACCTAAAAACATTAGGTTTGACAACAAGCTATACTCATATCCACTTAGGCTTAGCATGTAGTTGAGCCCAATGACATTAGGTCTGGCAGCTCGCTAGAACCAAGTCCTTTTGGTCTTAACATTTAGGTGAACTCGGGGATGTTGGGTCTAAAAAGCTGCTTACTAGGAAACCAAGCTCATGGTCGATAGGTCTGACAACGATCTTAGACCCATGTCCATTTATGCTTGGCATGTAGTTAAGCCTAAGGGCATTGGGTTAGGTAGTTTATTAGATCCATGTCCACCAAGGCTCAACATGTAGTTAAACCCAAGGGCGTTTGATATGGTAGCTTACTAGACCCGTGTTTGCTTGGGTTCAGCATATAACTGAACCCAATAACATTTGGTCAGGTAACTCACCAAGTCTATGTAGATTTGGGCTTAGCATGTGGTTAAACCAAAAAACATTAGATTTGGCAGCTCTCTATACCAGTGTCCATTTGGGCTTGAATACGTTGTTGAATATAAGAACATTAGGTTTGTTAGCTTGCCAGACCCATAATTGATTGGGGTCCACCAATGTTATCAAAAACATGTTTTGACTCGTAAAATCGTATGATCTTACGAGTCAAAACATATAAAACGTGTAAAATCAGGTTAAAAACCCTTTGATGAGTTATTAACACTTTGATGGAGTTGATATGCCAATAACTATAAGGAGGTTCTTGACATGTCATATCCCAAGGGTATCTTTATTATTTGTCATTGATAGTGATTAAGGATGTTAAAAACCAATTTTAGAAGAATAATTGATAATTTTTTTACCAGTTCCTTACAAATAACACCAATGATGATGTTCTAAAATCCAATATGCTCAAGAGTGAGGCTTTTGAGTGTTGAGACAATGGGTAATCACATGTTCATGTCAATATTCCCTTCTCAAGAGATCATAAAGTATATGGTTGATAATATAACGCCTAACACCTACATAACAGTTTCTTTTAGAGGGTTTGAGGACCTTCTAATGATAAATTCTAAGAATAAAAGTGTTTGTTTCTATTTTTATATGATGAATTCTCTCATAATTAAAGTAAAAATACTTAGAGAATAGAAATTGTAAACCTTTTACCTGAGTGGTTCAAGGGATATATAAAGCCCCTGAACCTTGTCATGTTGCTTGAATTGAGGGGTTACGTGTTATTTCCTCTTGATAACATTAATGAGAGATAAATGTCTTTTACATATTATTAATGAGGGATAACATCCCTTTAGAATATTAATGTTGATGGATATATGATATGTCATTACAAGACTTTTATACATCTAGGGGTGCAGATGAATGACTATTATTGAATTTTAATATTTTATGTTAAAAGCTATAAGAATAACCAAATGAAATCTTGTAGCCCAATATAGGGTCCATACTGATCATCTGACTCATATCCACTTGGACTTGGAATGATGTCAAGCCCAAGGGTGATGAGTCTGACAACTTGCCACACTTATGTCTATTTAGACTCAATGTATAATTGAACCCATTACTATTGAGTCTTATAACTTGTCAAACCTGTATCTATTTGGGTTTGACATGTAGCTAAACATAAACATGTTGGGTCTAAAAGCTTGTTGGACCTATATATATTTAGGCTCAACACTTTATTGAATCCAATGAAGTAAGGTTTGACAGCTTGTCAAACTCGCGTCTATTTGAGCTCAGGGCGTAGCTAAACCTAAAAATCTTGGATCTAGTAGCTTACTAGACCTATGTGTACTGGAGTTCATAACGTATTTGAAGCTAAGGATATTGGGTCTGATAGCTTATCAGGCCTGTGTTTATTTGGGTTTAGTGAGTAGCTGAACCTAAAGATGTTGGATCTGATAGCTAGTCGGGCTTATATGTTATTTGGGTCAGCATGCAGCTGAATACAATGATGATGGGTCTGAAAGTTTGTCAGATTAATATTTACTTGAGCTTGGCACCTAGCTGAACCTAATAATATTAGGTCTAAAAGCTCTTCAAACCCATATATACTTTGGTCAGCATGTAGCCAAATTCAAAAATATTAGGTATGGTAAATTATCAGACTCATATGCTTGGGCTCAACGTATATCTAAATTTAAAATTGTTAGGGCTAAAAGTAAATCAAACTCATATTATCGGAGTCTAGTATTCTGCTAAACCTAGATATATTAAGTTATTACTATGCATTTGACACTTTTAAGCATGGATTTAAACTAAAAAATAAAAATGTTAAAAATACATTAATACATCGAATATATAAGTTATGGATCAACTAGGCAGTAGCGTCTAGAACCGAGTGGTTAATGACACTCCCCCCCTCCAATTTATCCGTCGGTAGATTGAATAGGTGTCTCGGATGAGAACAAGTAAAGAAATTTTCAAAAGGGTAGCCTTTCATTAAGAAGCTGACTCGTGGCACACTGAGAAGGACACATGTCAATCACGTAAACACTTGGCATATTCTTGAGTTTCCACGTTGCATGGCGTCTGTCATCTGATCAAGAAGCTCCTCAACTTGTCCCATAAAAAACCCCCCAACCCCTACTTCTACTTACACTTGCAATCGTGCTCGTTATTCAGTTTTCATCACTTCCCTTCCTCGCTGCTTGCTTTTTATTTTTATGATCTTCCTCGTTGCTTGCTAACTGCTATAGTGTGTTGTTTTGTTATACCTAATAAAGGAGAGGATAAATTAAGTACTGTTCTGTTGTGAGTAGTATCTTTCTTTGATTTTCTTGATGATCATGCCTTCCAAGAATGGTACTTGTCGGCTCTCGGTTTTGTTTGTGGTGGGGATACTGGTGATGATGTTTGCCATCAGTTGTAGCTGCTCTGGTGCTGATCGTTCTTCAACCACAGCAGAAGAAAGCCAAGATTTTGAAGTGGTGACGAATGGAATGAAAGAAGCAAGAGGTAAGACAGAAGAGAAAGCAAAAGAAGCACAGGAAAAGGCAGAAGAGGATGGTAAAGAAGCCAAAGAATCCACCGAGTCATGGGCCGAATGGGCCAAGGAGAAAATCTCTGAAACCATTGGGCGAAAGCAGGATGATGCCATGGAGGCTGCTAAGAGAGCTTCTGATACAGCCTCTGACACTGCTAAGATGGCCAAAGACAGAGCTTCTGGTTAGTTAATTAGTGAATTGATTACTCCCCTTATGAGCAAGAACGTGCAAGTTTTGGTTAAATGATTTCTTTTGGAATTTGGTTTTCTTGCTAAATCCACGCATTCCAAATTAGCGATTCTTATATGTGTTATTCTAAATTTGAGCAGAAGCCACTCAATACAGTGCAGAAAGGGCAGGTGACATGAAAGATACTGCGACAGAGAAGATTAAAGAAATGGCAAATGCAGCCAAAGAGAAGGTTAGCGAAATGGCAAGTGCATCGAAAGCAACGATTGCCTCCACAACAGGTGCAACTAAAGACAAGGCAAGCGAAGCAACTGAAGCAGCAATAGAAAAGGCCTATGAAGCAGAGGAAAAGGCAGCAGAGAAAGCAGAGCAGATAAAGGAGAAGACAGCTCAAAAGGCCGAAGAAGCCAAAGAGAAGGCTAAAGAGGCCACAGGTATGGAAAAAGAGAAGGGAGAAGAGGAAAAGGAGGCGGCTAAAAAAACGCAGACAGAAGAAGACAAGAAAAGGGAAGCTGAGACGGGGGAGAATCTAAGCTGGGCCAAGGAGAAAGCTAAAGAGAATTATGAGACTGCGAAGCAAAAGGCTGCTGAAACTCTGGAGGCCACGAAGCAGGAGTCCCAGCATATTAAGGAAAAAGTAGGTGGTAGTGGTAAAGAAAGGGATGGAGAGCTTTGAGATATATCTGTGCATTACATTTGCAACCAAAGTTTTATGGATCTCTCCAATCCCATGTTGTTGTTTTGTGCTTTTAATTCAGATGTATGAGCTTTGTCTGTAAATAAGAAGAGATCCATCTGCCTTCGCTTCCCATCTCCTGTCAAGCAACACCTTCTAAACATGGGAGGAATGTTCTTTCGAGCCCAACTCTGTAGCACTCTGCGGCTTTGAACTCCATTTTGATGAACAGAATTTATTTAAGTTAAAGCCCACGTAACAAGAACAAGAGGACCCAAGGGACCTGCTCTAGCTCGTCCACTTGAGCTGAAGCATTGGATGAAAAGAGTTCGAAACACGCAAGACGCAACGTTAAAATTACATTACCCTAATTGCTGTCTTGATTTTATTGGACCGTATTGCATCTATCTTTGAATATAAATTATAAATAACCGAACATTTTTTAACGTTTGAAAATATATTTTTATTGTGAAATTAAATAATAATAATTTGACGTGGTATTCACACTAGGGAGGATGATGAAGCAGCAATAATAATAAAACTTAGAAGATAGAAATCTTCAAGAGTCTCATGAGTAATTAATCTCCATCATTGTCAATCAAAGTGCTGCATTATCCTCATGATCTATGTCACCTCTAATAACAACTTTGTTAAGAAAAATAAAAATAAAAATAAAAATAAAATGGTTTAGACGTGTTTTAAAAGGCTCGAAAAATATCATACTGGTATTTTTCTTATAAAGATTTCCAATGATTATATATGATTATCAAATATCAAAAAAAAAAAAATCTTCTTTTCTAAGGGAAAAAGCAACATCCGTACCTACACACAAATCAAACCCTTTTTTTTGTTTTTTGTTTGGACATATTGCTTGCATTAATCTACAAGGTTGCATGAGCACCCAAGAACAGGGGCCAGAACCCAGATTGTGGATCTCCATTTGTGGAGTCCCGAGCAAGAATGCGAGCTACAGTAGAAAACCATGTCACTTGTGAAAGTGGGATTCATATTTCCCCATCAATTAATGCTTGAAAGTGGCTTGCTGGCCTGTGAATTTCCCATGATTCTTGTCATTTTCCTTCACTTGGATGAGTGCTAAGTAGGTATGGAAATTATTTTGTCCTCGATCGAGTTCGTGAATACTGTAATTTGTTCATCTGCTGCACGCAACAGAGAGAGAAAGAAAAGGCAGCATATAAGCATAGCTTGCACACGTAAAAGAGAAGACTTGTACTCCTCCATGTTCATTCTTACCAAGTTTTTAATATTTTGAAGGATTCTGATTAGTATTCCTTGCTCCATATAACGTGTTAGCTTCGTCTCCGTACCTTGCTTAATTGGCCAGTGAAAAAGAAACGTAGGGAGGGGAGATTGGATAGTCTACTGCCTCTTACCTTGATTTTTTTATGCCAATAAATGGGTATATCTGAGCGCTCTTATCTTGGGGAAATTTGACTTTTATTCTCATCTCATCAGGGAAGGGGAAAGCACTCATTAATCTTCTAGAATACTTATCTCAGAATGCCCTGGTTGATTTTATCATCTTTGCTTAATTTGGTCGATAAAAAACTCAATACTTGTACGAAATCTAATTTTGACCCTCTCTCTCTCTCTCTCTCTCTCTCTCTCTATATATATATATATATATATAACATTCAAGCGTGCTTAAAGAAACAGTAGAACTCTTGGGTTAACATGTGAAGTGAATTAAGCTGGTTGATCAAAATTTGAAAAAAAAATGTTTAAAATTAATAATTTTTTTATATTTTTAGATTGTTTTAACATACTAATATTAAAAATAATTTTTTTAAAATAAAAAATTATTATTTTAATATATTTTTAAATAAAAAAACATTTTAAAAAACACCTATTACTATATTTTTAAATACCCCTTAAATCTTATAACTCCGCCATTCCTTGCTTAATGAAGTGACATCACCATAAAATTGTATAATACTCAGGAATAATTAATAATATCTTATTAATTATTTTATGTATTTATCTTTAAAAAATAGATAAAGAGAAAATAAAAGATGAAATTTATTCATAAAAAAATAATAAGAATATTTATTTATTTTAATTATATCTATTTTTAAAAAAATAAAACCAAGAAATATCTAATAAAATATAACTATTTATTTCCTTAAATATCATAAAATTGCTCGACACCTTTCTCTTAGACGCGGCCCAAATTACGTGGAGTGTTGACTGTATTTCATAAAGGATAATGTTATTGTTTATTCTCTCTCTCTCTCTCTCTCTCTCTCTCTCTCTCTCTATATATATATATATATATATATATATATATATATATATATAAAAAGACAAAGAACATGTGATAGTTTTGAGATTTTTTATAAGAAAGATATAGGAAAACGTGATCTTTTTGTATCCACTGTTTATATTTATTTTTTTGTGAATAACTAAACAATCCTTTATACGAAATGGAGAATTTATTTTAAATTTCTGAATTAATATTATGTAGATATATGAGATTGAATTAGCTAATTTATCCTTAAAATCTTTGAAAAGAAAATTTTGTTTTTTTAGATATATTAATTAGCTTAAAGATATTTTAACCCATAAGATAATATTTATCTGCATGATCATGCTAATAACTCTTTTTTATTGAAAATATTGTTACAATATTAAGTTGGAATATAAAAACATTATTTTATAATTGAGAAAGGATATTCTCTTTTCAATGCCACGTGGTTCAAGGTTATTCCATTTTATGGAGTGGAAGCCATGTAAAGCCCGCCACGCCATATCGTTGCTTGCCTTATATAAGCACAGAGCACATGGCAATTATCAATTAATTAACTAACAATAATGTTTAATTCAGGAAGGTAGGTTAGCAATTGGGAAATTAATTAAAAATGGAAAGGGTCCAATAATATAATTAATACAATTAGGAAAATAGGAAACGTCCACGTCAGATGTTGAAAAGTCCACGAACTCGTTAACTTTACATCCTCGGTTTTGAAATTACAATTAGTAATACATGTTAAATCATTATTTTAAAAATCGACTCCACCAGCAGATAGAGTTGTGATATGACCTATGTGAGGTTGGGTTTTAATAAAAATAAAAAGAAATTGGATTTAATATCATCTAATAAACAATTTAGATTCACTTATAATTAGATTGACATGGAAAAAATTCAATCAAAATATAAAATTTTATTGTTTTTTCAGTTTTTTTAAATGATATTATTTTTTTATATATAAAATAAAAAAAATTGAATTAATTAAAACTAACCTAAAATAACCTACTTAACTTATAATCCAGAACTTGTTATGGTCAGATTTAAAAACTATATGTTAAATTACCATTTTAAATAAAGAAATAGTAGAACTCTTGGGTTAACATGCCAAGTGAATTAAGCTCATGTTTGGTATTGTATTCTAAAAGAGGGCTTGGCAAGATTTGTAAAAAATAATTGTTTTAAATTAATATTTTTTATGTTTTTAGATTGTTTTTATATACTGGAACCAAAAATAATTTTTTAAAAAAAAATAATATTTCAATGCATTTCTGAGTAAAAAACACTTTAAAAATTAACCATTACCACACTCTCAAGCATCCCCTAATTCTTGCAACCCCCCATTTGTTGCTTCATGAAGTGGCCTCACCGAAAAATTATATGGTAATTAGTGAATAATTAGTAGTATTCTATTAATTATTCTATGTGCCCATCTTTAAAAAATAGATATATATAAAAAAAAAAGATAAAACTCTATTACCCATAAAAAATAATAAGAATATCTCCACTTATAATTTATCTCTTCTAGATATATCTATTTTTTTCTTTAAAATAAATCTAAAAAATAAGTAATAGAATACAATTAATTAATTATTCCCTAAATATCATACAATTTCCAGAAACCATTCTCTTATAATTAGACGTGGCCCAAATTACATGGAGTGTTAACTGTATTTCATAAAGGATAATGTTATTGTTATTTACTTTTTATATATGTATATAGAAAAAAGAAAAAGAGAAATATATGTGATAGTTTTGAGATTTTTTATAAGAAAGATATAGGAAAACGTGATCTTTTTGTATCCACTGTTTATATTATTATTTTTTGCTAATAACTACACAATACTTTATACGAAATTGAGAGTTTATTTTAAATTTCTGAATTAATATTATCTAGATATATGAGATTGAATTAGCTAATTTATCCTTAAAATCTTTGAAAAGCGAAATTTGTTTTTTTAGATATATGAATTAGCTTAAAGATATTTTAACCCATAAGATAATATTTATCTGCATGATCATGCTAATAACTCTTTTTTATTGAAAATATTGTTACAATATTAAGTTGGAATATAAAAACATTATTTTATAATTGAGAAAGGATATTCTCTTTTCAATGCCACGTGGTTCAAGGTTATTCCATTTTATGGAGTGGAAGCCATGTATAGCCCGCCACGCCATGTCGTTGCTTGCCTTATATAAGCACATAGCACATGGCAATTATCAATTAATTAACTAACAATAATGTTTAATTAGGTAAGGCAGGTGAGCAATTGGGAAATTAATTAAAAATGGAAACGGTCCAATAATATAATTGATACATTTACGAAAATGGGAAACGTCCACGTTAGATGTTGAAATAGTCCACGAACTCGTTGTTATCATTAAAACTTTACATCTTTGGTTTTCTAATTACAATTAGTAACATGTGTTAAAATATTGTTTTAATACCCGCCTTGACATAGCAGATTAACTTGTGACATGGATGTATATCAGGTTAGATTTTAATAAAAATAAAAATAAAATTGATTTAGTATAACTCAATAAAAAACATAGATTAATTCGTAACATGATTAACATGGAAAAAATTATATCAAAACATGAAATTTTATCATTTTTTAAAGTTTTTTAAATGATATTATTTTAATTTTTTTATAAAATAAAAAAATTAGATTGATCTAAATTAATTCAAGTTAATTCACTTAATTTATGATCCAGAATTCATAATAGATTCCTGAAAAAGATTGTCACAATAAACAAATGTGTGAAATTTTATGTATATAAAGGAAAAGATTTGTGAAGAAACTATAAAAGATAGGTTTGGTGATTAAGAAAAATTATCCAAAAGAAACTAATCTTTTACTGATATTACTGTGTCCTAGAACACATATCACTGTTTATTATAATAATATAATTATTATATTGCTCCTTCATCATTTATCTTTTGCCTTTATTTTAAGAATAAAATGGTTTTTTCACCATGAAATAAATGCTTTTTGAGGATTGTATGAAGTTATTTTGGTAATTATATTCTTTAATGCATAGTAAAATTACTAATATAACACTTGAATAAAATAATTTAATATCTTCTATACAAGGATGATTTTATATTTTTTTTATTTTTGGTTGAACAGTAAAATTACTAAATTATTCTTACCATTCAAATTTTTTAACCTTAGCTTCAGGGGCTTAGTTGTAATTTCATATGTTATTATTATATAATCCTATTGCACTTTTGGTTTTGTACAAATAAAATAAAAACAAAAAAGCTACTAATTTCATCATGGTTTGTATGTTATTATTATATAATCTTATTGCACTTTTGGTTTTGTACAAATAAAATAAAAAACAAAAAAGCTACTAAGACGTGTCTCGCACACACCAACTGCTTATCACCTTTAAGCGGCGAGTGCGATTGGCTCTGGTGGTTGTAATCGTGATTCCGCCGCATCATTTGATTCGTCCCAACATCCTTTTTCTCTTTAAGTGACGTCTATGTAGTGGTTTAATGTGGTTTGACCCAAAATTGCTTTTATTTTCTTTCTTTCTATTCCTTTTTCTTTTTTGGATTGTGTGTTAGCCATGTAAAAAATCATACCAACCCT
The DNA here is from genome assembly GCA_018804465.1 of Populus tomentosa. Lineage (NCBI taxonomy): Eukaryota > Viridiplantae > Streptophyta > Magnoliopsida > Malpighiales > Salicaceae > Populus > Populus tomentosa. The sequence goes on along the minus strand of CM031987.1, from coordinate 376,176 downwards.
TAATTTTTTTTATTTATATTGATTATTTCAAATTAGATTTTATTTTCGATTTCATCCATGGTTATTTGATTTTATAAATTTGGTTCTTATTTTTTTAATTGCTATTTGTTTTGTTTTGAATCATTTTCTTGGGTTTTTTTTTTTTTTTCCAATTCCACCTCTAGATATTTATTTTCATTTAATTTTTATGTAAAATTTGATCCTAATTCTAATTGCTATTTTCTTAATGGATTTGTTTTTTACAATTCCATCTTTATAAATTTCATTTCATTTGATTTTTTCCTAAACATTTAATTTTATTTATTTATTATGTTCAATTTAGTTTTGATTCTTTTAATTACTATTTTTTATTTTTCTTTTTGCGTTGTTTTTATTAATTATATTTCAATTTCATCCTTCAATATTTATTTAATTAAGAATCTTGCTTATTTGTTATTTTAGTTTGCTATTAATGGGATTATCTAGTTTTATAATCCGAGTAATAAATCTCAAAGATTAGCTTGAGTTGACTTCTATATTTTTTTGTGAATATTTTTTATTTTTACTTACAAGATTAGAATATTTTTCAGACCAATTTATCCATCAATTGAAATTAAATCTTTATCTAAATTATCTTAAGGAAATATCTTCTATATCATATAAATAGGAGGTATATATCATATAACTATTATAGTTTGTTTATAGTAATGTTTTGTGTTTTTTTAACAGTTATATAATAAACTCCATAATAAAGTTTTTTACTTTTAATTTAAAACATTGACTAGAAAACAGGAGTTTTTTCAGATGTCATCTAATTTTAAAAAAACATGTGAAAATATTATATTTTAAGAGTAATATTTTAAATTAATTTTAATTTAAAAAATTGATTAGATTTTTTAAAAGTAAATATATTTCAATAATTTAATGAATTATATGTATTTTTCTTAAAATTACTATTGTTAAAAAAATTCTTAATATTCAGCGAACCAAGCAGGCAACGTACGGACGGACATCTATAAAAACACTAACAGAGTTTGAAATTAACGATAATAACGAACGGCTCTGTCTTCCTTATCCCTCCCTGATAATTGCGAGAGAAAACAGAGGAGAAAATCACGCAGAGATAGATAGATAGAGAGAGAAAGAGAGAGAGAGGGAGGGAGGGAGGGAGAGAGAGGATATAAACACCCGCCACTTTCATTTGATTTCGTGGGGTGTTTGTATTTTTGGCAGAGAGAGGGAAACCGGGAAAACGAAGAGGAAAACGAAGAAAAGTGTTTTGTGTTCGTGAGAGAAACTGTTGGTGAATGGTGAGAAAGGAGGAGGAGAAGCAGAAGCAGAAGAAGGAGAAGGAGAAGGGAATGCAACTTGGAAAATACGAGCTGGGAAGGACTCTAGGCGAAGGCAATTTCGGGAAAGTTAAACTGGCTAAGAACATTGAGACTGGCCAACCTTTTGCTGTTAAGATTCTTGAAAAGAACAGAATCATCGACCTCAAGATCACCGATCAGGTCTTTCACCTTTCATTTCTTCTGGGTTTCTTCTTCCGTGTTGCAATTACATCTCTCTGTTTCCTGTTCGGTGTTCTCATTCTGAAAAAAAAATAAAATTCCTTTCTTTACACGTTTTCTTTTTAAAAAAACAAAGCAAGAAATGGGGTAGGAATATGGCTTTCTTGTTAATAGATTGCTTTGATTTTCTTAGATCCCATCCTAAATTTTCATGGGCAGACAAATTGCTGTTTATAATTAATATTTACGCATTCTTTGGAATTGTTTTAATAATTATAATTACCACAGATTAAAAGGGAGATTGCAACTTTGAAGCTCCTCAAGCATCCAAACGTTGTCAGATTACATGAGGTATGTTCTATAAAGCATCCACTTTTGCTACTCACTTCCCTCATTAGAAACAGAAATGCAAGGAGTTTTTTTTTTTTTGTTATGGCTTGAATTTTTGAAGCCTGTAATGAAGGGATAAACAAAAGACTTTAATTTTACTAAAAAACCCAAAATTCAACCAGCCTTCCATGGCTGCGAAATTGCAGCAACCAGCCAGGCAAGAACAATTCATAGGAGACTTGTCCTTAATCTCGTCTGTTGACCGATCTTTGTTTCACTGGTGTGATCCTGCCCGTCGGATCAAGTCAATGGTCTTTTAGTTGGTTCTTGGTGAAGGGCAGCACAGATCCTGACTCTCTAATGCATAGCACGTGAGAGGGTCCCGTCAAGTCAGGTCTGGTCGGGACCATGTGAGGTTGTCAATGACCGGAGAAGAAACCCGCACAACAACAATTGACTCCATCATCTAACCTTGGGGTGTTAAAAAAAGCCCGCTACACCGGTAAAAACCTAATGAACCAGCTATTCAAAATCAAATAACACGAATAAAAACCTAATAAATCTAAAACTCGTTCAACCACAATTATGTAATCTGTATTAAGGAACACCTTTTCTTTTCATCTATCAATGTCTTCTCTATTACCCTCCCCTGGAATAAAAGATGTTTCAGGTTACACCCCATTGGCTGGCCTCGTTGCATTGCAGCAGCTTGTGGGCAATATGGGACCCCTTGCCTCCATGATTTGAGGACAAATCACTATAAAGATAGATATAACCATTCATTTTTTCTGTTGTGTGTGCGCGCGCGCGCGCATATATGATGTGGATATGATTAAAATGATGCCTTCATGCTTGGCTATTATTATTATTATTATTATTATGGTCTGGGTTATGCTGTTGCCGTGCCTGAGACTGACCGGCCAATTATAAATAGCCGCTTGCATTTAGTGGACGAGGAAGACTCTCTAATGCATAGCACGTGAGAGCGTCCTGTCAATCAGGTCTGGTCTGGACCATATGAGGTTGAAACTCGCACCGCCCAAATTATATACACCCCATTGGCTGGCCTTGTTGCATTGCAGCAGCTAGTGGGCCATATGGGACCCCTTGCCTCCATGATTTGAGGACAAATCACTATAAAGATAGATATAGCCTCTTGTTTTTTCTGTGTTATATATATATATATATATATATATATATGATATGATTAATATTTCATTTTCCCTTTATCTAGTAAGTCAAACAATGGCATGTAGACCTAGTTTAGTGAAAAAGGTTACATCTTTTGTTGTGATTTTAGTATTTTGATAATTACATGTGTCTAATGTTGTTTTTCAAAATATTTGAACACTCGTATGATGATGAATATCTCATCTTTTGTTCCAGCACTGCTGCATGGAACAAGTTTGTCTGTGATTGTGTGTGCTGACTTTGTGCTAATTGTGCTTTCCTTTCCCAATGCAGGTCCTAGCAAGCAAATCCAAGATTTATATGGTCCTTGAATATGTAACTGGAGGGGAATTGTTTGATAGAATCGTGAGAATTAATCTTTACTCGCATTAGATATGTCTAGAGCTCATCAACCTCATAAAGAGATATGTTTCAAATTGATAAGGTTCAAGCTTTGTGACATATTCAGCTGCGTATCTCCTGTAGGCATCAAAGGGCAAGCTTCCAGAAGCAGAGGGCAGGAAGATGTTCCAGCAGTTGATTGATGGTGTCAGTTACTGTCATAACAAAGGTGTTTTTCACAGGGATCTTAAGGTAAGCAAACATATTAGCTATCATAACATTTGTTTATGCTATCTGTATGCGAGGTTTTTGTCCGCTCGCCATTCTAATACGAATGTGGACTCAACTTGCAGCTAGAGAATGTTCTTGTTGATGCAAAAGGAAACATCAAGATATCTGATTTTGGACTCAGTGCTTTGCCCCAGCATTTTAGGGTATGCTTCTCTAGACATTAAACATGTATATATGTTTATATCTTCTTAATTTTGTGTTATCTTAACTCTTTGTGATGCCATAGGATGACGGGTTATTGCATACAACCTGTGGAAGCCCTAACTATGTTGCGCCTGAGATTCTCTCGAACAGAGGGTATGATGGTGCTACATCAGATATATGGTCATGCGGTGTTATTTTGTATGTAATTCTCACAGGGTACCTGCCTTTTGATGATAGAAATCTTGCTGTTCTGTATCAAAAGGTACTGACATTTTGTTGTCGATCTTGTTTTTTTTTTCTTCTCCTCTTAAAATGTCCCATCTGTTTCATTTTCTGGAAAAGAACTCCAATGTTTGATTATCTTGATGGACTCCAGATCTTCAAGGGGGATGCTCAGGTACCCAAATGGCTGTCACCGGGTGCTAAAAATATGATAAAGAGGATTCTGGATCCTAACCCTGTTACCAGAATAACAACAGCTGATATCAAAGCTGATGGATGGTTTAAGCTGGACTATACTCCAATGGATTCTGCAGAAGAACAAGATGATGTATATATCGACGACGCAGCTTTTTCGATTCAGGAAGCGGTAAGAACTCGAGATTCTCTTATCTTTGTTGACCACTTACTTACTGCTTTAGTGTTAATACTGAGAAGAGTTTTCCTTCGGTGTAGCCATCAGAAGATGGGAGTCCAAAATCACCCAACCTCATCAATGCTTTTCAATTAATTGGGATGTCCTCATGCCTGGACCTCTCAGGTTTATTTGAGAAAGAGGTAAACAAACACAAAGCACTAGCTTGATACCCTTTTTTTAAGTCAAAGAAATTTAAGGCTTTACGATTTGTAGCTTTGTTCATCATTTTTCCTTCTGCTACACATTTGCATATACACTTTGATGTCTGATTGCATCTGCCTCAATTTAGGATGTTTCTGAGAGGAAGATCAGATTTACATCCAATCATTCCATGAGCGATTTGCTCGAGAAGATAGAGGATATTGTGACGGAGATGGGGTTTCGAGTCCAGAAGAGAAATGGAAAAGTGAGTTTTTTTTTATCAGTAATCTCTCATGTCTTTACCAGACTTGAGGAATCATGCCATTTTAACACTGGGTTGTAACTAAGAAATTGCTGTGCACATGCTTTTCCAGTTTCAAGTGATTCAAGAGCACAGAGGAAAGAAAAGTTCGGGCAGTCTTTCTGTTGCCACAGAGGTAACTCCATTCTCAGATTCCTTGGTTTTTGAAAAGCTTTTCTTGACATGTTGCTGCAGGATCGTGTTTGTGCCGCAACCTAGAACCTATCAATACATTTTCTAATGTTTCAGGTGTTTGAGATTAGCCCATCACTGTATGTAGTTGAATTAAGAAAATCTTACGGAGATTCTTCAGCATACAGACAGGCATGCCTCTCTCTCTCTCTCTCTCTCTCCCCTCTATCCTTTCGTGATGATGATATTACTTCCAACACTCGATTTGCATATGTTGATGTACCTGCAGTTATGTACAAAGCTATCAAAGGAGTTAGGTGTCCCCTCAAGTCCAGGACTGTTGACCACAGAAGTGTGATTACTTGCCTTTGCATGATCGCCATGGCCATCCATCATCAATGGCTCCAAGACTCAGCACAATGCATGAGTCCGATCGGCCGGCCGGCATCGGCGTCCTTCTTTGTTTGTTGTGAGGCGTCAAGAAACATACAGAAGGTGGGATGCCTGTAGATTCAGAGTTAGAGTAGTTATTCATATGTGAATAATTCATTTCATTTTTCTGTCTCTTGTAAAAAAAAAAACATATTATTTTATCACTGCCACTCGGTCTTTCTCGCCTCGGCTTTAATATTGAATTAAAGAAATGGATTATCGGGTCTAGGGTTGAATTGATCGGAAAGTTCCTTGACTCTTGTGCCGTGCATGAACCAATTTGATGAAATGCTTGAAAGGAATTTATTTTCATGGAATTATAAAATCCTGGATGATATTATTGTAATTATAAATCATCAAAGACAATTTCATTAATTGAGAGCTATTCAGTTATTAAAAAAAATTAAATATAATGACAAACTCCTAATAACTGTTCATGTATAGAGCTCGGGAGAAAAACTGTAATTTCTTGAATCTTACATTAAAAACAAAAAATATATCAAAGCATGTGATGTTTTTTGTAATTATCCCAAACATATTTGAGATTGTAAAAAAAAAGTTTGAAGGAACCAATTCCTAAAAAAAAAAAAGAGATGCAAATAAATAAATAAAAACTTGGATGGTTCTCCACGCCACGTGATGAAGTAATTTTTTTTAATTAAAAAAAAAAGGATGTGGGTTACTTCTTTAATTAAAAAATCAAATGAAAAAAAGAAACAACCAATTAAGTTCACTTCATTTCATCAGTTTTTGAACCCAAATATTTTAATGTTCCTAATATTTAGTGTGTGTGTGTATATAGACGGAGAGAGAGAATGATAATGTATTAAAATAATATTTTTTTATATATATTTTTTACATTATTACATCAAAACAATTTAACAATATCTAAATAAGCATCCATTAGATGTTTTTTTTTTAAGATAAAAAGCAATTTGAAAATCAAGTTATAACACAAAAACAAACACTCATGACATCCCAACACACAAAAGTTTAATCATATTGTGATTGAAAAGTGCTTTGAGAACCCAAAGGTTCATGCAATAATTTAATGCACCAAATGATTACGGAAAAGCTGGCTACCTTTGACTTGGGTGTGTGTGTCTATATATTATATAGACAGAGAGAGAGAGCTGCTATAAATCTCAGTTTTGTGCTTTCATTCATTTATCAACTGATGTTTTGAATATAAAAACAGATACATAGTGAGAATGGCTGCTATTCCTATGAATTATGATCATACAACAAGCAATAATATACAAAGTGATAGTATCGGGTCACCTATACATGAATCATCATCTCACTCGTTAAGTATTAACTTGCAAGCCTGATGCCAAGCTCTTTACTGTATACCTGAATCAAACCACTGTCCTCTGCCATTTGAAGTTTCTCATTCAACATGCTTCTGTACTGATGATCTTTGTCCTCTAAATTATGCATGAATTCAACCTGTAGAAACAATATACAATTACAATGGTTAAAGACAAATGGAAATACAGAAATAAGTTAGGGAGGTGTTCGAGCTTCTGATATAGGCCAGCAGGTGCCTCCCATGTAACCAAAGACACGCACACCCAAATGTTCAGTGTTAAGGCAACATTCCTTTTGAAACTCCTGAGCTGAATTTCCCAGTGATTCAGCCAGATAAAAGGTAGACCCATCATGATCAGTAAATAATCTTTAACAGGCCACTTTCCATATTTGTCCCAAATCAATGCCAAAGTAAGAAAATCACTTTACCTGTTTCTGAAAGGTATCGAATTCATCGGGGCTTAGAGAGCCATCACTATTTGAATCAAGGAGCTGCATCATCTCCCGTGCATCTTCTCCAGGGGCACCCAGCTCTTCCATAACTTCCATAAGTTCTTCAATGCTAATCCGTCCATCACCGTTTTTATCGAGAAGCTGAAAGACTCGATCTCTCTGATCAATCGCAATACCTTTGGCAGATGGGAGATCTTTAAGACGCAGTGCTGCAAGTTCAGCTGCAGCCATCATTATGGCCTTGAGCCGCTTTGCCTGAGCACAAGCAACTAAATCAGCTTTTATATCTCATCCATTCCAACACAAACTATGCAGATGAACGAGCAGTTCTATTTTATGATTCTAAAAGAAAGTAAGTGAAATAGAAAACATTGGGTCTCAAGTATGTTTAAAGCTCATTAGCATAATTGGATGAAGCTCAGGCTTTAATCATCATTAATGGGGGGTGGGGGGAGGGGTGGCGGCTGGTTGAAAACAGACTGAACCTGATTGCATAAACAGAGCACAAACCTCATCAGGATCAGCAAGGCCGCCTTTGTACAATGAATGGGATGCCGTCCCACCAACTGCCAGCAAATCCATCTCTACAGTCCTTATCTGAATTTCCATTAGTGGTCTGGTCTTGGCATTATCACTCACATCAACTGCCATGTGTAAACTCCTATACCCATTTGCTTTAGGCCTGGCAATATAATCTTTTGTTCTGTGAGGGATTTCATTCCACAAAGATCGAACAATCCCACATGTCCTATAGCATGCTTTCTCACCTATTTCTCCAGACTTAGGCTTCAATACAACCCGCAAACCCAGAACATCATTCACTTCTTCAGGCTTCCGACCATCTTTCAAAAGCTTCTTCATCATACTATACCGACTCTTATACCGTCCCTTAACCAAAACATCCTCCACCATATCAGCCAAAACAGGATCAGCCTTCAAAGATTGTCTCAACTCTTCCACATACATATCAATCAACGGCCTCCCACCCGTTACATGACTACGCAACCACGTATCCACATATAAATACGAATAAGGAAACAAATACCGAAACGACAAATCTTCCAACTCCAATGACAACCAATTAGTCCCTACAGCATGAGCTAACGGAGCATAAATCTTCATAACTTGAAGAGACAGCATTTGCTGTTGATACCTCGGCAAGTAATCTAAATGTCTCATCATATCAAGCTTAGTACCCAATTCCAAAATTACAGCACGAATATCATAATAAGTAAGACAAAACTTTCTCAATGCATAAGCACTATCATCATCCAAAACCTCAATTCTTGAAGGACTGTTTTTCATTCTCCAGCTTTCGTGTAACAAATGTGCCGTACCACTACCTATTTTATCCCTCACTTCACGAATTGTTATCGCACTAGTTTCAAACACTTGCATCAATATTCCCGCAGAAATTACTTCCGCATCCATCTAAGCCATTAAATTAAATTAATCAATCAATTTTCAAACAATAAAATAACTAATTTATTAATTCAGTAATTAATTATATTTTTTACCTGAAGATCGGCGAGGAGGAGAGCGAGAGACAAGGCTTTATTGAGAGGAGAGCGGTGATCAGGAGAGAGAGGTAAGTTCTGTAAAATAGGAATGGAAAGCTTTAGAGCTTTGAAGAGTATTCTAGAAGAGCTTGTTGAAAGCACATTCATTCTCTCCGTTAGCTCATTGAATGCTCCTACTAGCTCCACCACCATCTTCCCTCCCGCCTGCTCCAACGCTGTAGTCTCCGCCGTCGCTCTCAGTGATATCTTCCATCTCCGCTGTCTCCGTCTGCAACTCGGAGGACTAGATAAGCTTACAATTTCATGTGTTGGAGCTCTGCGAATTCTCTGGATTGGAAGGAGTTGAAGAGAAGTGAGCTCCATTTCCATGCGATACTGAGAGCCAGTGACTCCCTCTCTCTCTCTGCTCCACAATTTCTTCGGCGATAAAGTCGGTGATGACGTGGCAAAGTTTCAGTGGTTGCTCTTGTTTTAAAATTGGTTAAAGTATATGTTAGTCTGATAATTTAAATAAAATTCAAATTCGGTCCCTATAGTTAATTAGTTAATGAAATGTTTTCTTCGAATAAAGAAAAAGAAAAAAACAATAGTTGAATGATATATTTACTTACACTTTCTTTTAACTGCACTCCCTCTATTTAAGATGAAGTATTTTAATAAAAAATATAAATATAGGTGTTTATTTTACTAAAAAAAATTAATCATTTAGATGTGGAATGTATTTGTATTTTGTTGATATAAAAAAAATGTGTTTTAATTTTTTTTTAAAAGATATTAAATTGAATTAACATGTTTCAAATATTCTCAATTTTAAAATTATATTATATATATATATATATATATATATAATTTTCTTTTCATTATAAAGTTTTAAACATGATATATGTTATAATATTAAAAAATAATTATAAAATATAAACTTTAGATTTTTAAGGTTTGTTTGGTAATATTATCGGATGTAGTTGATATATATTTTGTTTTAATTATTAATTTTATATGAGTCATATTAAAAATTTAAAATTTAATTATAAAAAACTATAACCTATAATTTTTTTAATCATATATTTTCAAATCATAATTATAAAAATTATTATAATATCAAACACACATAAAATAAAACAAAATGGTTAAATTTCCCAAGAAACTATAATATCAATATTAAAAAGTCTTAATCACAGTGATCGAAGTGGCGTATTTCTTAATGTAGAGGGGCTAAAGTTATAGTATAGGAATAAAATTGTTGGGCTGCTTACCATACGGTGCCGTTTGTTTACCTCCTTCCCGATCCCAAAACCCTACACTACTACAGCGCCAAGCTCCTTAATCCCCATTTTCACTTCACTCTGCTTCAGGAAAAACGATTCTCTCATCTTCTTCTTCTTCTGCTTCTTTTGCTTCTTCCTCCTCGTCTTCTTCTTCTCCGCTGAAGAATATTTGATCTCTTTATAAAGTAAATATTAGCTAGAAATAGTAAAACATGCCGGCCTTATCGAGAGGCCTCATCTCTCGTCTCCATCAGATACTGTCACTCAATTCGAGAACTACACCGTCAGCTTCACCTCCAATAGCAACAACACAGTTGTACCTCTTGAGAAGATTTAGCAATGATGCTCTGGTTGATGGTTCTGAGATTCAGTACCAACAACCAAGCCGGATCATTGAAGCAAAACCGGGTGTAATGACCCCGAATTCAAAGCGAACCGGAGTGATTGCGGTCAAATGTGGAATGACTGCTCTTTGGGATAAATGGGGTGCTAGGATTCCCATTACTGTCTTATGGGTCGATGATAATATTGTCTCTCAAGTTAAAACTGTTGAAAAAGAAGGCTTTTTCGCTCTACAGGTACCATCATTTACTTAGGTTTTTATTTTTTGTTTTTGTTGTTGTTAATCGGAGTTGGTATGGGCTAAGTATTGTGATTATGGTGTGTGTTAGGTTGGTTGTGGGCAGAAGAAAGAGAAGCATTTGACGAAGCCGGAAGTGGGTCATTTTAGAGCTCAAGGTGTCCCCATGAAGAGGAAATTAAGGGAGTTTCCTGTTACTGAAAATGCTCTTCTTCCTGTTGGTACTTGCATTGGTGTTCGACATTTTGTTCCTGGTCAATTTGTTGACGTCGCTGGAATCACTATGGGCAAAGGTTTTCAGGTCTATTTCTATTTCTATTTCTCTTCTCAGCTTCTTTCTGCTTTCGGTTTTGGCTTATACATTTTCCCTTTTCTTCCTAGTTGGTTCTTGTTGAACCTGTTTAAGTTTGAAAATGAGTTTGCTAGATTCAGGAAGTGTGAAAGAAATTAACTAACGGTTTTCTTTGTGGTAGGGTGTCACTTGATTAACATGATTTAACTATGTAACTATATCGAAATGTTTTCAAGGTCAACGAGGAATGTTTCTCACCTTTTTTTTTTTTTTGCGCATTGCTATTATCTTAATAATAACCAACTTGCAAGGTTCAACGGCATTAGAATGAGCAGTGGCATCAGTTTCTTAGGTCTAAAGCTTATGGTTGTGATTATGTTTGTGGATGTATTCTGTCTTATGTTGTTTGTTTATTCCTACTTGTGATGAATTGTAGATAGTGTTATGAGAAAAATCCCTCTTCATAAGTTCCAGGAACTATCCTGTTAAAATTCTTGTTAATTCAGTGAGAAAGAAAATGTTTCAGATTTACTTGTCCTGTATATTTATTGTCGTATTTTCTATACAGGGTGGCATGAAAAGGCATGGGTTTAAAGGAGGGCCAGCAAGTCATGGTGCATCCTTATCACATCGAAGTATTGGTTCTACAGGTCAGAGGGATGCTCCCGGGAAGGTGTGTATCTCCTTGTTAGAGTGAACTAATGGGTGATTTGTCCGATCTACCATCATTTTAGACACATAAAGCTAGGTAATGGGCCAAGCTCCTCTGCTAGGACCTTTGGAAGTGTTCTTTCCAAGGGGTCGTCACTGGCTGACTGATTGAAGTATGGCACTACAGTGACATGCATTTTGCTTCAAGTGTTGGCTGGAACATTCCTGCCTGTGGAATATAATGCGTCCATTCTTAACATGTCTACTGTACAATTTATTTATTTTTGTCACCATTTGTTCTTAACTTCCTTAACGAGATGGAGATTGGTGATGCAGCTCAAATCAACTGAGTGGTAATTATAAACTAGCTAGGTTGGCTACTGAAACCTCTTCCTCTATGCTGTCCTGCCTAACCGTATTCTGAGAATGGCTTGGTCAATCTCACTTTACTTCTTTCATTTGATGATATAATTTTCAGAATCTGTTCAAGTATATCCCATGATTATGATTTCTTTGAGTATGTTACCACTTATTTTTGTTTTATGTTACGGTCCTTGGGTTGTAGGGATGACAAACTATTCTCTTCGTGACAGGTATTTAAAGGCAAAAAGATGCCTGGGCGCATGGGTGGAGTGCAGAGAACGGTTAAAAATGTTTGGGTCTACAAAATAGATCCTGCAAGGAATCTGATGTGGGTGAAAGGCCAAGTATGTTCTCTAACTAAATATATATTTTCCATTAAAAACAAAATGAAATCTGAATAGAAGGTTAAGGAGGCTATCCATGCCTGTTGAAAATGTACTTGCTGGTGGTCTTAGTGCGCTTTCTTTTGGATCATACACGTGTGTGGTGTTTAAGGATGCCAATTTGAAGTTTTGTTGAAGTGATGGTGAATACTATCTAGGCTTCATATTTGGAGAAACAAGGATGGAGTCCACCGTCATAATTTACTTTTCTCATTGTTTAGATGGGTGCCTAGGATAATTGGGTCCATGGTTAATTGCATTCCTATTCTTTTGTTCAGCAATGCTAATCACATGTTCTATAACGGAGCAAAATTTATGAAATATAGACACTGAAAATTTACTTTAGTCACGTTCTTCCGCTGCAATAACCTGGAAGTGGCGTGTTATGTCTCTCTTCTGTAACATTCTTTACAAAGATTTTAATTATTTTCAGGTCCCTGGCGCTGAAGGGAATTTTGTGTTCATAAAAGATTCTGTTTTCAAGAAACCTGATATTCAGATACTTCCATTCCCCACTTACTTTGAAACAGAAGATGATGATAATTCAGAACCTCTAGTTGCCGATCTTGGTGAAGTAGATCCATTTATGGTTGCAGATTAATTGATAGTAGCAGAAGCAGGTTTCCCCTTGTCAAGTTTAATTGCCTTGCAGTCACCATTTTTTGGTGAACACGTTTAAGCGTGATGGGCTTATTATGCTCAGAGCAATCAACGGAGGCTGTTAATGCAGTTCTTTATTTTTATTTTTTTGCCGAAGGACTGGAGGTGAAGGGCTTGTGATTTTGTCATCGAGAGGTTTAACACCTTTGTTTTTTTATCCTTTCAAGGGGATTTTGTCTCAAATAAATATAGGAACTTTTGGATGCCTGAAATGTTAGTTTAACATTCATTGTAAAACTGTTGCAGAGTCGGCAAGGCATCTTTCTCTGGCCTCTATGATATGACCTTCAATACTCTTACACTTCACCTTTGTCATATATTTCATACATCACACCAGATAAATGTCATATTCATGGAATAAAATTCACCTTGAAGATGTCTTGGTGATGAAATGGTTAACATCTAAGACTCCAAATCTCATGTTAAAAAGCGTGAAGGTTTGAGTCCTCATCAAGGCATAAAATTGAGAATTGCATAAAATTGAGAATGCTTATTGAATAAGCAATTCATTAAGAGATCTTGGATGGATGGAATTGGATCGAATTGATATTGATTTCATTTGAGATTTTAATTTTGGAATTGGAATAAGTTCATTGGTGGATCATGAAATTTTGGTGATTTTTTTTATCTAATAAATAGAGAATCTGCTCTGAAATTGTCCGTTCTAGAACTACCTATAAGTGTATGTCTTCAGTAGGAATTGTACAAGGATAGATTGACACAATAGAAACCTAGGTCTTCAATTAAAATTACATAAAGGTAAATTCATGCTATAGAAACCTCTGAAAAATGTTCATTATAACTTAATAGATAAAGTACACTACATTGTCTATTTTAGGAATGGATGACTTACCCATTCAATGATTTTGATACTGGATATTATGTTTCCAAAATAAAATGCATATTAACAAGTTAGAATTTAATAATAAATGTTTGTTGGCATTCTAGTCTTTCTTCTTTTTCTCCTCTCATAGCTTGTTCGAAAGAAAATCAAGAACTTTTTTGCAGTGAATATCTAAACATGATGAATCATCTCATAGATATCTTTCCTTCAAAAAAAAAAAATTGAATTAGGCCTACTCAAGTGAAATGTGTATATAATCCATATATAGAGATCTTTTAATTGAGGATATCCATCGATCTGAGATTAAGAGAATGATTTATTTATTTTATTCGGTTATTCAATTAAACTAACAATTCATTATTTGAGCAAATAGAAACAACCACTATTTATATTTTATAAAACTTGGGCTAAATTAGATCTCGGATCCTTATTCTTCATGTTGGGTAAAGTTGGTTTTTAAAATAGTGTTTTCAATTATCAACAAAATTTAAAAAATAAATTAAGTAAAAAGATATTCTAAATTCTTTATTATTAATTTATTAAATTTGACCCGAACTTGATGGAAGCTGATTTAATCAAATTAAGTTGATTTGATTGATTAATATATGACTCGATCAATAAATAAAATTAAATTTAAATATTTTTAAAAAGTAATATTATTTCAATTTAATTTTTTAAAAAAATATATTTTTAAAATTAACATGGATGAATATATCTAACACTTGACTTGTATCTTGGTCTAATTCGTGGATAAAACTAGGTTTTACTACTATGCTTTTTATTACTCACATAAAAATAATAAGTAACAATGAATAAGTCTAGGGTTACCGTTGAGATATCATTTCCAGCCCAATCCATCCATCGATGCAACATCATCTCCAATGAAGCAAGAACGAGACCACCAGTTCGAGTGCGGAATATGCGGGGCTGAAGACCGCTATCTCCTCCACAACGTCCGCCACCGTACCCCTTCCTACCGCCGCCTCTGCACTAACTGTCTCTTAAAAGACCACCGCGGTCTCTTTTGCCCTTTCTGCTTTATTGTCTATGAAGAATCACTCCAAAATGATCGATCCATGTGCAACAAATGCCCCTCTATCGCTCACAAACCTTGCATCCCTTCCAATTACCCTCACCACACTCCCTTCATCTGCCCCTCTTGCTCCTCCCCCAGTTTCTCCTTCTTTAACCCTACCAGAAACGGAGATTCTTCTTCCGGGAGGTTCATTGATAAGGACTCCGCCAGAGCGCTTGTTGCTGCCGCCAAGATTGCTGCCATTTCCATGACGAAAGCGGCCGCGCTGGCCAGGGTTGAAGCTGAGAAAAGGGTTAAGGAAGCTACTTTTTCTAAGAAGAGAGCTAGAGAAGCACTTGAAAGGCTTGCTTATTTGGCTGCTAAAGAGAATGTGATGATGAAGGATATTAAGGGAGGAGGAGGAGTTGCTGCTAATAAGGGGGGAAATAGTAATGGGGTTTATCTGGGTTATCCTCCTTCTCAGATAACAGGGCAGCAGCAACAACAACAAGGGACTCTGAAACGACGATCTGGGCTACCATGGTAAACGAGTGATGTACTTCTTCTGCTAATCTGTATTCTCAATCTATCATCATCATCGTTAATTGGCTATTGATTCTTGTAGAGATTCTAGAATAGGTTGTTTGTAGAGATGATTTTTGGACAAATTTATTATTGTCTCTGTTTTCTTTCTTTCTACATTTTCAATCATCTCTAATAAGTTTTCCTCCAATTATTTACAACTACTTGTTAATTCAAATTTAGAGGTTATCCCGCCCTTCAAACTGCTTTTGGCTTGAAAAGGCATTTTTATGCCTTTTCAAGCCAAAAGTAGCTTGAAACCGTGTAGACAAACGTGGCCTCGAGAATATAAGAAACTTGTTAATGATTTGCACTTCTTAGCGTTTTATTGAGATAACATTGAAAATTTAAGTAGAAGTTGGAGCTGAGTTTTTATGGTTTAGTGGCACTTGAAAATATAGGAAGCTATACAACACTTGGACGGGACAAACCGTGATGACAAGTGAAGAAAGGATATAACATTATCTTCTCATCGTCTTGTTTGATTGAATGGATGGAAATGCAGCTGTCTCTCTGTCTGCTTTCACCTCCAGTATCTGTTTTTATTATTATTTCTCCGTTATTTTATGCCTGCCATTCACTTCTTGGCAGATGATAACATTTGAGTTTCTGTTTACACTCTAATTGATTCGTCTTATGGCCGGAATCAGTTAAAGTTGTGTTTCTTCCTCCTCAGGGTAGCGTTCAGCTACAGATTGCAGTAACAACCTTCGAAGTTTTATCTGTTCTGATGAATGGAGTTGTGAATTCCTGCCAAAGGGAAAGGATAGAGAAGTGAGACTGAAACCAAAGAACATGAAGCTCCATTTTTTCTCAAATGAGAAAGACTGGATTTTCTGCAGAAATATATCTGCTGGGAGTTTATTTTTGCAGCCTTGCAAGCAAACGAGTTCCTGCATTGCAAACACCATAGTTTAATTGAAATCTACAAAGAAAGCCCTCCTAAGTCCTAGCACGGCGTATCCCGGAGCTCTTTTGTACATAGCCATCGGTTTGCTTTACAAATGAAAATGTTGTTGATGTTAATCTGATTCTTGTAGTCCCAACTCCAAATAGATTAAATCTGGTTTCTAAATCCAATTTATGCCATTTTATACTTTTCAACTTATAGTATATTTGAGGTAAATCAGAAAATATGCAATAAGCATGGTGCAAGAAAACCGGTTTGGGGGTAGGCACTTGGTTCCACCCCCAGTAATCTGGTAGAAATAAGCCCCTGTCCATCTCATCCTTCTATTAAGACCTTATTTTATAACCAGTAGCTATTTGACTTGCACTTTACCATAGTCAGATAAATTTTATTCTATAAAAAAAAATACAAATTTTTTTTAACATGTGTTTTTATTTTAAAAAAAATACTATAATCATAAATCAAAAGACCAAAACCAGTGGCGAATAAAAAAAAAAAATTCTACTGTTGCATAACGGTTTAGGTGATAATATGATAGTATTTTAAGTGGTAGCATTATCATATAAAATGAAATGATTTAAGACTTATCAAATAAATGTTACAATAACCATTATATGTAAATGTCAAGAAAAAGTTATAGCGATTGTTTTATGTATTAAAAACATATAGGAAGTGTTAATTTACATGTTGCCAAAAGATACAAAAAAAAAGATTTTTTTCATCTCGAAAGTACACTATATTTTGATTTTTGTAAAAAGAAGTAAACTTCAATTTGAATAATACCAGCAGAAATATATGAATCAATTAAATATCCAGAATAAGTCTATGGTAATCACATCAAATTAAAAAAAGCTAGAGGATAAGTATAACACAAGATGTAATGAAAATCTCTTCTTATGCATAGCTAATGCTATATAGCATTCTTCATCTTTATATTACAAATCACTACAAGCATCTAAAGACTATCTTTGAGCTATTAAAAGAAAACTAATTGGTAGCTAAGACAAGTGATGCTTTTGCAGTGAGCAAGTGGAGTATTTAGGCCACGTAATTTCCAAGCACGGGGTAGTCACTGATCCTCACAAGATACAAGCTATCATTGATTGGCTAGTACCTAAAGACATGAAGTAGTTAAGAGGATTCCTAGAATTGACTAGTTACTACATAAGATTTGTCAAAGGATATAGGGTCATTTGTGAGCCTGATACGAACCTCATGATTACATGGTCACATAACCCACACGCAAAGACACCAATTCCCGGAAAGCCAAGTAAATCAGGTTTGATAAGAGTTTAACACAAAGATAACTTGTACATAGGTACCAACACTATTATAAATGGAAACCCTTATCTAATAAATATTGATTCGCGAATGTGAAGTATATAGATGATGTCATAAAGTCAGTTGTTCTTTGATAAGTTATTTTTCAGTTCTTTAGAGAATCAAGGAAGGGAGATTATCCCATCAACACACAACAAGTGTGGCAAATAAGAAGTTTTAATAATTTGAATTGTCTAACTTATATATCTTGTTATGCCTTTATTTATATTGACTCTAAAATGAAACAAACCTTAATGGACCACTTATGTGGACTTATATGATACTTCCTTATAATTAAACCTAAATAATATAAATAAACCTTAAACTAAGAAGAAACAATAATAATAATTCTGAATGTAATATTCTAAATATTATAGGATCGGATTTGCTGCCCTTTAGAAGTTCTATATAAGCTAGGAGAATCAAATCTGAAGTTGTCTTCTCTTTAGTTTCCTAGTTTGCAAAGTATTCTTAGCTGTCTTGGAAATTTATTTAATGATAGATTCCTATTATAATAAGGATAGAATAATTGTTTCCATACACTATAACGATTCCACATTAACATGAAGTTCATACCACACATAGAAACTATGTTGTTACCCATTAAATATTCATACAAAACTAGAAAATTTTCAAAACTAGTTATTACATCCTTCTAGGAAATAAATCCTAGCCAAATAGAAAATTCACAAGTTAAAAGAAAGAATTTATACAGCCTTTGTTAACCAATATTATGATGCATTCTCAAACTCTGATTAACCTAAAAGTTTAACCCAAGGTAGAAAAACATGTCAGGAAACTCCACGTAAAATTTCAGCCCAATCAAATGGTTGAATTGAGAATATGACTATTGTCGTAAAACGAGACAATTATGCATTTTACATCAAAATTCAAATCTGATTGTTTTTCATTGCCCAGATCATATCATTCTCTCTCTCTTCAAGATCATTCGTCCTCAAATCATTAGCAAGGATAAGGAACAAAGTTTTAGCCTCTTTTGGAGTTCTTTTCGAAGCTAGCACTGTCACCAATAACTTTGGATGAAGGTAGCAACCCTTCTCTTTCATCTATCATTATTGCGATGTTTTTGCTCCTCTCTTTGTGAAGCTTGTTAGGCATCAACTAATATCGTTAACACATCAAGTTCTTGCTGCATCTCCCCTAGAATACGGGATAGACTCTTGGTTTCTTTTTTTAGTACACTAATATCTTTATTTCACTCCCTTTGATACCACTTTTCCTTTTGAATCCTCCTCTTCTTTTGCCATAATACCTCATCAGAATATATAAACTCTCGATTGTAATGCTCCTTTGGCATTTTTTTTTTATATCAGAACCTAAAATGAAAACTAATGATAGTAAGGAAAGTAAGAAAACACTGAGAACTGAGAACTAACCCAAAATTACATGGACTTTCAATTGACGAACGTAACAAATCCCTTTAGACCCAAAAAAGGACCCTAAACCAAACGACTTCTAAATGGTCTGCAATTTGATATTTAGAGCAAATTCACACCAAAAAACCAGAATATCAAGTTTGAACCAATTCCGAATTGATTTGATATATGAACGCGAAACTGATATCAATTAACCCTTTTAAAACCTGAATTGGAACCTAAACCAAACGATGTTCAATTGAGTTGAAAACTGATATATTGTGTGATTTCACCCTAGATAACCAGAATATGAATTTTGAAACAATTACAATATGGTTTGATAAGTGGAGGCAAACATAAGCGAAACAAACCCTTGCCCTAAATAATGTTTTCTGATTTTTTTTTACTCTAAAAAGAAATTCTAGAACGAAAGAATAATATGACACCCTTTTTTTAACCCAAAAGACTCAATTCAACGCAATTAATCAAGAATAACGTAGGAAGAAGACAATCTGATCGAAACTGATTTGAAACAATATCAGACCCGAAACAAAGACAACACAAGAAAAATTGACGCGGAAGGTAAAAAGAAATAAAAGGATATAACCTGATTTATGGAGTCAAGCTATGATACCAAATGATGTGAACCTTGTGATCACGTGGTTACGCAACCCACAAGCAAAGACATTAATTCCCAGAAAACCAAGTAAATCAGGTTTAATAGTAATGTGACACAAAGATAACTTGTACTTAGAAACCAACACTATTGAAAATGAAACCCCCAGCCAATGAATATTGATTCGTGAACGAGAAGTATAGGGATGATGTCACAAAATTAGTTGTTATTCGATAAGTCATTTTTCAGTTCTTTAGAGAACTAAGAAATGGAGATTATCCCACCAACATACAACAAGTGCGACAAACAAGAAGTTTTATTAATCTGAATTTTTTAACTTACATATCTGGTTATGTATTTATTTATACTAACTCTAGATTGAAACAAACTCTAATGGATACCTTATTTGGACTTATATGATGCTCACTTACAATTAAACCCAAATAATATAAATAAATCCTAAATAAAAAAAGAAGAAAATAATAATAATAATAATAATAATTTAATATTCTAAATATGATAGGATCAGATTTGCTACCCTTTAGAAGTCTCATATAAGCCAGGTGAATCAAATATGAAGTTGTCTTCTCTTTAGTTTTCTTGTTTGCAAAGTATTCTTAGTTGTCTTGGAAATATATTTAATGATAGATTCCTACTATAATAAGGATAGAATAATTGTTTCCATATACCATAAGGATTCCATATTAATTTGAAGTTCATACAACATATGAAAACTATGTTGTTGCCTATTAAATATCCTTACAAAACTAGAAAATTTTCAAAACCAACTGTCACATCCTTATAAGAAAAGAATCCTACCCAAATAGAAAGTCCACAAGTCAAAAGAAAGTAAATAACAAAATTAGGA
Source organism: Populus tomentosa (assembly GCA_018804465.1). Classification (NCBI taxonomy): domain Eukaryota; kingdom Viridiplantae; phylum Streptophyta; class Magnoliopsida; order Malpighiales; family Salicaceae; genus Populus; species Populus tomentosa. Next base: position 355,757 of record CM031987.1, on the reverse strand, counting down.
CAACCTCTGTTAACCAGTATTGCAATATCTTTCTAAACTCTGATTGAACTGAAAGTTTAACTCAAGGTAGAAAAATATGTTTGGAGACTCCATGTAAAATTCTAGCCTGATCAAACGGTCGGATTGAGAATTATAATTGTTACTATAAAACTGAACATTTATGCATTTTACATTAGAATTCGAATTTGATTGTTTTTTCATTGTTCGAATCGTATTAAAGCCACTTACTCATTTGTTAAAGAAGGATGTTAAAGGGTGGAATGAAGAGTTTACAAGGGTGACATGACCAAAAGATTGATGTCTTTTCTCAAGTGCAGGAGTATCGAAGTAATAAATAACCCGGCAAGACCGGGGTCGAATCATAGAGAGGTTAATTGTATAAATTATAAATAACAATACAACAACAACAATAATAACAACAATAATAACAATAATAGTAATAGTAATAATAATAGTAATATTAATAATAATCAGTACGTGGCGTTGTTATACCTGAGAATGATCTAAAAGATCGAGTTACAGGTTTCCAGCCTATATACTGAGTTTATAAAAAGATCAAAGAGATATATTATATAATATAAACAGATTTCTGATGCGAATGAACAAGGCAAGACCAACAATGTCAAGATCCTTGATCAAACACAGAGCATACTTAACGTACATAAAATATAACAAAAATGTAAATAATAGTAGTAGTAGTAGTAGTAATAGTGGTAGTAAAGAAGAGGAAGAAATTAATGAGAACTTTGAGATGGAAGATTACTGTAAGGATTAAACAATGATAAAAACAAATGTCAAGGTTAGACGATTCACTAATGGTATTTCAAACAAGTATAGTATAAACTCTTATTACTCAATTTGGAAACCACACATAAAGGAGGTTCCAATCGGATGATTTGTCATTAATAGCTCATTATAAATTGTTAACATGATCATATTAATTATCTTATTTACATAACACCAGACTTTTAAATATTTTCAAGAATTCATGATGTTAACTTATATTAAAAACAAATCAAGTTCCTTTCATAGCACAGGTGTAGGTAATACCATATGGTTGGGCTATGAGAGTGCCAAGCATTTGTTGTACCAAGTGTTATACAATACAAATCTAGATTAACCATTTAACAAGCAAGGTATTAAGAATTAGTAAGATAAAAAGACAAGACATGTTAATATTAAACATTAAGGTCCATATTGAGTTTATACTATACTTATTCTTACACCATTAGTGTAATCTTTTCACCTTGACATAATAAACTTAGCTAAACATAATGAAAAAGAGAAACATAAATAAACAAAACAAGAACATAAATAAGATATAAGTTAACTAAGGAAAGGAAAGGAAATGAAAAGCATAAACAAGATACTAATGAAAGCAAAACTTAAGAATTACAAAAAAAAAATATAAAGAGAGAGAGGAAGAGCAAGTTCTTGATCTGAACAATAAAGCCCCTAAATGCATGGCAAATGCCTCCTTTTACAGGCCAAAATTCAGAATTATTGATTTGATGACTAATTGTTGAGTAGGTGGCCAACTCTTGACTTGGTGAAAATCCTTATCTTCTTGTCTGAATAAAACGAAATTGCTAGCATCAAAACTGGGACCACTTGACACATCAAAGTTGTAGGAAATCGTCTCAGCTTTCCAAGAAAAAAAAAATAGAGGTCATTTGGACTTTTAGAACTCTAGATATGGGTCAAACACTGAACAGTGTTCGGGCTACAGGACAAATTCGGACTTCTCCGTTGTAGCTATAATTTGGACTTGCAAACGACCTTCTTAGATCTTGGTGTCCACGAAAGTTGTAGGCCTATGTCTTATTGAATCTGTGTAAAAATTTAAGATCATTTTGACATCTGAAACTCGAGATATGACCCAATTACCGAACAATATTTCAGTTTGGACTGCACCAACATCTCTTTTCTAAGTTTGGCCCTCTCTTTGTCCTTTCAATTTCCATACTTTGATTTATGTGATAGACCTGCATTTAAGATGAACATTTACCATATATTAAGGTATTTTATAGTATTAGATTTGTTATTATAAAATATGCTTTAGTTAAGAATTTATTGATACTTCAAGTGCAAAATGATGATATAAAACCTCGATAAATATGCACTTTTAAGTATTAATCAAAGGGCATTCAACCAGTTGAAAGAACTAATAACCAATGCTCTAATTCCAGCCCTTCCTAACCTTAAAAATATTATTTATGGTAGAGACAAATGCTTTATTAATAGGGATATAAGCAGTGCTTATATAAGAGGGACACCCCCATTGCTTTTATTAGTAACTCTTTATGGCTAAAATAATAGGTTATGTCAATTTATAAGAGGGAGATGATGGTTATTTTGCATAAAGTTACTACATAGAAACATTATTTATGGGGAAGGCATTTTAAATTTCACACAAACCATATAAATTTCAAGCACCTTTTACGTCAGAAGGTGGTCACTCTTGCTCAACACCTATGGCTTGTCAAACTTTTAGGGTATGATTACAAGATTGAATATAGATAAGAAAAAAAAATTCGGTAATAAATGCCCTCTTTAGAGTTTCTAGTGGTAAGTTATATGACTTGATAATGTCCATAATTTCTACCAGTGGTATGGAAGAAATCAGAATATAATGAGAGATTTATTTATACAAGTTATCATTAAAGACTTCAAGTTTTCTCCTGACTCTTATTCTCACTATACCTGGGTTAACCATCTTAATATAATAGGAAAGGTGGTTATGGGCAATGAACCTAATTTACAAAACAAGTTTTTCTCTATGTTCCACGATTCAGCTGTAGATAGGAAATATCATTACTGAAATTACTGAGAGAGAGTGTATTGCTTTTATTGGGCTCGTTTGTTTGAAAGTGGGCTGTTTATGAAGCTAATAAGTACGGCCCATTAAGAACTCTTGAACCCCATTGTCTTCACTCTTCAGCACTTGATAGGGTTTCGGTGTCATCTCTCTCCAGTATGATTAGCTGCGGCCATCATCACCGGCGGTTTCACCAGGTTGGTCCTTTTCTTATTTAGCTCTCTCTCTCTCTCTCTCTATTTATTTTTATGTTGGTTTCTTATTGTTTTGGCTCCCACAAATCAGAATGGCCGAGAAAGATAAAGGGCCAGTGATTGGGCTTTCATGGCAGCCAAAGTTGCCGACTTTATCGTCGTCTACAACAAAAAATATCAAGAACTCAGTTGAGCCTGAAAGCAGCAGTGCACTTTGGAAAACCAATTCACAGCTTGTTGATGTCTTATTTGTGCCACCCAATGATCCCATTAAGTTAAACAAGTTACTTAAAAGCCAACGCAAAGATTCACTAGGCAAGGATTGGTATGTTTTCAATACTAAAGTTCCTATCTTTTTTTTACCTTAACTTAGAACAAACAAAATGAGTTAATCACTTGGTGTGTGTGTGTGTTTTTCTTGAATTGCTGAATTAGGTTTGATATGCCTGCCTCAACTATAACTCCAGAGTTGAAAAGGGATCTCCAGCTGCTTAAGGTGCTATTTGCTATGTTTATGTATTTTGTTATTTTGTGCGAATTTAGCTTAACATGGTGTGATGGTTCGAGTTTCGTGTGTAGTGATCAAATAGTTGATTGTAGACAGGAGTATCGTATGATTTAAGAACTGTGATATTAACTTGTTGGGCTGCCGTTTTCGTGCGTTAATGATATAGCTAAGGAGTGCTATTGATCCGAAGAAACACTACAAGAGGGGTGATTCAAAGTCAAAAGAGCTACCTAAATATTTCCAGGTAAACCCTTGGTGACTATATCAAACTAGAACAGATATCTTGGAATGACATCATATGCGGTTTTTGTTGCTCCCTTTTTTTTTTCTTCTCTGGGTTAATTGGTAAAGCATTCTGTGTTTTTGACAAATAATCAGGTGGGCACAGTTGTAGAACCTGCAACAGATTTCTACTCTGGTAGGCTAACTAAGAAGGAGAGGAAAGTAACCATTGCCGATGAACTGCTTTATGATCAAACTTTCAGTGCTTACAGGTGAGAGATAGACAGAGACATGATTACATTTTTTTGTTAAAAGAAACATGATATGATTATTAGTGAAGGAGGATGACCATGACGAACGCATTTCAATGCTGTTCCATAATATGTTTCATTGAACATTTCTTATTGTCGAGGGAAAATAATAATCACGAAGTAGTTGCACCAACACTTTTCAAAGGAAGACACAAGATTATCAATCTATCACATTAACACATAGGGACAACCTTTAACTGTCAATGTCTTTGAAAGAGCATGGCTTTTTATTAAAATAGTAGATTGGGTATCTTGTAGATTGATTGTTTTACATCACAGTGTGAAATTACAGTTCAGGCATGAAACCATGCTAGTCGATGAACCAAAAATACTAGCCATGTCAATATTCTTGTTGCTATCTAGATTGCTGTCATAACTTTAACAAACTGATAGTGGTGCTATATATCAAAGGAGCTGATTTTGAGATAATTGATAAACAATGTTTCTGGTAAATTGGTTTTTGCTGATTTTTTAGGCAGCATACTGCAAATCTTGCTCATATTGTTTATCGTAATAACATGTTACAGGAAGCGTAAGGTTAGAGAGATTGAGGAAAAGAATCGCCCAGGTGGAAATGATAAATGGAAGATAAAGGGTAAACAATCCTGGAAACGTGCAAAGGAAAGAAGACACTAGAATTTATGTACTATAGTTTTACAATTTACATCCTCAGAGGACTTAAATATTATGGATAGTGTCAGAAAGATTGTTGGAGCACAGCAAAATGAACTGTATTCTGAGAAATTCACAGAAAAAGGACAGATTTGAAATATGCTTACCAGAGCTATGCATTGCTATAAATTTTTCTTAGCTGTTGTTATGTGGCTTTATCGTGTAAATTCCATGTAGGCTAATCATTTGAATGTCAAGAAACTGTTATATTGAGTTTAATCATGATCTTATTTTCTCCTCATCCAGACTCGTAATGAAAAAAATTTCAAGTCGATGGGCTTCCCTCCTGTAGATCTGCTCTTTGCTGTCAGCAGGAGTCATTTTGTACAAGTTAAATCATGTATTTGCACTCTATGGTCTACATGAACACTTTTTAGGGGAGGATGCTAGCGAGGATGAACGAGGGAGGAGAGGTGAAAAGGAAAAGATTAGCTTGAGTTGGCAAGATGAATGGAGTAACTACTAGAACGAAGGTAAAAGAACTTTTCTCTCGTGCAAGTCGAACAACTAAATGGATCGGTCTACAAACAAAAAGCACAACTCTACTACACTCGTAACTGATTGGGTTAGAGGAAGCCCGTGTCTGAAGCGCGAACCACGCGGAACAATATCTTGTAAGTTGTCTTTTCGAGAACATGCATTGAGCTTCGTTTTAATGCATCCAAATGTTAATGCTCTGGTTTTCATATTTGAAATTGGATGATTTCAATTGTATACATGCTCTGCTCTGCGTTAACTTCCCAGCAAAATTATTACTAACGTTCTAACGTAATGTTACACGCTGCTGTCTGATTTTTATGGTAATGCATCACATTGTCAAAAGTGATTTTTAATTGATGTATTTAAATGATATTTTTTATATATATTTTTAGATTGTGCCCTGTCACTAACGTTCTAACTAAACGGTTGTCAGCATGGCTGATGATTGATGCTCTTGGAAGTTGAATTATATACCTTTTGGTATGGAAATGAATTGCAGAGCAAAATAGGCCAGCAGAAATAAAGGAATTACATACAAGAAACCTCAAGATTATTGCTGGAAAAAGAAACCGCTATTGTTGAATTTCCCTTCACATAGGATTTTCAATATTCCAAGAGTCGATTGTAAGAACTATGGAGTTGATCATTCATTCATGGCAAGGGTTCTTGTGAATCTCCCAATCGAGACAGATGAAGATATGCATCAGTTCCTGCACACGCAACACCACAAATCAATGGGGAGATTTTGGTGGATCATCGACATGAAGAACCTCGCATGCAAGCAACAAAGATTTCTACAAGAGTGGACCTTACATGTTAAGAGTAAAAACACATAAAAAGAAATGCAGCAACTGAAGACCAAATCAATCCTTTCTCGTTGAGGTGCATGAACATTTTCATCAATCAACCATCCAACACAATACTTGTTTAACCACCCCCCCCCCCCCCCCCCCCCCCCCCCCCCCCCCCCCCCCCCCCCAATATTCTCACTAACACGAGGTAGTTCACATCATCGAACTTATTCAACATGTGAAATGTAATTCCAATCAAGAGATTTTCAAACATGTGCACACTGGTTGAATTGTTAAGATACTATGCATGTGCCTGTCTTCTTTATATCAAGAGACATAGTTGAGCAACATATTCTGAATGCACAAGATCAAATTATTAACTCACCATATCCTTCCATAGAGATAATTTGCAGATCACCTCCAAAATACCGAGCATACAGTCGACTAATTGGAAGCCCATAACCATATCCAGCCATTATTACTGCCTCACCAGTTCCAAGATCAGAATCCTCGTCCAGAGGATTTCTGGCTGTGCTGTAGAGATATGTGAAAATTTTAGGAAGGCCACTTCTTGCTATGCCACCACCTTCATCTGAGACCTAAGATGCCAGCAAGACCAATTAGTTACGCATCTCATCATCAAATGATATTGCACAAAACAAATTCTTAATGGTAGCATGTCAAGCAGTTGAAGAGAAGGCCAGATATGAAGGAGGTGAAAAAGAAAAGATGTGGAAACCTACACTGACAGCTTAAGAAAAGAGCACATTACCTTTATAGTAACATCCTCAATGCCATCAGCAACTATTATTCTAACAGGCGGTGAAACTTTGTCCGAGTCCATGTGACGTTCTTGGACAGCACGCAATGAATTCTTAACCAACTCAAATACCATGAGTTGCAAGTGTGATGGGACATACCTGTTACACAATTTGTTCAGCAACTGGAGTTGAAACAAATTTCTAATTGTTTTAAATGACTAATAACAACTAGTAGAGTCAGAGGAAACATTTCCATGAGAACATCAATAAGGAGGATAAAGACCAACAAAAGCAAATGAGACAGAGAGAAAGCATGTAAGAACAAAAGCAATCAATGCAAGCTCAAACCAAGTGACAAAAATTAACTTACGGGAATGTAAAATTAGGATCCCCGTAGATAGTAACAGCAGGTGCACTACCATACTCTCGTAAACATATTGCACGGGCATCATCACTGGCATTTTGTGCTACCTCAACTGGAGACATCTTTGTATGAATATAACCCACACAGTGAGGAGGGGGATTGGGATTGTGCAACTCCACGTGCTGTCCTGAGCAATCATAAAAATTCAAGCATAATATGAAGTTCAGACGTAGCTCCAGACACAATACGAAAATCCTTAGAACTTACAATGGCAAATTAAGAAAACAGTAAAATATGAAGAGCTGACCAATAAGCATTCGAATTCCAATTCTTGACATATAAAAGCGGTCAAGAAACTGATGGATCTCATCAAGATCCTCATGAACAATCTTTGGACCCAGCTCTTTCTTCAGCTGTTGAACTCCCAAAGCCATCATTGGAACCACATTGTTATGTCTGACCTTAATTGCCTTAATCATTTGTGTAAACTCCTTCTCGTCATTTGTACCCTTGATCTCAGGAAAGGATCTCATATCACGGAAAGAATCCAGATACCAATCTCGAACCTTGGAATAAAAAATTAAAATTGAATGAGGCATTTATTGAATATTTCCACCCTTTTTATGCATGAATAGAAATTCATAATAGCATAACCAAGTACTAGTTGGAAAACTGATAAAATTAAGCACAAACAAATTAAGGCAAAGGATGGGGATATAAAATGAATACCTCTGACTTCTCCCTTCTAAACTATAAAGAAAGGAAGATATTGATTCCAAAATGCTAAACAAAAACTGGTTATGAGAATCACAAATGAAATCCCACGACCTTATACTTCGTACAAAAAGGAAAAAGATCTTCAAAACTCAAGCACAATCACACTTTTTTTCCTCAAAAAAACAGCAAGGCAACCTCTAGGTTCCCACTTTTCAGACGGTCAAAACACACATTTCCATCAAACCCCATTTCCATCATTATCCAAACAAATATCAAAAACCCAACACAAATTTCAAAACATTAATCAAAAGAGGATAAAAACCAACAAAATATAATCTCTCTAAAACACTTGAAAATATCAAGAGGGTACCTTTAAAACAGCGGGTTTCTCAGATAAGCCATATGGAAGGGTTTCCAGCTCAATAGCTCTCCTGGCAATCCTAATGGGCAATTCCTTATGAAGAAACTGAGCAGCGATCAACAAATTCCTCTCAGTAGGAACTGAACCAAACTCCATCATGTACCTTAAACTCACCCCAGTTTGTTTCATGCAACCCCATCTTTGCACTTCCTCAAACATGCTCTTTGACATTATTTCACACGCTTTCTTGGCAGCCATCACCACCATGCAACCCCAAAAACTCACATAAAACGGTAAAGCATCAAACTTTTTCTCTCTTTAGATGCAAGAGCAAATAACTTTAATAGAGAAATTGAGAAATAAACAGAATGGACAAGTGGTGATATGGTGAGACGGCCAAATTAAGTGGTCCTCTTTCTGTTCTCTCTTCAACTGTTATGTCAGGTCAGAATTTAACCAGGGGTTAATGGGCAGTTTCCTTTGGGGTTTTTTTGGCTTAGAGGGAACGGTAATTAATATAGCTAGTATAGTATCTTTGTTATTTCATTTAAAATTAAAAATATTTAAAAAAATTGCTTTAAAATGATTTTTTTATTTTGAATTTTTTATGTTATTGTTAAAAAATAAGAACTTTAATAGAGAAATTGAGAAATAAAAAGAATGGACTAGTGGTAATATGGCGAGACAGCCAAAGTGGTCCTCTTTCTGTTCTCTCTTCAACTGTGATGTCTGGTCAGAATTTAACCAGAGGTTAATGGGTAGTTTCCTTTTGGGTTTTTTTTGGCTTGGAGGGAACTGTAATTATTAATTAATATATAGCTAGTATAGTATCTTTGTTATTTCATTTAAAATTTAAAACATTAAAAAAAATTGCTTGAAAATATTTTTTTATTTTGATTCTTTTTATATTATTTTTAAAAAATAAATTTTAAAAATATAAATATAAATTATTTTAATATATTTCAAAAAAAAATTATAAAACAATCGTAAAATACTGCATAGTACTATTTTCGATTGATTAATGGATAAGGACGAGAAAGACTGATTCTTTCATTCGTTTTTGGATTCAGTGCCGCCTTTTTGGGTATATTAGTATTGTGATCCCCTAGTTTTTAATTTTGTTCTTGTTAACTCCTTTTCTAAAACTTTATGCAATCTAACCCTCAAAAATTTATGTTTTTGGATTCAGTAGCTTGTTTGGCGATGAGCTGGGTTCTCGACGCGGAGGGATTCAAAAAGTTTACCTTAGATTCATAGGCGCATATAATTATGGAGTGCACGCATCACATGACTTAGTTTTTAGTTAATATATGTTTAAAATTTATATATATGTATATAATTATTAAATGTACGCATCAAATTATAAATTAATAATTAAAATTTTTATTTTCTTATGTTAAAAGAATTGTCCAGTCAACAATTATTTAGTATTATGTAAACATAATAACAACACTCAAATCTATTATCACAATCTCTAACATTATTGATAACTGTTTCTAAATAAAGTTTCGTTATTGGTTCAAAACATAAAAGATAGACACAATACATATTTATTTAATAATTTATATTTTAAAACTATTCTAATTTATTTTATACTATTATCTATTTATTTTCAACTAAATACATTTCGATTTTTTTCTGTATAATTTCTATTATCATGGTGAATTAACTAACGTGACCTTAACATTTTAACATGTTAAAGTAGTGACCAGCAAAACTTGCTGATGATACTCGATAGCATTATTAGTGTCCTTTGATTACTCTACACCATACAAATATTTGGGTTTTACATGATTTTATTTTAAAATTGGTACATTAAATCAAAAGTCTTGATAGAATAATACTATTTAAAAAAATTAATGAAATAATATATTTTTATCTTGTTGTAATTTTAAAATGTAATATTTATTAAATATTATTATTTCTTAACACAATTAGATAATTGTCACGTTTTAGAACAACGATATTTAAAATTATCGTGTTTTTAAAATGTAAAAACTATCAATTAATCAGCTTGTTGGATACAATTAAATAATTGGTTAATCATTTCACATAAAAATTATAATTTTACTATTTTTGTTTTCAAAATGTTTTTATAAATAAAAATATATAATTTTATCTAACTTGTAGGCTTAAAAAAAAAAAAAAACTCTAATCAAAATCTTAAACTCCATATAATTTATATGCCGCTCGGAGAAGATAAATAGTATTAATGCCATGGTCTTCCCTTGATTATGTACTGGGGTGCATTAATGATGGAGTGATCAACAGTGATAGTAATCGGATATATTAATAATAATAGTAATAATAAAGATAATAATAATTGATTTGATTTGTTTAATTTTTTATTTTTTATTTTTGGATTATTTTAATATGCTAATGTTAAAAATAATTTTTTAAAATTTAAAAAAAATTATGTTTTTATGCAATCTAACCCTCAAAAATTTATGTTTTATTTTTTTAATAACACCTGAGAATTTGAGATAAGTTAATAAACCCCTGATTTACAGGGCAGTAATCCATGGATTCATAAAGTATTTTTATTTTTTTATTTGGAAATTTTGCAAATCAGTTTGTTTCCATCAATTGAATTTTTTCTCTTCTTATAAAAAACAAAATTGATGCCACATATTAAATAAAGATATTAAAGGGTTTTACACAATACACCATCAAATATCTTAATTTACATCAATTTTTTTAATTTCATAACTTGGGTTTTAATCAACATATTTTTAATATTTATGAGCACATAAATTATGGAATGCACGCATGAAGTTATAAATTAATAATTAATATTTTTATTTTTTATCATGTTAAAAGAAATGTCCAGAACACGGCTAAATTATCTATTGTTACGCAAACATAACAGCAACACTAAAATTGCACGCATAAGGCAAAGTCTAAAAGTCCATCCCTAGCTGTTGTTCCTATCTGTCATCCACGAGGGGGTCTTGGGCTTGTTTGGCGATGAGCTGGATTCTTGACGCGGAGGGATTCAAATAGCTTACCTTAGATTCATAACGTGGCCAAGTTTACCGCGTTACCAAACAAGCCACTATGAGTTGATGACATATTAAAGCTTATACGATTAATTTGATCAATTTTGTTTTCGTACTAATGATTTTACTATTATTATTATAATCGTCCATAAAAAAACATCATTTTTTTGGTATTTTAAGTTGAAATATTTTATATATGCTAATAATAAAAAATACTTAATTGTGAATTGAAAAACTTATGCAAAAATTTAATTAAATAAATTAAAAACCATCTAAGTCAATAAATAAATAAAAATTATTAACGATAACTAAATACATATACGAAAAATTCAAGAAATGAGTTTAGAACAAAATATTTGATCTTGTAGCATGATTCATTTACCCGATTATATTTAATAATTTTATTTATTAAAATTTTTTTTTATTTAATTAGATAATAGTAAAAATAAATACACACATAAAACTAATTGGATAAAATAAAAGGACAAAATATATATCACAAGGCTGCACTTATTAGAAATACTATCAAAAAATAATATATTTTTTTTATTTTAAAAAATAAAGTTCAATTATATAAATATATAAGAAATTATAGATGAATTACAATAATATCTTCAAAAAATAAACACATACAAAATAAATTTTAGAAAAAAAACTTCTTAAAAAAAATCAAAACAACACATCATTTGGTTTTTCTCACTATGCCTAGGAAAAAAAAAGGATTTCTCTTTACTTTAAAAATTATTTTTAACTCATTTTTTATCCAAAACACTAAGAAAATAGCATAAACATCTTAAAAATCCTATAAATAGCATTAAAACACAACACACACAAAAACTTGAAATCAAAAATCTTTTCCAGCTTAGATATGGTTATCTAAACAATCTCAAGATTAAAAAATACATAAGTAAAACTTCTCTCATCAAATAAAATTTATTAACACTAAATTAACTATTTTTATGGTTAAAATTGATGTCAATACTCATTTTCTTTTCCAGTTATTAGAATCAAACAATCTTTTTTTTTTCCTCTCAAATCAAAAATTAAAAAAATTGTAAAAATTGATTTTTTTGTATGAAAATTAAATTGCAAGAATAAATAAGTATAATTTGTAAAGTTTAATACTAAAATTATTTTTTTTCGATAACTTTAAACCCATCATCAATTATCGACACTCATTTCAATCTTGTTTTCAGGCAACAAATTAAATTCAATTGTCTTTTAGTAGAAATGGACAGTCTATTTTGGTGAGGCTGTCGTTTCTCACACCCCCACGACTGCCAGGAAACTTGTGTGGTCATGGAATGTCTGCAAATTCATATCAACTTTTTATTTTATCTATGCTATCATTGTTGTTTGTTTTTATATTTTAAAAAATATATTTTTAAATAAATTAAGTTATTTTTTTATTTTAAATTATATTTTTATAATTTTAGATTGTTTTAATATACTAATATAAAAATTATTTTTAAAAAATATATATTATTTTGAAATGTTTTTAAATAAAAACATTTTTAAAAACAATTATCACTACAAACATTATCTACAATTATTTCCAGTAAACATTTCCGCACCGTTTAAAACATAAAAAACTAACACAGTGCATATTTCTTTGATAATTTATATTTAAAAAATATAAAAAATTATTTTTATTTATTTTCCTGACCAACGCCTAGTAATTAAATCTTTTCTTGAATTCTCTTTCAGGTGACGAGGAGGATGTCATTAATGGGTTGGTGGTTTGTTATCAACAAGCTTTTTTTTTCCTTTCCTTTTCTCACTTCTCCCCGCAAAAATATTGATCGGACTTCTTTGTTTTTTTGATATTTTTTATTTTTATCCTTAACTCTTTAATAAAATTTTTTTTTTCAATGTAGTTCTACAATTCCAAGTTGCAATAGGTTATGTTTTTTTAATTTAATTTTTATTTTTTAGATTTTTTATTTTTTTTACTTGATTCTTTTATATAATTTTTTTTTAATTTTTTTTTTAATATAGGAATACTAGAAATGCACGTGGCCTATTTTGGGCTTGGCATGTGTGGTTGCAGTGGGTGAGGTTGTCCTTTCTCACACCCCTGCGACTGCCAGGAAACTTGTGTGATGATGGAATGCTTACAAATTCATATCATTCCCCACCAATTTTTTTAAACCTATGTTATATGCTATGCCATTAGGGTATTTCTTTTTATATTTTAAAAAATCTTTCAGGTTTTTCCTATTTTAAATTATTTTTTTTATAATTTTAAATATACTAATATCAAAAATAAATTTTTAAAAATTAAAAAATTATATTATTTTAATATATTTTTAAATAAAAAATATTTTTAAAAACAATTACTAACACAATCTCAGAGATTATCTACAATTATTTCCAGAAAAATTTTCCTCATCGGTTCAAAACATAAAAAATAAATACTTTGATAATTTATATTTTAAAAATAAAAAAAATTATTTCAATTTTATTTTATACTATTATTATCTATATTTCTCAATTAAATACATTTTATCTTTAACTAAATACATTTCGATTTTTTCTGTATAATTTCTTTTATCATGGGATATTAACTAACTTGACAAACATGTTAAAAGTAGTGGACCAACAAATTTGTTGATGTCATCGCTAACATTATTATTGTCCTTTGATTATTCTACACCACATAAATATTTTATCATATGATGAGATATCATTGTAGTTGGCTTCTATATGATCTTATTTTAAATTTGACATATTAAATTAAAAGTCATGGTAGAATAATACCTTTTGATTTTTTTTTTAGTAAAGTAACACACTTTCATCTTATCGTGTTTTTAAAACGCAAAATTTATTAAATATTACTATTTCTAAGCATGATAAGATAGCTTTTACGCTTTACGATAATAATATTTAAACACGTCGCGCTTATAAAAGACTATAACTGCCAACTAATCGGTCTATTAAATACAATTGTATAATCAGTCGACTATTTCACACAAAAATAATAATTTTATGAATTTTTTCTTTCAAAATGTTTTATAAGTAAAAATATATAGTTTTGTCCAACTTATAAACTAAAAAGCAAACTCCAATTAAAATCTTAAAAGGTCGTTGTTTATATAATAGTTCTCACTAGTGATTCTAAACAGTCAAGTATGAATCTGTTTTAATTAGATAAAAATATATTCCGAACAAATTACATGAATGGCCTAACATACGCATTCATAGAACAATGAGTCAAGTTTAAGTTTACGAGAAGGTCTAGTCACGACAGATCAAAATAATAATTTAAAATGACCATAACTTTTAAATTAATATTTAAAAATGCTTATGTTTTTACAGAAGTTTTCAAAAGCTATTTTTCTTAAAAAATATATGGAATCGCTATTTTGACCATTGAATTTTTAGATTTTAAAAATCTCGTCCTGGAATCCTGGTTTTCGTAGTTTTGTGATTTTTTTTATGAATCGATCAATTGGTTAGTCCTGAATTTAAATAGATATTGCAATTATAAACTACAATATCAATTAAAATTTTATCATGATTTTTAACCATGAAATTCAAAAATATGTTATTTCACTAAGAAATTTGCTTCTATATCGTTTCGCTATTTATTTGCATTTTATATACTAATTAACCAATTTATCCAGTTGCACGGGTATATGTTAAAGAAGATAAATGGCATTAATGCCATGGTCTTCCTTTATTATTTACTAGGATGCATTAATGATGGAGTGATAGTAGCAATAACAATAGTAATAGTAATAGTAATAGTAATAGTGATAATAATAATAATAATAATAATAATAATAATAAATATTATAGTAGTTACTGAGTAGCATGATTCATGGAATGCTTTTCACTGCATGTCAATTAAAATTAACCTCCATATAGTATTGGATTTTAAACGAGGTTGGGTAAATTTTGAATTTTTTTTGTTTAAAATTAATTTTTTAATATTTTTAAATTGTTTTAATGTGCTGATATTAAAAATAATTTTTAGAAAATATATATAAAAAATAATTTTAATACATTTATAAACAAAAACACTTCAATGGACTTAGTATTAACAATATTAATAGTAAAGTAGAATAATTATTTTGATACATTTCTATATGATTTTATTTTAAATTTAGCACATTAAATCATAAGTCATGATAGAATAATCTCATTTTTTTTTTTTAGTAAAGTAGAATACTTTCATCTTGTTGCATTTTTAAAACGCAATATTTATTAAATATAATTATTTCTAAGCATGATAAAATAGTTGTTGCGATTCATGATAACGACATTTAAACATGTCGCGCTTATAAAAGATGATAATTGCCAACTAATCGGTCTATTGGATACAATTGTATAATCGGTCGACTATTTCATATAAAAAATAATAATTTTATGAATATTTTCTTTGAAAATGTTTTATAAGTAAAAATGTATAGTTTTGTCCAATTTATAGACTAAAAAGCAAACTCTAATTAAAATCTTTAATTTAGTACTTCAATTTTATGTTTTGTATTTTTTTTTATTTGATCATTATTTTTTGAATTTATTTTTTCCCCCTTAAATTTTTATAAAAAAATTTATTAGTTTTTAATCTCATCTTACAAACCAAATTTTTATTGAATCGTTAATTACTTCTATTTTTTCAAAATATATCTGCATCATCTAAACATTATTTTTTATAAAACAAATATAGACACACAACTTAGCACGATCATGTGCCTAGTATATGTGTGTGTATGAACATTCAACTTCTTCAATAAAAACAAATTAAGTTATGCATATGTTAAATCTCTATAAATTAAAATCACTTGAATAAAAAAAAATTAATTAATTAAGATATTATATAATCAAGATATTATTTAAAATACAAACCTCTATAAATTAATATCGTTGACAGGTTTCAACCAAAGTATACAAGCCTCAAACTTGAAGAACCCCGTTGCCTTGATGTCATTTTTCTGCTCAATATTATCAGGACTCTGGTCAATAGTCCATCATATGCCAATGCTATTATCAGGTTTGACAATCCTCAAATACATCCCCGAATTGAGATTGTGTCAAATTTACATTCAAACTATTTTTTGTTTTTATGTTAACACCTCATAAAAGACACATTAACTTTCAATAAAATAAAATAAAACATTAAGAGTTTTTATTTACAATATAAGTGTTTTAGTTGTAGATATACATTTATTTACTATGAATTGTAATAGTGTAAAGATGATTTTGCCATTGAAAAACTCTCAAAATGTTGCATTTTTAGGGGTAAAATGATATTTTCCTTTGGTTAATTTATCATTTGATAATTGTTCAGGGTTTTATTGTCTTTTTATCATGTTTATACACAATAAAATGAATTTGTTACCCTTAAAAACAAAAAATCATTTAACTCTAATCAAAGGTTTTTTCGGGCACTTCATGTTTTCATATACAACAAAATTACAAAATTAACCTTAGAGTTAAAAATCTTAAGCCTTCGCCATAGGGGTATATTTGTAATTTTTTTAATTGATGGGTTTGTTTGGGGTGATCATTTAATTTACAATTTAATTATTATTATTTTTTTGTTGAAAAACTGATAGCACATACTTCTAGTGAGACAAAGGCGCCGTGTATCTTGGGTGGTGCGTGCGGTATCTCTTAATGATAAAAATATACTTATACCGTGTCATTTTGTTCTCTGTCATGTCTTTTTTTTTAGATGGCACATGTCATCTAAAAATGACCAGTTTATTATTGATGACCCTTTTTTTTTCCCTGTCATTTCTTTCTCCCACAAAAAAAAAAACTAAATTCATCTCTGATTTTTGTTATTGTTTTAGAATTCATCTTCTTAGTTTTTATTTTTTATTTTATTTTTTTCTCTTTTGTTAAAGTTTTATTTGTTTTTAATTTAGTTATTTAGTTCTAATTTGTGTTTTTTAATAATAATTTATTATGATGATTGTCGTGGTTATGATATCAATAATTATTATGATGATGATGATGATAATTATGATAATAATATTAATAATAATTAAAATAATAATGTATAATAGTAATCGTGATAGTGATAGTGATAATAATAATAGCAATAATAATTATAATACTAGTTATAGTAATAATTTTAATAATAACGATAATAGATAGTAATAATGCTAACATGGCAAATAATAGTAATAATAATAATAATAATATGATAATGATGGTGTTAGTAATGGTGGTAATAATTGTAACAATGATAATGATACTAACAACAACAACAATGATGATGATGATGATAGCAGTAATAACAACTTGTTATAATAATAGTAGTAGTGATTGCAACAATATTAATAATAATGGTAATATTAATGGTGGTAATAGTAATAATAATTATTTTAACAATATTATTAATAACAACAACAATAATAATAATAATAATAGGAATCATGATGATAATACTAGTAACAATAATAATAGTAGTAATGATAATAGCTGTAATGATAATGATAGCAATAGCAATGATAATACTAACGACGAGAATATTAATAGGTATAATAATAATAGTAATAATTCATTATTCGATGTTAGATTTGCTGAAAATTTATTTATAGTATTTTTTTGATTTAATAACTCGAATTGCTAGTTTGAAAAGTTTACTTGGCTTAATATTTTTTTTTATTTTTTTCTTTATTTTTTTAAAATTTTATTATTCAATATTAGTTTTTTATAATAAAAAAGATTCATCCAAATTTCTTTTAACCTATTAAACAAATCAATTCACATTAAATGAACTTTTCTATAATTTAATTGGAAGATTTAAAGATCAAAGTTAAGAAATTCAAAGATTTATCATCATATAGCATTACAAAAAAAAAAATCCAAACATTTTTAATAGTTTTTTTTTTTATATTTTTTGAAAATTAGTTCGGCCTACAGCAAAACACAGATAAATAAACTAGTATATATATAGGTCGAAAAAAAAATTTATAGATGACACAAAAAACTTACAAGTGAATAAAAATTCCCATGTCAAAATTTCTAAAAATATGATAGATTAATATCAAGACGGGAGGCAGTTTTGATGTTTTCCCTATAGGGTTTTAACTATTTACTTGTCCTATATAATGATATTTCTTTTATATAAAAAAAAATTCACCCAGCAGATGGCTTATTAGGGTTTTCCCCTTTTGAATTTCAATAGCACAAAAAAATTCCTTTCAAGTTTGAATTTATGATCCAACAATGAAGATATCTAGGGTACTTTACTGCGCATAACACAGAAAAAGTTCAAATTTATTTGACACAAAGCCTTAAATCACTAATGAAAAAATATAGAAAAAGAACAAAAAAGAAAAAGAAAAAAAAAGAGCAACATCTCCAGAATAACACACATGCATCTATGGATTTCACATTTCACAGCAGAGGATATTTTTACTCCTTTTGCCCTCCTTTTCCTCTTACATCTGCAACAGTCAGAAACGTTTACACAAAGAACGATAGCACAATATTCAAATTAATGGAGAAAGCTCTCATGTGTGATTTACATACATAATCATACAGGATATGCACATCTCAGGTAAGGAATAAATTGAAAAGATGAAAAAAACAAGGAAAACCCCAACAAATGCCGCAAACAGAATTCTTCCCACCACTCCCTCTTGTCACTCAAACATAAACCCCTAAAACAAGGTGGGAAACATCACTTTGTCTGAGATGATGAATCTGCTCAAAATGTTATGGATCCCCCACTTATAACAGCCTCCTCGAGGGGGCTGGTGGAGCCAGTCCAGGAATGTCCCTGATATTTTTGTTGCTAGGGTTGACAACCTGAAAAATTACATAATGCAAATTAGATAAAGGAATGTGTTGCTGATGCTGAGTTTCTACATGGCAATTTGGAAGTGTGTGTGTGTGTGTGTGTGTGTGTGTGTGTAAGCACTGGAGCATGACCACATGTTCAATGGTACAAACAGTATCGTGCATATTGAATGGTTTTGTCTAACTGTAAAAGTGGTGCTTGAAAGAATGAACCAACATTTCATCACCATTAATGAAGTTTCTTCAGAAGAATACCACAGAACTCGAAACCTCTATTGTCCGATTGAAAGTCATACAATTTATTTGAATAATATGATATCTGCAAAACTTTTACAAAAGATTGCGCCTTTGATGTGCCATTCAGTTTCTTCCTACTTCCTACTTCTCCCTTCATCATTCAATTCCATATAATTTACCAACTCTTACAATTTCATTCATTAAGTGACAA
Organism: Populus tomentosa; assembly: GCA_018804465.1. NCBI lineage: Eukaryota > Viridiplantae > Streptophyta > Magnoliopsida > Malpighiales > Salicaceae > Populus > Populus tomentosa. Next base: position 336,350 of record CM031987.1, on the reverse strand, counting down.
AGTAAACACTATAAAACAATGAGCTGAAGAGAGTACCTTCACAATGATTATGGCTATTACACCGCAGACAATAAGAAGTAGAAATAGCATTATGCACTTATCAGTAGCAACCTAGAAAAGAAAAAAGATTTAGTACATGAACCGAAAAAAACAAAGGGAATTGAGGTAGCATAGAGAGAACAGAACATCAGCTAACCTGCCTCCCAATCTCCTTCACTAGCTGTGAGGCCTTCTTAATAGAGAACTGAATAGTATCCAGCTCATTAACAATGCGTCCCATTTGTTCAGTCTGCCCAATTTTGAATCAGTACATAGTATACCCTACTTATAAAATTCAACTCAACTAGACCTCAAGTCCAACTGAAATAAACTAAAGCTTTGACAGGAATAAGAACATCAAACTAATGATGGAGGAAATGAAGGCAAATAAGTAAACTCGGACAGGTTAGTGGATCATGCTTACTTGGCCTTTTAAGGTAACAGCAGTTTGAGTTCCCACTTCAATTGTTTGTTCAACAACCTAAAGAGAAAATCCTGATGTTACAAATACAGAAAAGTGGAACATGATTCACAAAGCTCATTTACCTGTTTAGAGCGTTCAATGGCCTGATCAGTCTCATTCATTGTCTTCATCCCAGCATCAACAAGTTCTTGATTTGACATAGCTAGAAAACAGGAATATAAATTAAACAATGAGGCCAATCAAAAATATTAATAATAAAATCTGGAAAGATTTAGGGATACATATACATGAATACAAGGGTTACATATTGTCAAATAGATTTTGAGTGACATTATGCATCTGAAGTTTGAGAAATCAATTCATTGTTCATAAAAAAATCAGGCCAAATCTAGTTCTGAAAACCTGCAACTAAGAGACTACTGATGAGTTTCTTTTTCCTCCTTTTAATCCCATGGCCAAAAGAATGGTGTAAAAAATCTCTTCACAAACTGAAATTCCCAGTTACAATCACATCTGACACTAATGTTGTGCTCAAGAGGAATAATCTCTGTAGAGGATTAACCATATGATTAAGAGGGCATTGTTCCCATGCCCAAAAGAATGGTGTAAAAACTCTGTTGTAAAAACTCTGTGGCAATCACGTCTGATACTAATATTGTCCTCAAGTGGAATAATCTCTTTTGAGGATCAACCATATGATTAAGAGGGCATGTTTTCAAACAATCATCACGTAGTGGTAGTTTTTCTGTGCAAACTAAACATATCCCACAAAGTTCCAGATGTTATGGAATGAAATAAGATCTCACCTGATGCCATTCGAACATTTTCTTCAGCCATAGGTTCACTTGCTCCAGCTCCCATGTCAAAGAGTTCAACTCTTTTGTTATCAAGGCTATTCATATACCTGCAGACCCACCATGCAGGGTCAGGAGCAAGAACTTCAAAAGTACCCCATATGTTAAAGTGAAGAAGATGCCCTGTTTGATGTTATGTATTCAATTTTACAACCAACAATGTGGTAAGGACACAATTCTGATTGAGGATGACACTTGCTTTCTAAATGAAGTAATAGGCATCGATACCACAAGGACTGAGCTCAAAATGGTCTGAAAGCCACTACACCTATAAACTCAAATCTAAAAACATAGCAAATACATTAACTTACGTTTTCCTCAGTTGCACATAGGAATTCAGCTCTTTTATCTGCACCAAAAACAGAGATGGAAATTGAATGGACAGATTAAAAACAAGGGGACTAAGAAAATAACCTATTAAGCATTTCATGCAATTCAATCAGTGATATGGGGGTCTACAGAACTGACCATGGATTGCTTCTCATCATTGAGTTGCTTATTTACTTCAGGAGGATTTTTGCTCTCCTCAACTTTAATTTCACGGTCAAACTCTTTAATCAACCTGAGATGATTGTTGGAATTTAAGAATTCTAAATAACAAATTACAGGAAAAAAAACTAGGCTAGCGAACTTAGTACATCTTAACCAAGCAATCCTGTTCAGATTCCATTATTTACTTTTTAAGATATACATATATATATATATATATAGAGAGAGAGAGAGAGAGAGAGAAAGAGAGAGAGCAGCCCAGAACTGACTCTTCCTGCAACCCATGCAAAACAAAGTTGCTTGAGCAAGGCAAGGGTAGGCATCGGGGAAATAAAAAAACCTTCTGCTATTGATTTCACTAAAATGTGTAATCTCTCAAGTCCTGAAGACAAACTTAACTCAACTGAACCATAACTAACTCCACACTAGCCAAAGTAATCCAACCAGATGGTTCAATATTTTCAAGAGCTAAGCTAATGGAGATTTTTTTTATAGCAGAATGAGATGTAGAAACACGTTGTATACACATTTTATTTATCTTTGAAGTAGATTGCACATTGTTTCCATCAGATTATGACATCTGACAAGAAAAATAATGGTTCAAGAGTCCCACACTACAATTCAGATATGGAATTTCAAAAATTGAAGGCCAATATGTGACATACCGTTTACACTCCTTCATCCTCCCAGTAAGTTCCTCCAGCTGTTTACTTTGTCTATTAGAATCTTTAATATTGTTCAGCCTCTGGAAGCCATTTCTGTAAATAAAAAGGCAAGAATTATCACAAGTGCCACTATCATTTAGCAATATACCAGGAAGAGTGATCAAAGAAGTCACATGCATATCCCATCCATGCATACAAACAAAAAGACATGTGCAATATGGGAACTTTGGGTGATAAACATAAAAATCAGTATGTAGACCAAAAGAAAGAACTATCACAACTACAACTAGTGAATTTAAGGCCCAGACACGAAATAGAAATGAGGAATGGAATTAAACTCCACATCAGATGTCAAGACATCCAAACTGCTCCTTCAGAAGACAGGAAATATCCAACAACATATTGATCCTTTTTTGAAATAAGAACGAGCATAGATACATTATTCACAGAGCTAAGCTGACACTCTGCTTGTTATGGGAGGAAAAAAAAAAATCCCCAGACATGACTGCTAGTAACGAAACTGAAGAACAAAAACCAAAACCCATAATAATTTTCATGAAATAATACAGTTATCTTTGCTAGAATATACTAATCCATTTTATAGCTTAACTGCGTTACATAACTGTTCATAGGATGAAATATCAAGATTGGTATGTATCGTGGAAGGCTAAAACCACCTCAAATTGCTTCTGCTTTAGCTACTTGTTATATGTTGAATACCAATTTATCAAGAAAACAGTCAGTCCTTGAAGCCATATTCAAGTAGCTAACCTCCACAAAGAAGACTGATTTATTTTTTCTTCTTAAAAGTCCACTCTTTCTAATTAAATGCCCGTCTAACCAAATAAAAAACTTGAAAATTTCACTCAGAAGCATATCTCTCTCAATTCATATATATGGAAACAGAAAATTAGGCAAAATAACATAACAGAAACAAAAGGCAGTAATTCGAAAAGAAAAACTAACAAACAAACAAACTCTCCCCGCCCACTTGCGGATCTAAAGAAGAAGAGCACTGATTTTTCAGTCAAATTAGCAAACTTTTTAATTTTAACAGAGAGAGCGAGAGAGCATACGAGAGAGCTCGAAAGTTGTCCTTGATTTCACCATGGATCTGCTCCAATTGCGGACTCATCTGCAATTCGCTCGCCATTCTTTTCTTGCTTTTTTTCTTATTGCCGCTGGCCGGAAACCTGTCAAATCTCCGGCGAAGCTTCGATTTCTCTCTTGATTGTTGTTGAAAAAAAAAACAATAAAAACACAGTTTTTTTCTCTTCAAATTCGAAATCCAAAAACCCTAGTAAACAAACATTGAGTTAAAAAGGGAAGAAAAGAAAAGAGAGAATCAGGGTTTTTTTCTAGGGTTATTGAGACATGCTCAGCTCTGTTTAACGGAAAAAGAGAGAAGGCGTGGAAAATGGACAGAATCGCTGTCTGGTAATTGATTTGGTATTTAAGACTAATATTTAAGATTAATTTTTTATTTAATTAAAGCCCCAAGAAAAGATAAACTAGTGGAATTCTTCGCTTGTAGTTATTATTAGCGAACGATAATTAATTATCAGTGGAAATGCGCTGTAATATATTTATTTATTTATTTGAAAATGTTGGGGGAAGGGGTACCCTTCCCATCCTACCCTATCCAACGCTAGGTAAGAGGATATTTGCAAGATTATAATGAATTATTTTTTAAAATATTTTTTTTATTTAAAAATATATTAAAATAATATTTTTTATTTTAAAAATATTTTTAATATTTACACATTTAAAATGATGTAAAAATATAAAACAAATTAATATTTTTTTTGAAAAATATAGTTTCGCTAACTAAGGTATACCAACATCACATTATCACTGATAAATCTAAATTTAATGGGCCTGAAAAATTATCTAAAAAAACTCATTCAATGTATTTCAATATAACAACTTTATGGGTTCGTTTTATGGGAGGAACTCAATGCCACATGCTCACCCTGTAATAGAAGTCTCACTTTATAATCTTTTTTTGAGGGATGAATTTTTTCAAGACTCTACATAAATACCTTAATATTTTATATTGATCAAAGATATGTTATTTTAAGTATAATACAATTCAAAATATCATCAAGTTGAAATATATTTGGTGGGGACACCAGGCCTACACCGCAAATTACACGAGTATATGGACGGAGGCGACGTAGGATGACCCAGCCTGTCACGTTTTGGTTGGGAGACTAAGCCCATTTGGGCATATTTTATTGTTATTTTATTTATTTAGCCCATTTGGGCCTGCTCATTGTTATTTTATTATTTATGTTAAACAGTTTGATTTGATGGGCCAAGCCCAATAGCAGGATGTTTTAGGGTTTACTATTTATATATTCTTTTCTCATTTTGAAAGGGACTTTTGATGATTAATGAAAAATTGCAGAATTTGCATATCTCCAATCTCCTTTCTTCCTCTTCTTTAGCTTCTTTCTTTCCCTAAAGCTTTTTTCTTTTCTTGTTTTAATTCTTATTCTTTATTGTTCCGCATCAAATTTGGTATCAGAGCGACTTTTAATTGTTCTTATAATTAAACGATCTATGTGCTTATGTTTAACCCTAGATTAATCTGAAAAAAATAAAGAGGAAAAGCGTACTATTCTGAAGAAAAAAATCGTTACTGTTCTGGAAAAAAAAAGAACAGATCGACACTGTTCATCGGCATTGTTCATCTTCTCTGCCGCCGTCGAAGTCAAAATTGTCATTGCATCAACGCCGGTCACACCAAGATCCACGCAGCAATAGATCTGCCATCCAGCCACCACTTCGCACCACCAGATTGACACCGCAAGAGACATCAGTGGATCTCCGGCTTCAGCAGCACAAAACCACCAGCAACACCCACCCACAACACCCATCACAGACAACAACGATTTGGGTTTAAAAAAGCAACAAAGGCAGCGCCATCAGCCGCCCCCCAGTAGAAGCACCAGCCGCAACGCCACCGTTCATCAGCGACAACGGATCAAAAGGACCCCGTCCAGCAGCGACATCATAGACACCACCGCCTCTTCCTTCGCACCGCCAAACCCAAGCAGACTCACGAAGCCCCATCAGAATCAGCAAGCTTTGTGTGCCGTCGCCGACAGCAACGACAACAGGTCACAGAAGCTAGGGAGAAAGAAAACAAAAGCTGGTAAATAATTAACCTAGACACGTCAGCGACACGTCAGCGCATCAGTGACACCTTCCACGTCAGTTGTTCTTGCCACGTCATCAGTTCTTGCCACGTCAGCGTTGCCTGCCACATCATCTGCCTCGTCAACACATCCTGCCATGTCAGCTGCCACGTAATCCTTCACTGCCACATCATACGGTTAGAATTTTTACCTATTGAAAATCATCATTCTGGTATGTTTTTACAGTTGTTAATCAGTATTTAGCATTAATATTATTCTTTGTGCTTGCCCATAACTAGATTACATAGCCCACTTTTAAATTGAATTACTTTAATTTTGAGTCATTGAAGATCTGATCCTCTTAGTTAATTGTGGAGCTTGGTTAAAATTAGTGGGAAAAACTGAAACATTGTGTTTGGATTACTTGTGTGCATTTAGAGGACTTACACTGCTTGCTTGCACTTTTCCTGGTTTAATTTATCATTACTTAGTTTTCAAGATAATAATTAATAAAAAAATTATTTTCTTTATTTATTTATTTTATTATTATTAGCTATAATTTTATTTTGCGTTTTACTTGCAAGTGTTATTTTGTAATCTTAGTCTCAGGATTAGTTTTTGCATGCATTTACATAGTGGTCGTCTAGTAAACAATCTAGAAGTCACAACTACCATAGACCCGAACTCCAGTAATGTTCTTAGAGATATTCAAAAACAATTACAACTTATGCGAACGGAAATGGGCAACATGTCCAATCAAATGAACAATCTTTCTGGGAGGATGGAGTCTATAGAAACTTTGCAAATAAAACAGTCTAGTGAGAGTGAACAATCAAATGACAACCATAGAAATCCTCAAAAACCAGTTCCTCATAGGAACCGCCACCATAACCAACACCAGGGATGATTGATGACCCTAATGATAGTGAGCATTCCAATGACTACCGTCAAAGACTAGTTCATCCTAGGAACCGTCAGTACAACCGCAATCAGGGCCATCACGAATATGATGACCCTGACGAGCGAGTCATGAGGCATATTAAGGTAGAAGCCCTAACTTTTGAGGGTCAACTTGACCCGTGGATTTTTGATAGATGGATCCGTGACATGGATTAATTCTTTGGCTGGTATAATCTATCTGAGAATAGAAGGGTAAGATTTGCAAAGATAAAACTTAGTGGAATCGCTCAACTCTATTAGGAAAGTGTAGAAGAGTCTTTGATTAGAAGAGGTTAACCCCCTATTACTGATTGGGTTGAAATGAAGACCAAGTTAGAAGAAAAGTACTTGCCTCGTTCTTATAGAGGAAATCTTTTGGAACAGTGGAATAACCTTAGACAAGGAGGCAAGTTTGCCAATGAATATGTGGCATAATTTGATGAGTATAGGATGAGGTGTGCAGTTAGGGAGGATGGAGTGATGACCTTAAATAGATTTTGAAAAGGCTTAAACGATGACCTTAGACGAGAGGTTGTGTTTAGGGGTGTTTCCACCCTTGATGAAGCTTATACCCTAGTACAAAAGTATGACTTGGTCACAAAAAGCCAGTGGACAAGATGTCAGGACGCTCGTAGTACCCTTTTTAGATCCCAACCTGGTAGTAATAATTCCATATTAGGTGCCCCACCCCATAAACTAAATCCTTTGATTTCCCTGATATCTAAGGAAGACAAAGGTAAGGGTTTTTTTTCATGAAGCACCTAGAACTTCAAGAATTCAGTGTTTTAAGTGTCAGGGTTTTGGTCATATTTTCTCTAGATGCCCTAATAAAGCTTTGTTCATCAAGGGGCAAGAGGATATAGGTGAAGATGATAATTGTGATGATAAGGTATATGAACTCAATCCTGATGATTTTCAAGATCTAAATGATGAGGATGATGAGTTTAACTTGCTAGGATGTGTTAGGTCTATATCCACTCAAATCAAGACAACCAGGTTAGGTGTGGTTAGATGTGCTTTAACACAACCTAAAGGAACTGAGAATTGCAGAAGGACTGTTATATTTTACACTTACATTAAATATGGAGATAAAGGGTGTAATATCATTATAGACAGTGATAGTTGTATCAATGCAGTTTCATCGGGTAGTGTATCCCGCTTAGGCTTAAAGTCTGTTCCACACCCCAAGCCCTATAGCGTGTCTTGGGTTAATGATACATTTATAGCAGTCAAAGAGAGATGTCGTTTTCCCATTAAGATTTTTGACTATCATGATGAAATTTAGTGTGATGTCATTCCCATGGATGTAGGGCATGTGATTTTGGGTAGGCCTTGGTTATATGATTTGGACGTTACAATCTTTAGACGATCAAATTCTTGTTCATTCACTTTTCAAGGTAAAAAAATCCAACTTATTGGATTACCTCCAAGGCCTAATGATAATAGTCAAAAGAAGAATAAAGTGAGAGAAGGAGGACTTAATATAATAAGTCCTAAGGAGTTTGATAAGGAGATTTGTGAGGAGTCTGTTGTGTTTGCTGTAGTGGCTAAGAAGATCGTAGAAGACTTTTTAGAAGAGCCATCTGAAGAGGTAAAAGAAGTGTTGAAAAAGTTTCTAGATGTTTTCCCTTCTGAACTACCTGATGCTTTGCCCCCTATGCGTGATGTTCAACACGCCATAGATTTTATCCCTGAGGCCACATTACCAAACTTGCCTCACTATAGGATGAACCCGAGTGAACATGCTGAATTGTAAAGGCAAGTATGTGAGTTGTTACAAAAGGGATTTATACGAGAGAGTTTGAGCCCTTGTGCAATACCTGCACTGTTAACACCCAAGAAAGATGGATCATGGAGAATGTGTGTTAACAGTCGAGCTATAAATAAGATTCCAATCAAATATTATTTTCCAATTCCTCGATTGGATGACAGGCTAGATATGATGGCAGGAGCCCAAATCTTTTCTAAGATTGACTTAAAGAGCGGGTATCATCAGATTAGGATCCATCCTGGAGATGAGTGGAAAACATCATTTAAGACTAATAATGGTTTATATGAATGGCTAGTCATGCCTTTTGGCCTGTCCAATGCACCAAGCACTTTTATGAGAGTAATGACACAAGTGCTTCAACTATTTATGGGAAAGTTCTTGGTGGTATACTTTGATGATATTCTTTTTTATAGCAAAACCAAGGAAGAACATTTCTATCATCTTATTCAGGTTTGTACCACCCTAAGAAAGGCAAGTTTGTTTGCAAATGTCAAAAAGTGTTCCTTCTTTACAGATCAAGTGGTCTTTTTAGGGTTTATAGTGTCATGAAAAGGAGTCTCTGCTGACCCCCAGAAAGTCCAAGCGATAGTAGATTGGCCTCAACCTAAGACTATTCATGAGGTTCGTAGTTTTCACGGGCTTGCGACTTTCTATCATCGTTTTATTAAGGGATTTAGCACTATCATGTCACCTATTACAAATTGTTTGAAACAAGGTGAGTTTAAGTGGAGTAAAGGAGCTAATAGGGCATTTGAGGAAGTTAAGAAAAAAATGACGAAGGCCCCAGTAATGCGGCTACCTGATTTTACTAAAGTGTTTGAAGTAGAATGTGATGCTTCGGGAGTTGGTATAGGTGGAGTACTTAGTCAGGAACGTCACCCTGTAGCCTACTTTAGTAAGAAACTTAATGAGGCTAAACAAAAGTACTCAACTTATGATAAGGAGTTTTATGCGGTGGTTCAGGCCTTGCATTATTAGCGACATTACTTGTTACCACAGAAGTTTGTTCTATACTCCGATCATGAGGCCCTCCGCTATCTTAACTCCCAAAAAAAGCTTAATCATAGGCATGGTCATTGGGTTGAATATTTGCAAGCATACTCATTTGTTTTGAAACATAAATCTGGAATAGAGAATAAGGCTGCAGATGCTTTGAGTCGTCGGGTAACGCTGTTATCTGTAATGAGTGTTGAAGTCATAGGATTTGAGAGACTTAAAGAGGAGTATGAATCTTGTTCAGAATTTGGAGAAATATACTTGACATTAAAGGATGAGAATCACCGTGTAATAAATGGTTATCACTTCCAAGATGGATACTTATTTCAGGATAATAAGCTTTGTATCCTGAAAACATCTGTACGTGATTTTTTTGATATGGGAGATTCATGCTGGAGGTCTCTCAGGACATTTTGGAATGAATAAAACCATTGAAGAAGTGGAACGCCAATTTTTTTGGTCTAGTTTGAAAAGAGATGTTGCAAAATTGATAGGTCAGTGTCGAACTTGCCAACTAGCTAAGCATAGAAAACAAAATACTGGTCTTTACACTCCATTGCCCGTTCCTACTTACCCTTAGCAAGATGTAAGTATGGATTTTATGCTTGGGCTTCCACGTACTGCAAAGAAACATGATTCTATTTTTGTGGTTGTTGACCGCTTCTCTAAGATGGCCCATTTTATTCCTTGTACTAAGACCACAGATGCTTCCAGAGTTGCAAAACTCTATTTTGACGAGATTGTCAAGTTGTATGGCCTTCTCCAAACCATAGTTTCGGATAAGGATGTTAGATTTACAAGTTATTTGTGGAAAACCCTTTGGCATATGGTAGGAACCAAATTAAAGTTTTCTATTGCTTACCACCCCCCAAACTGATGGTCAAACTGAGGTGGTTAACAGAAGTTTGGGAAACCTCTTAAGGTGTCTAGTGAGTGATCATAATCGGAATTGAGATCTGATTCTTCCTACAGCCCAGTTTGCCTATAATAGCTCTATTAATAGGTCAATAGGCATGAGTCCCTTTGAAGTTGAACATGGTTACAAGCCTAGGAAACCTTTAGATCTTCTTCCCATGTCCCTTAGTGCTTGAGCGTCTGAGTCAGCTGAGTCTTTTGCACGTAGAATTCAGGATTTGCATATTGAGATCACTAAACAGATTCAAGCAAGTAATGCGTAATATAAACTTCAAGCTGATTTACATAGACAACATAATGAGTTTAATGTTGGAGACCTAAACGATTTCCTTCGGGAGCTAATCGAAAATTGCATGCACGTAGTGCTAGGCCTTTCAAAGTGCTACAATGGGTTGGTCCCAATGCTTATGTTCTTGATTTACCATATGATTTTGGCATTAGCTCCACATTTAACATTGAGGATCTAGTTGCATACTATAAACCACTTCATATTCCAAATGACCCATTTGAGAAACCACTTAACTCCCCTCCTGATAATTCTATTGAAACCTCTATACCTTTCACCTTGACATCAGCACAAAAGGATAATATTGATGCTATTCTGGATGAACAAGTTGTTTTTAACAGGAATGGTGAGGTTCAACGGTTTCTAGTTCGCTGGGTGGGTCGACCTGACTCAGACTGCACTTGGATTACTAGAGATACTTTGCAACAGCTTGACCCAGATCTTTGGGAATACTATCAGAGTCGGCCAGTACTACACTCAACGGGGTCGAGTTTCTCTAACCCTGGGAGAGTTGGTAGGGACACCAGGCCCACACCACAGATTACACGAGTATATGGATGGAGGCGACGTAGGATGGCCCAGTCTGTCACGCTTTGGTTGGGAGACTAAGCCTATTTGGGCCTATTTTATTGTTATTTTATTTATTTAGCCCATTTAGGCATGCTCATTGTTATTTTATTATTTATATTAAACAGTCTGATTTGATGGGCCGAGCCCACTAGCAGGATGTTTTAGGGTTTACTATTTATATATTCTTTTCTCATTTTGAAAGGGATTTTTGATGATTAATGAAAAATTGCAGAATTTGCATATCTCCAATCTCCTTTCTTCCTCTTCTTTAGCTTCTTTCTTTCCCTAAAGCTTTTTTCTTTTCTTGTTTTAATTCTTATTCTGTATTGTTCCGCATCAATATTTTAGCTCTTTTTCTTCATAAAATGACAAGATTCATGAACTATAAATAAAACATGAATCATTCAAACTTCAAGTTTGCAATTTCTTTATTCTTAACACTTTCAACATATATATTTTTAAAACTTATTTTTCTATAATATTATTGCATCTTTTTTCTTTATAAAATTATTGATTTAAGTATATAAGAGTCTTTACTTCTATCAAAAAAATTTTCTTAAAAGTTTTGACTACTAGTTATTTTAATTTACCAGACACCATAAGCTATCAATCATTTAAGTTTTTTATCAAGTCATATAATATTTTAATAAAAAAAATAAATTATATAAACTACAAAATTAATCAATTATCCATATTATAAACACATTCGAATTTAAAACTCATTAATTATACAGCAGCTACTCTAGTAATCATCTTTTCCTTCCTAGCACCGTATCATCTTTCCATATTCAAACTACACTTCATCTATCTTCAGTGGTGGAGTCAGAGTTTTTTAAATGAAAGGAAAAATTATTAACAAATACTATGTTATATATACATGCATTAGAAATCAATGCATAACAAATACAGTAACTCATATAAATCAAAGTTAATTTAAAAACACTTTTAAAATGAGAGAACTTACATTATAATTGTTTTCTTTGAGTTTTTATAATAAAAAAAATTAGTTGAATTACATAATGATTGTAAACTTTCCATATGAAATTCATAGTAAAATCCAGATCAATTCATCAAAATCCATTTCGCATACCATTACCATGTAACATGCTGTACATAATGTATGGATATGGATCAGGATTGATAGTCTAAATTTATTACGACAAATCATTTTTAAAAACAAAAAAATTATTTTTTTCTTTTCTTTTTTAAGAAAAAACCAACATGCACTGATTAAATTCAGGCTTGCACATTGTGTTAATTCTTTTCTAGCAAAACACAAATTGTTTGACGAAAACAAAAAAGAAAAAAAAATAAAATATGAATTATTTTATCATTTGTCCTGATTATTTTATAGAAAGGTACAAGGAATTAACATCATATAAAAAGGACTAATTTCAAGCTAAAAAAATTTTAATTCTGCAAATATCAATATTTACTTGCTGACAACAATTTTATTGTTTGCTTATTCATCTTGTGAAAAGATTAATTCTATATCGTAACTAATTTAATTTGAAATGATATAACCTTTAATTAATTAAAAACAATCAAATCAATATCTATTGTTCAACTATTGTTCAAAATCTTGCAGTCTATTCCACTACCATTCATTTTTAATTAATTCAAAATATTATATATATCAAAACCTCTAAATTATTATAAATCTTAATATTTTTAATAACTAATTATAAAAAAAATAAAATTGAAATTGAATAATAAAACAAATAAAAAAGATAATTTTTTTTCTAATGTTGCTTATCTGTCTTGAATTTTATTTTTTATATATACAAGGATGAGAACAGCTAAAAAAAAGTAGAAAAGCTCTTGAATAGTTAGCGAAAAAAAAAAGAAGAAAAATTTGGAGAAATAAAAAATGAGCTGGTGTACTGCACATATATTATATATATTATTTATTATATTAAGACAAAAGTCAATAATAATAACTCCCCTCATCATATTATTATGTTACTATTCTAATATAAAAAATATTTAAAAAAAAATTAAGGGGGCATAATTGCTCGTGGCTTCGCCACTGTCCACCTCCCCTAGACTTCAACTCTTCCCCATTTCTTCTTCTTTCGATTTGGCAAGAGATAAACATAGTGATCTTCCCTATGATTAGAAAAAAAAAATATAAATAACTAAAAAAGACAGTATATCTCGTGGCCAGGCTTGATGCCATGATATGGAACTTGTATGGGGTGCACCGGAAGAAGCCCCTTCATGTCTACATTGATTTAGAGCTGGAGGGCGAGACGTGACAGATGTGAAAAGCGGGTTGTTGCCTATTTTAAGTGTTGAATTCTGAGTCTTTCATAAAGAATCAACCCCATAATTAACAAACCACTGATCCATGATATACCTCGACAACTGCACTGTCACACCAAAACCCAAAGAAACAAAGCAATGTTATAAGATGCAGTTATGGATGGGAAGCAAGTCATTAAATGACATAATCTTGTAATTAAATTGCTTTTATATCTGAAATATGCTATGCTAATGGTCGTAGAGACTACAATAATGATGATGATTTTGAGGATGTGTGATTACTTGGAGATGCAATGTTACAAGGAATAATAACACGATTAAAATATTGATGTTTTTTTTCAAATACAGGAGTGTCGAAGTAATAAATAACCCGGTAAGACCGGGTCGAACCACAAAGAGATTAATTGTATAAATTATAGATAACAATAACAACAACAATAATAACAATAACAATAATAGTAATGATAATAATAATAAAAAAAAAAAGAAAAAAAAAAAAGAAGTTGATGAGAACTTTGAGATGAAAGATTAATGTAAGGATTAAAAAATGATAAAAACAAATGTCAAGATTAGAGGATCCACTAATGATATTTCAAACAAGTATAGTATAAACTCTTATTACTCAACTAGAAACCACACACAAAAAGAAGGTTTCAATTGGATGATTTGTCATTAATAGCTCATTATAAATTATTAACATAATCATATTAATTATCTTATTTAAGTAACACCAAACTTTTAAATATTGTCAGGAATTCATGATGCTAATTTATGTTAACAACAAATCAAGTTCCTTTCATAGCACAGGTATAGGTAATACCATACGGTTGGGCTATGAGAGTGGCAAGCATTTGTTGTATCAAGTGTTATACAACACAAATCTAGATTAACCATTTAACAAGCAAGGTATTAAGAATTAGTAAAATAAAAAGATAAGAAATGTTAATATTAAACATTAAGGTTCATGTTGAGTTTACACCATACTTATTCTTACACCATTAGTGTAACCTTTTCACCTTAACATAATAAACTTAGCTAAATATAATGAAGAAGAGAAGCATAAAGAAACAAAAGAAGAACATAAAGAAAATACAAGCAAAGGAAAGGAAATGAAAAGTATAAACAAGATATTAATGAAAGCAAAACTTAAAAATTACAAAAAAAATATAAAGAAAGAGAGGAAGAATAAGCTCTTGATCTGAACAATCAAGCTCCTAAATGCATTGCAAATGCCTCCTTTTATAGGCTAAAATTCAAAATTATTGATTTGATGACTAATTATTGAGTGGGTGACCAACTCTTGACTTGGTGAAAATTCTTATCTTCTTGTCTGAATAAAACGAAATTGCTAGCATCAAAACTGAGTCCACCTATACTTATGAAAGTTGTAGGAAATTGTCTTAGCTTTTCAGAAGAAAAAAAATGAAGGTCATTTGGACTTCTAGAACTCGAAATATGGGTTGAACACTGAACAATGTCTAGGCTGCAGAACAGATTCGGATTTCTTCATTGTTGCTATAATTTGGACTTGAAAACGACCTTCTTGGATTTTAGTGTCCACGTGAAAGTTGTAGGCCTATGTCTTACTGAATCTGTGTAAACATTTGAAATCATTTGGACATCTAGAACTCGAGATATGACCCAATTACCAAACAGTATTCCAATTTGGACTGCACCAATATCTCTTTTTTAAGTTTGGCCCTCTCTTTGTCCTTTCAATTTCAATACTTGAACTCATCAATCAATTATTTCATTTTATGTAATAGACCTGCATTTAAGATGAACATTTACCATAAATTAAAGGTATTTTATATTATTAGATACGTTATTATAAAACATATTTTAGTTAAGGAGTTAATGATACTTCAAGTACAAAATAATGATATAAAACCTTGATAAAATACACTTTTAAACACTAATAAGAGAAGATGAGGTGGAGATTTTTGGAGTTATTAGGAACACATCTACTGTTAAAACTAAGTTGAATGGAGGGGTTTTGAAGAAGGGCTTGAAGATTGAATTGCCTCGTCAGTTTAGAAAGCTTAAGAGCATTACTCAAGTTGATGGTGATTTAGGGTTTAGAAAATCCGGTACACTCGAGAAGAATCCGGTGGTCCCAGATGGTGGTTTTTCGCTTCGAGAGAGAGGTCAACATGTGGATCTTGTTTCTCTACCTAGGTATCTCTAAACAAAGTGGGATGGTGGTGCTTGTAGTTCGTGTGGAAGGCCAGGCTTGCAAACCACATGGACAAAAGGGCATCTCGATGCCCGCAAATGAGACAGAGCTGGAAGCTGTGAAGACATCTAGAGGAATAAATCTTGAATGTTGCATGGTGGCCTTATAGGAAAACATTAATGATGAGATGGCTAAATGGGCTGTGAAAAACTAGAACTTTTCTGTTAAGCAACCTCTGATGAGATAGATACTTTTCTAATATTTGATCAGTGGCTTTTACCATAAATGAAACATGTGTAAAGGAATTGTTTGGTGAAATTAATGCTGAAAGAGATGTCACAGTGGAGACTGGAGAGAGTGGGTTTTTGTTTTATGGTAATAAAGAATGAAAGACTTGATCAAATAAGACAAAATGACTTGATCAAATAAAGATGGAAGGGTTTCTGTATTTTTATTTTTATATATAAATTTATATGGATATATGAACTAGTTTATATGTAACTCAACTAATTTTATGGGTTCTAAAAATTAATTTTACAAGTCTTGAAGTTAACAATTATATATTAAAATCACAGGTTCTAAAATTAATTATTATATAAATTTTTAGTAATGCTAGAAAATTTAAATTTATAACCATTAAAAAATAAATTTAAAATCTCACCGGTTATCTCTCATTTTAAATAACCTTGAAATAGCGAGCTTGTTAAACTTAGGTTCATGACGGTGAAAATAGCGTGTCGAATGAAGCTGAGATGGAAAGATAAGGGTGGGAAATCTTCGAATAGCAATGTATCAAGGTGCTCGTGTCAAAGAAGCTACGTTGAAGACTGTTCTTGGGGAGGTGCTGGTTTATGGCACAAGCTGTAGCCAAGTCTAGAGAGGAAAGAAGTGCAAGATCAAACAAAAATTAATCGGAACCAGTGGCGCTTCTATTCTCACCTTTTCTATATACTATTTTATGGAAAAAGTCTTCGTTTGGATTTTCAATGCTGGCTGTATTTTGTCAATTCCGATGCAACTCTCTCTCTCTCTCTCTCTCTCTCTCTCTCTGATGTTAACGCAATATGCGTTCTAGTTCAGTGTAGGAAAATCAGGCACCCACAAACACAAAAGGAAGAAGTTAGCTGTCGTCTCAACATGACAGGAGTGGTAGAAGACAGCTTGGGAGCCGTAGATGCTCTGCTACATTAGCTGTTCTTGCAAAAGGAATTAATGGGTTATGAGGATCTTGCCCTAGGTATTATCTGTCAGTCACATCGAACTTCACAAATAATCCCTCTTAATTTCATGCACGAACATGAATAATTGTCAATCTACTTTCCCATTGGATACCCTCCAAAAAAAAGGGTATCCAAATCAAGAGTTTTGACTATACGCTATGGGCACCAAGCTAAGCACCTGCAGAAGCTATGGCGAAATCAAATCGGTGACTGCACATGCTGCCTGCTACAAGCGTAGCACTTCTCAATTGCCCAAAAATTAAAAAAAGAAAAAAAGAACGAACAAAAGAAAGCATATCTTTTCAAGCACGTTCCTTTGCCTCCACTGTTTTTCTCTTGAAAATGACTTCCTGTATCAACGTCGGGCTAAAACAATATGGGGTGTGAATGCTACTTGCTAAGCTGCGTGCGACCAACGTGTGATAATCTTGATGAAATTAGAGGCGCTTCTTCATCGACATTCGTATCAGAGGATGAATTCATATTCCCCCCACCACCTCCTCCGCTGTTATCATTGCTGTTATTAGGTGTGAATATATCAGATGACTTCTTCTCCAATTTCCAATCCTGTGACAAAACAATAGGGAAACAACCGGAATTATTAGACAGATGAAACAGTTAATGGGACGTCCAATAAGTTAATTAATGAATTCCAAGATATGATTTAATTTATACAGTATCAAGGGTTTCTTTCATTTAAGGTTTAATTAAATTAACTCGGCATGTTCTTCACTTGTTACCTAATAAAATTCTAGCAAATAGGCTAAAAAGTATGTTGTCTACCAATGTTTGCTAGAGGTAGAATGCATATAATGCAATTTGAAAGAGTACAACAGCCAATCAAGATATCCATTTCCAGAATTCAAGGATGATCCACATCACTAGCATATAGTCCGCTAATAGAACAAATATGTTAACTTTGCCTTGTTTTTTAACCAGCCAGTAATTTTTCCTATATTTCTTATATCTTTCAGAAGAAACTAACAGATGGGAAAAAAATTGTCACACGGATTATATTGATCAATCTCTAAACTATGATACATCTTCAAATAACAGGGTTTTTTTTTATATCATGCATCAAAACTCCCTTTTTACCAACTTTTTTTCCACCGATGTTGGCAGTCACCCAAAGGAAAGCATTCTAAAAGAAATTCATATATCAAGAGCTCTCAAGAAGATTAACCTTTGTCATTCTATCTGGAATACTTTCAGGCAGTTGAGATGCACGAACATCCTTAACTTTCAAGTAGTTGTACATGACAACACCACAAAGTGCTGCACAAAAGTACAACAGTAAACAGTTAAAATAACCTTCCAAAATCTTAAGAAAAAGAAGTAACAATGAAAATCATCCACGTTCATGTGTAGAGAAATACCAATTGCATAGCCAATGATATTAAGCCCGGTTATTGTAGACTCTGGGAATATAACAGTAGAAAGGGCTATAAGTATCCAGTCTTTTAGCACACCAGCAACTCTGATGGTGACTGCCCCAGTTCTACCAATTACCAAGAATATGGAGAAGTTCAAGGCTAAGGCACAGAGAGCATTGGAAAAGAAGATCCAAAAGTTGAACTGAATCTGTGAAACTTCCATCCCAGGCTTCTCCAGTACATACCAAGGCGCGCACAGAAAAACAAAACTGCAAACAAAAAACTATTCCAGCATGAGAACCTGAGCCCTAATACGCTAGCCAATCACATTTCATCACCAACCATAGAAAATATTCTAGAGCATTGCATTGAGTACCCAGATGGGATTTTCAATGTTAACAGTAAGGACAAGTTTGGTATGGGGATAAAGGGGGTGAAAAGTTACCCTGGTAATATTTCAACCCATTCACCTGTGTTTAGCACAATTCGTGGGGGAGGTAAAAATTTCAAGGAGGGTAACCTTTGATCCCAAAAGGAAGTTAAATGTCGATCTTATAAGGGGAGGGGTAAACAAACTTTGGAGGGGGGGTCCTCTCTTTTATAAATCTAATAACAATCTATTTTTTCTCTTCCACTTCTCATTTTAGACCACAATTATAGCATTATTTTTTTATATAATTTTTTTAAAAATTATTTATATTGGGACTGGCTTTTACCCATAATTTTTTCAACTCATGCCAAACTCCCAAACATCCTTAACACTTCACCCCTTGACACTTTTTAAAACCTTAGCATTTCACCTTTAAATCTTGCCCCCTTAACATTCCCCCTTCAAATTTTTAACCTCATACCAAACACAACCTAAATTGAGATAACAGCTAGCCAGATCAACACAATTTTGCATTAGATACCATATCTATGCATTATGATAGGGTTTTTTTAAACAAATTTTACAATCAAGGGAACAGACTTAAAGGTGGATTTTCAATCTCCATCAGAATCATATCAAAAACCTAATTGTAATTTCAGGTCGAATTTCAGGATATACAGTTGATGTCAAATTGTCAATTATGTTAAAAAGCTTGTTGTGCATAAAATGCACACAACAAGAAAGAAAGAAGAAACTTGTTTAACATGATAACATCATATGACATCATTCTCTTCCAAAAAAAAAAACAAATTCTTGAAGGATTTATATATGGTACCTGCATGGAGCTATGTAATATAAGCTGGTGATAGGATTTAGAGTCAAGCCCTTCTTCTGTAAAAGAACCTGAGTTAAAACCAGCCTAAGAGCTTCTGCAAAGATGCCTGTGACCTGGTAAAGTGTGCCAACTCCATTAAAATGAATTTCCCCATATGACGAGATGACAACTCCAACACTGACGAGCAACATGTTTGAGAACACGTCACACCTTGCTTTGTCAGTACCACACATAACAGCCATGATAAAAGTTGCCACTGGCACTGCAAATTCCAAATCCATCCAATATAAGCTGAGCTAAAAGATTATTGTCATAGAAATGGAAAAAAATAAAAATTATTTGTACTGTGCATGAACATACTTAGGGCTTTGAGCATCTGAATGAAGGCCACTGAGATGTACAAGTAAGCAGTGTTACCGAACCTGTTAAGACATGAAATTAAAAATAGTAAGCAAATTCCCATTCCCTCAGAAAAGTCAGCATGAATCATTAGAATTCAGAATTGTCTCAAAACGAATAATTTGATACACATATAAAAAACATGAGGCATTTACTTTCTGGAACGGAAAAATAGAATAAAGTTATCAACCAGTAAAACAAGGAGTGTAACCCTGAATAGACAGAACAAGGTTCTAACATTTAAATGAGGCATAAAACCCATTAGGTTAGCATACATGTGAGTAAATGACAGTGGCTGACATCAAAATCAAGCTGCAAATTCAAAATAGGAAGCACACAAGGAAAGCCCTGCTTCATACAATAAAATTTCTGCCAATAGGAAACATCACATTGAATTATGCTAAACTACCATTCAAAAGCCCAACCAGGTAAATAAGCTGCATGCCAGGATATAAGCAGGAATTTTGGATTCCAAATACAAAGAACAAATATAATTAAGCAATGGAAGACCCCTTCCTCTTCCTCAATTATGCTCGGAAAACAGCTTAAGCTTTGGGAAAGGTTACAAGTCACAGACTAAGCTCAAGAGATTTGCGATTGGCATAAGCACTTGACCCACAAAACTGCTCTAAGACTTGCACAAGAGCCTGCCATATTGCCAAACCAAACTTTGCCTAATTAAAATTTGATAATCTTAGTGGGTATTCCAGCAGGGAACCAGGTCTTATGACAACATGAAAAATTTGAGGAACTTCTTTTTCCAAAGGCTGGCATAAGAAAGTATATACAACACACCTGGAAATTCTCAAATTACATACCATTGACATACAGTATCTATGAGCCAAATTCACTCATTTCTCATTAGAATAATCTTGCTATGTTTAAGTTCTTACCAAAGACTTGCTGCAAAGAAGGCACTTATTGGCACAACACAGGTTATGTATCTGCGGGGAAAAAAAATCAGAAAAGAGAATTTGGATGGACAGCAGATGAAAATAAAGCAATAAACAAAAATCATAATCGTTTAAATATAAGTTATATCACTTACATTTCCAAAGTCATTTTGACTGGAGACACAACCTGCACATCCAGAAAAGAGGAATAATATTACTTCCAGTGCTCAAAGAGACCGAAAGGAAGCAATGTAGATATGTTGCAGAATTCCAGAGCTTTCGATAACTTTTTTTTTTAGGAGATCTGGTGTGTGTTCGAACATTTTTGCAGAAACAATGTGACCATACATTTGCAACATAGGTTACAGAGAAATAGCTCAAAACACAATAAGTGAAACTCCACACACATGCTGAATGTATGGCTAAATGGATACAAGCAAACACCAGAATAAACCTAATCCATAGACTATTCTAGTTTTTCCTTGGGAAAAAAAGGTTCAACTTATAAAGGACCTAGCAAAGTGATTCAATGAGAATGATGAGGACAGAAATGAGAAGTTTCACCTCTTTTTTCCACTCATATTGAAATAAGTACGTTAGTAGATAACAAGTATTAATATAATGCACTTTATCATTGATTTCATATCTCATTTGGTTATTAAGAAACTCTAGCACTAATATTCTTCACATTTTCCAAAGGCAAGTCCGATACATTGCTTTTAAGACTCCATAACATTCAAAGATAGACAAATCATAACTTAAAAGGGAAAACAAGAGGTACATGCACGGTCTTCTGTTCAACCACGCAGAATAAACTTCTATTCATTCCCATAAATTAGAACCATGTCACCCATGAATTAATTGACTGTTCTGTGACTCCCATAGCAGCTGACTGATTTCCAGAAGCACAAAATTAGATTATGTAGGAAGTTGTACCTTAAATACACGAATAAGGAAAAAGGCCACAGCTCCTGAAAACCCCATATGAATCATCGTAAGTGTTATGGGAAATGGAAAGTTGAAATATTTTGGTGAGAGCACCCACTGCAACAAAATTCATTGAGTCATACTTCAATCAATCGTTCACTTCAAAAGAAAAACAGATAAATTACAACTTAAGTTTCAAGTAAAGCACATAAACCACAATGATGCATAAACGAAAATGGCACAAACAACTCCATAGACAGGTAAATATTTCGAAATCAGGATTTATTTACCATCTCTGTTCAGAGAGAACCAAAAGTAGGTCGCCTCTGCAAGTACATGACTAATTCCGGAACTTGCTTAAACTACGCACAGTTTCAGAGCTTACACTCTGGTGGATGAATTGAATGACTCAGTTGGGAATCGGGGTTTTATTCACGAAGGAAAGCTTGTAGAAGGCAGGCAAATGCTACGGAAAATTAGAAGAAAATAGTGGATGCTGGAGTAACCTAAACGCGTAGGCTGGCGAATGGCTATCCATGATAGATAGTGATGTTTGTGTTAAGAGTATTTACCTTGTTGTACAGAATGACTCCAGACGAAAGCAAAACGTAGATCAAAAGGTAGAGATAAGTCAATACCAGCGGCTTATTCACCATCATCATCCCTGCCCCTTTTGTTCTTCCTTAATAAAGCAGCAACAAAAATCTAACAATAACACTATATACTACTGCATTACCATCACCACTAGTTCTCTGCTCTCCTCCACATTATCTAAATCCAGCTGCGACGTCATCGAATTAAATTTAAGTTACTGACAGGTAATATAGAAAAATCAACAGCCAAACCCTAAATCACCAAAAATAATAAAAAAAAATGTAGAGAAGGAGAGATCCAAATCTAACAAAGTATATCTCGAATTATTTACCAAATGACTCGTCTCGGTTCGAGAGAGCGGAGCTCGATCGATCGATCCGATCTATCTGATGAATCCAAATTTCGTTTGTTTCACGTTGAAATCGTTGAAAAGACGAAACGAGGAGGAGGAGGGAGGGGAGTGGGAATGGTAATGAATGAATGAGTCAGGTGCGAGAACTACCGAGTCACTGCTACTCACTCACTAGTCCACTACTACTCACTGACATGGATGAATGAAAAGAAATGAATGCGCAGCACAGGTTTTCTTGGTTTCGAAATTAATTAGGGTGATTGATGTAAGCGTTAGGCAAGCTGCAGAGAAAAACAGAGAGAATTCAAGGGTGGTTGACCTGTGGTGGTTATAAATTTTGGAGGGCAATCCTAAAGATACCCCTTAATTATGTAGATAGACTCAGTTTTGCACCCAAACTAGTTTTCGTATCAATTTTACCATCCATGTTTTTTAATATAGGAAATAGCATTTCCAGTTATTCGAAATGGAGAAATTGATATAATAATAATAATTAGTTTCAAAATTGAAACTATCCTAATAATTCATTGATGTCTTTGAGATTTTCCAGATATTTTATTTGGAGCGCTGTCCTTGTTATTCGAAAGAAAAAAGTGGAGGGGAGGGGCTTAGCGAGTTTTTTCTAATTTTGGATTATTAACTACGTTCCTTTCTTTCTGATTCTGACTTGTGGTGGTTAGCCTCATAAATTGTTACAATTTAAAATATTCCTGTAGCTATTTATTTATTTATTTATATTAACACGTCTTATATGGACTGTAGCTATTATATATCTGTTTATTTTTATATTTTAACATTGTTTTTTTAAAAAAATTATTTTATTTTAAAAAAAATTAATATATTTTTTATATTTTCAAATCAATATTAAAAATAAATTTTTAAAAATAAAAAATTATTATTTTAATATATTTTCAAATAAAAATCACTTTAAAAAATAATTATAATCATATCCTCTAATAAATAGGATTACTTTTCAAAACGTTATATCAGCATTTAAAATAGTTTATTAAAATGTTTTGAATACACATATAGAAGATATAGTCTTAAGATTATTAAAAAAAATAAACTTAAACTCAATTAACACTGGAAGCTTCGAAACGTGAATATATATATATATATATATAAAGAGAGAGATGGTTACGTTTCATCAAATTTGAAAGGAACTAGACTAGATTGGTTATAAAAATCGAATATTATAATTATTAATTGTTTAATCATTTTGATTGGGAACCCATTTTCCTTCCTGCTGGGTTTAAAGTCGACCAAGGAGCCATATCCATGAATTGGCATTGAACAAACACAAACCATGCGTTCCCTCTCTCTTTGCCCTTTTCGTTATCTATCTACTAAAATCACAGCCAAGCAAGAGAAATTCTCTCGAATCTTTTTGTTGCTTTGGTAGATTAATTTCTAGGGTAATAAATCAATGATACGAGACTCCACCTTACAAGTAAGGAATAACACAGAAATGAAATGTTTGATTGCGCTTCAAGAGCAATGAATCTTCTGACTTTTGAACTTGATTTTTCACCTCTCTTTTTTGTACCAAAGACAAATGAAAATATATTGTAAACTGCATGCACAGGGATATATTTATTGATGATGTTTCAAAATTTAATATATTTAGAAATTAGATTTTTTGGTGTTTGGATAATGAGTAATTAAAGTTCATAAAATTGATGGTTGGTAATAAAAAATTTAATACTTGTAGAATAATTTTTTTTGATCGGGTTTAGATACCTTCAAACGATAAAATAGTGACTTTTAATTAGGTATTGCAATAAATAAATAAATAAATTTTAAATTTTAAAAGCAAGAGTATTCATTATTGTTTTTTATATACTAAATACTCTGAAAATTAAAATAAAAATATTTAGATAATAGCTATTTATCTAAATGGTTCAAGTGATATGTATAATATTTGAATCTTGTTATATTTATTGAATAAAAGGGTTGAATTGTTATTTTTTTTCTGATATTATTAATGAAAGGAAAATATATTTTATATAATAGTAATAGATGATAAATATTCGTTATTAATATTATGATAGTTTAAAGGACATTTAAGATACTAGAGAAAATGTGTGGAAATAAGGAATAAATTTCATTAATGAATGGATGAATAAGTGACATCTATAAAGGAAAAGAAAAGGGAGGTGCAAGATCAATAAACCCAGATATGGAAAAGGCCCAAGAGAGGCCAGTTGCAAAGATCCAGGAACTTCACTGGATGAAGACCAAGAGAAATGGTTACAGGAAGAAGAAGCTTCCCGGTTATATTTTCAAATCTCAGCAACATTTTTAAAATTAATAGTGGGTGTTGGAATTAATTTTTAATCCTTTATTCAAATCTTTTAGGTGCATGTATAATGTATTCATAATACAATCTTTATAATTATTCCTACATTAATATAGATTTATATGCTGAGAGTATTGTAATGTACATGGAGCTTCCTGTTGTACGTACGAGAATAATATAATATAAGTTAGAGTTTCCTTCCTTATCTAATTTGTTCTACCGCTCAGGCAGCGTATTTTGACATCAAGAATAACAACGTGCGTGGTCGAGAAATGAGGATAAAAAAATAAAATAAATCAATATTTAGGATAGTTTTCAATAAAACTTTGTACTTTTAAGACATAAAGTATAGGAGAGACATGTTTTATATATATATATATATATATATATAGTCAAAACTCGAGTCAAGAATCTATTAAATTTTTTTATTTAAAATAATATTATTTTGATATTTTTAAAAATCAACTGAATTAATTCTTTTAACTTGAAATTTATACTTTATCTCGTGTCAAATTTTAAAATTATAATAATGATAACTAAATGAATGTCTTAGTTTAATAATTTTTTAATTAAAAGTTTTTTATAAGAATATTTTAGAAATAAAAAATAATAAATATTATCTTGAGATATATAATGTATACATCTTTTACTTTTAAAATATAAAAACTTATTTTAAAATTATTTCACACACATATTTATTTTGATTATTTCACACACATATTTATTTTGATGTTTTTATTTTATCTATTTAATGAAACACGTTTGTATGTTTATTATCTTTTCTTTTCTCTCATTAAATAACCACCAAATTTTACCAACAAATCTCTAAGCGTGTGGGACACATTGGCTAGAGAAAGCTAGTAAAGAAGAAAAAGAAAAAGAATTATTGACATATATCTAGCGTGTATAGCACGCACACATTTAACATTTTGTTAGTGCTTAGGTCCTTAAAGTTGACTTTGATCCAACGCCTCAGTTTTAGATCACAATGGGCCAGCAGGCTTCATTTCGATTCGGATATAAACCATCTCCAACACAAAGCATTTATATTTAGAGTGTGTTTGGTATTGTGGTAGTTGTTGTCGTTGTGGTTTGAAAAAAATTATTTTATAAAAAGTACGTTTAATTGAGGTTGTTTTCAAAAAATAGATGCTTGGTTAAAACTGTGATTAAAATTAAGGTTGAAAAAAAAATAGTTTAATATGTTTGGTTAAGAATGTTTTTGAAATTGAGGTTATAAAATAATTTAAAAATAATTATATTAATATTGATGGTTTTAAATTTAAATATTGTAGAATTAATTACTTCTATTATATCATGAAATAAATAATATAATTCTATTACGTATAAAATTCATCCGATAAAAATTACAGTTTTCATAATTTTTTGAGCGTGTAATAAAATTAGATAAAATATTATCAGGTATAAAATTGATATTACAATGCAAGTAAATTTAATTCACTCTATACTAGTTTTTCAAGAAAAAAAATATTGTTCCCATCATAGTACGAAAAAATTTAGTTCAATTTAAACTAGTTTTTTTATAAAAAAAACTATTAAAAAAATTAACAATAAAAAAAAATTCATATAATTGCACTGTTCAGATAGTGCAATTATAGTTAGCTGTTAAAAAATAACAAGAAAAAAAAAAGTTGATGTAAATGCACTGTTGAACAGTGCAATTATAGTGCACAGTATACCAATTACATGAATAGAAACAAAAGGCATGAATTCATTGCTTTCTAAAAATCGAGTTTCTGCCGCAAATAAATACTAGGACCCACGTTTTTGATCTTTTGACAATTTGTAACCAAACGGTTAATTAGTATGTTTTTCAGAAAACATAAACGCTATCGCGTAGACAAACGGACTCTTACTTGAACAAGGAAAGAAGGAACTTTCTTGCCTATGGATGGCAATAAATAAACATGGATGGATTTTTTTATATATATTTATATTCACATCTGAAATCAAAATCAGTATTTATATTGACAAAAAAAGAAGATATTTAAGTCTGAATTAACCTATTATTTGTCAAATTACCATCTCAATCCAATAACTTAAAACTTACACAGCCCACATTACCTTGTGCTTAATTTTTTATTAAATAAATGGGGATTGTAAGATTTGAATTCGTAACCGTTTGGTCATTAAAATTCTGATATTATATTAAAGAATCATCTTAATCCAATAGCTTAACCTGTTAGATGAGATCCCATGGTATAATTTATATTATTTTCTAACATTATTTACATACTTGAATTATTAAATATAGAGTATATGTGCATGTATTAATATATATTTCAAATATGTCTATCTATGTATATTTAATAAAAAGAGTGTAAATAATTTTTCTATAAATATATCTAATGTATTTTTGGATTGGATTAGGCAATACTTGTACTTAATTTATTCATCATCTAATTAATTGATAAAATATATGAAATAATATTCATGTGACACTACTTGCCTTGTATAGTTATTTTTATAGGGCGATTGGATGGATCATGCAGGCATCAAGTTTCAAGCCATCACATCACAACCTTAGCCAGACTTCAAAGGCACTGATTTTTTGCACAGGTCATGAACACGAGTGAATGGACATTGAATATTGAATCTTGGATCTTAAGTTTGTGATCATACCAATATTCTTAAATGTTGATCTCTCTAGCTAGCCCTAATTAAATCAGCAAGGTGCGTGTACATATGTTGTCGTCTGTGTTGTGAGAGCTCAATACATACATGGTCGATCGGGACAACTTGATGCAACCACCTAACCGCTGCCTAAGCTACGAATGATCAAACATTTGACATATAATGTTAGTTTCAACCACCCTTACGACTGCAATGGTTAGAGCTGGGCAGTGCAGAATATATAAAACCTTACACAAATACATTAATTAGCTATATATATATATGATCATAAAAGTTGTAGTGTACGCAGCACACCAGCATCTATATAAGAACATTAATTCTTCTCTATATAATAATAATAATAATAATAATAATAATAATAATAATAACAGGGCTAGCTACCATATAAACCAGCCAAGAAAGACGAAGATTATGTCCTATATATATATATATATATATATATATATATATATATGATTTAAAGCAAACCATGGGCTTGTAATTAAGCTGGAGGTTTCCCATAACCTAAAATTCAACGTCAAGAGATTCTTTGTTTGTGTTCCATGAGATACTTGGAAGCAAATCTATGCATGCTGGTGGCTTGTAAATACTATCCGGTTCAAGCCTGTGTTTTTTGAGTGCTTTAATTTGTTTAAGAGACAAGTAAGTTGCGAATTGCTGACCGTGTCTGTCTAGTGCATGAGAACCCCTGGGTTATTCTATTTGGAATTGCTTAGAGTTTGGGTCCCATTTGACCTAGCTAGCCAGCTAGAACGATCACTTAATTGGGACATGGAGGAATCTATATATATCTGCAGTGGGTTGAGGCGGATGAGGAGCTTTAAGAACAATTATTAAGGGTTAATTCCAGATTTTATTCCATTCGTTTTTTTATATATATAGAAAATGGAACCAGTTAATCTGCACAAGGTCATTCCAATATTATCCTAAAGGTTTTATATACTCTAGCTAGCTAGCTAGTTTATACTGATTACCGACGAAGGCAGGTGAAAGGCCCTCTCACCAAAACCCTAATTTGTTTTAATATATACAGTATATATGTGTGTGTGTGTGTGTATTGCATTTAAAATCTTGATTTAGTGGCAAGATGTTACACAATGTCATTTTCAAACTTGGAATAATGCACCCAAGTATGACAACATTAATGTATACTAACAGCAAGAACACAGCTTTGAATTTCTCCATCTTGGAGCGACCGAGGAGGGAGGCACATCTTCATTCTCTTTCTAGAGATGTTGATTTTGGTACACTGTGATCCATCTTGGAAATTAAGGATCCAAAGTCAAGACTACTTGCAAGCAAGCTGGCAATTAATTAGAAACACAAGATCGATGTCTGGTTTTAATTTGACGATCGAGTCCATGTCGTCAGTTTTACCCCGAGCTAGAGAAGATCGGTCATAGGATTCGAATCCTCACGCACCACTTAGATATATATTTAGTGATCAATCTATCTTCTCCTTAGTCTAACCTTAAAGCTTTAAAGTAGAGTTCACGACAAATAATATAACGCAAAGCTAGCCCTAATCCTTGCTCCATTTTTTTCCTTTTTGGCGGGGCCTGCTAGCTAGCTGGGGAATGGATTCTGCGTCCAAAAGCAAAGTCCTCTTCTTTCTTTTATAAATGAACGTGCCACGCCAGTATTCTTGTATTGGTAATTAATAATTAATACTAGAAAACAACAAGTAATTCACATGTGAAGCAACCCGAGGAGGAGCTAGGGCTTCCACGCGGTTGAACCCGGACCCATCTCATCAGCATGCAGCTTAATTAACGTTGATGAATCCAATTGCTCTTCTGGCTCTGGGGTAAATAAATAATACCATTGATTTAATTATTCCACCGTAAATATTGTTTATCTTAGGATATCTCTCTCTCGTCGAGTTAATAAACCTAACCTAAGCTTTAACTAATATCCACAGAGAATATTAACTGTAAATCTAGAAGCCCTTTCAACCTCGACCAATGGGTACATGACACGCAAGAGTTAAACAAATAAATGTGCAAGGGGAGGGGATCATGAGAGAACAAAAATGGCACAAAATCAATGTGGGCATTGTGCGTTTGTTTGCTTTCCCTTTCAGTCATCTACCCTAGGCAGCTCCCCCGTCCATACCACCGTGATTATTCCCTCACACCTTCCATATCAGAGGGACAGGAGATTTCATTATAACAGCAATCATGCTGATTAATAATAATAGTTTAGGCACTATTGAAATTCTGACAAATCTGCAAAAACTTTATGAGTTGTCTTGTGGGGACTACCCTACCTGATTCTTCCTTCCATTCATCACCCGTAAACCAGCATTTCCTTCCCCTTTCTAAGATTTTTTTTTAAAAAAAAAGTATTTTCATTACTGTTTCAGGATAAAAATACAATGGCATGTTCTTAAATCCATCGTGGAAGCAAAACATCACACACCGCAGCAGCGCAAAAAACAAGCGAAGCCTAACTAGAAGCAACCTCGTCAAACAAGGTTATTTTGGTCATACACAGACCATTGTAGATTGCAAGTATGGTGTCCAGTCTGTTTCGTTGACTAACACCACCACAAAACCTCTCTGTTTTCAAGCCATTCAGATTTGAAACGACAAAAGATGAAAAATTTATGAATTCCCATAACCAATGTGCAAGGAAAGATATGATATTTGCTTCTTCTTTTTTAATCTGTTCATCTTGACCTTTATCCTTTTCACCGATTCACGCTTCACCGAAATCTCCAATCACGCTGATTGCTCTCTCGTGTAATCATAATCTCATCTCATCTTCCTTTTTTTTTATATATATATATATATATATATATATATATATATTTGAAATGGCAAGTGGGTTTCTCCTCTATTATGATTTAGGATTTTAATTCAAGACAGCTTAGGTTAACAAGAGGAATTTGTTCTTATACATTAATCGTATTTTTAAAAATAAATACTGTATTTCTCTTAACATCTATACATGTCTAGAAGAACGCATTTTCCTTGCTGTCCGAATCAATCCCTTCACAACGTTGAACATATAATATCAAAGGAACATTAACCTAGACAGAAACCAGATTTTAAAAACACACACACAAAAAAAAAAAAAAAAAAAAACTACATTAAAAAGTATACTCTAGCTAAGTTTCTGTTTAATTGTCACCTTCAAGGTCTTATTTAGAAATTCAAGAAATAATAAAAAAAAGATCTGAAGAAGCAGCAAAGAAAGCTTCAAACTTCTAAAATTGATGCTTCTATGACACTACAACGATATATAAAGAGAGAGAGAGAGAGACATGTAAGAAGGAAAAACATGTAATGTAAAGCATGCCCTTCCTCATCACCTACCACTGACAACTCCACATCCTCTTACACATTAGGCAACACCCCGGATTTGGAATACCCTACTTCTTTTTAGAGATTTTTAAAATGTGGGTGGCTTTAGCGAATGCCAATTGCCTTATTTCCATCTGGGTTTTTGATTTAAAGAGGAAAGTTTAGAGCTTTATTGCTTACCCCTTTTATTGCCTGCTATTGCAAGGAAGTCTTGCCGGGATAAGGCAGGTTTTGTACAATCAGGTTTGTGATTCAGAAAGAAAGACGATTTTTTTTAATTCGATATCTTGTTAACTAAAACTTTGGAGTGTTTCTTTCCTTTTCAATTATGATTTGATGCAACTTTGAATAATAAATGAAACGTGCTTGTGTCTATGGTGTTCTGTTTTCTCCTCTTTTCCCCCTGCCGACATGCCATATCTTCTTCCCCCACTAGAGTAAATGAAAGGTGCTTGTATATGAGTATCTTGCTTGTTCCTTTTATTTTTATCTTTTGCTAGTAGTTGAGGGTTTATGTGGCATTTCTGTTCTATATGAAAGGAAGGTCTTTGTTTTTGTTTGTTGATGCGAAAGTTGGATTGCAACATCTGCAAGTGCAGTCTGCTAATTCTTTAGTAGTGAAATGCTGGACGCGTGTTTGAATTGTTGAATACATGGATTTTGTGGTGTTTAAATTGTTTACCTTCCCACCTTGTTTGCAGGCTTGTTGGTATCAGAACAAAATGGCTTCTGATCTTAAGAATAGCCTAACCAAGGAATACGTTGGCATGGAGTTGTGGGTGATAATTGTCGTCTGTCTGGGACTGGTTTGTGTATTTGTCCTGGTTGTTTCACTGTGGCTATCGTTTAGAAAGAAATCGAGAAGAGAAAATAACATGCCTCCTGTTAGCTATATGCCTAAGGTTTCAGAGGAGATTAAAGAGATTGGTGTTGATCAAAATTCAGCAAATAATGATGGTTTCCCCAGCCTTCATGACAAGTTTGGTGACAAAGAAGAAGCAGATAAAGTATTGATCCAACTAGAAAATGGTGATGATAGCAGCCAATCAGGCTCCTTTAATCATGTCGAGAAAGTTGGTGTTGGGTCTCAATCAGGAGATGAGGGGGGCACCAAGGTAGCTTCTGTCCACAGGCCTTCTTCACATCCTTTGACCGCGCCTTCACCTCTGTCTGGCCTGCCTGAATTTTCACAGTTGGGATGGGGGCATTGGTTTACCCTCAGAGATCTGCAAGTTGCAACAAACCGATTTTCCAAGGATAACATTATTGGCGATGGTGGATATGGAGTTGTCTATCAGGGTCATATGATTAATGGGACTCCTGTGGCTGTTAAGAAGCTCCTTAATAATCCGTAAGTTGGGGACAAGTTTGTTTCATAATCCTATAAATTTTTCACTGGACTATTTTGCAGAGTGGAAGTTAGTTCGATGGTCTCTTAATGTTTCTCTTACAGAGGACAAGCTGATAAAGATTTTAGAGTTGAAGTGGAGGCTATTGGTCATGTACGTCATAAAAACCTTGTTCGACTTCTGGGGTATTGCATGGAAGGAACCCAGAGGTATCATATCCTTTCCTGTTTTCTCTTTTATTTGGGAAAAAAAGTAGATTTATTTGTAGAAAGTTGAGGATAAGATTCTGAATGTCACAGAAATGCCTCAAGTTTAATGTTTTTATTAGAAGTATAATGTAGTATACTTCTGGTTCTGGATAATTAAAATTTGTCTTGTGAATTATTTTTGAAAAATGAAATTAATTTATGAATTAGATTATTGTATTTACAATTTTACAGAAAAAATCTGTACTATAATGTTTTGTGATCTTGCTGGTTGCCAATGGTTCTTTGTATATAAAACTACAGAAAATATGTGATGACATCCCAGTTACATGTCTAGTCTCAAGTTCATCAAATTGCTTATAAATATCTTGCAATTGATGATCCAGAACTTGCTTGCTCTTATCAGTTGTGTTTAAAAAGAACAACACCTTTTGCATGATCATAGATGCATAAATTTCAGGATGTTGGTATATGAGTATGTCAACAACGGCAATTTAGAGCAATGGCTCCGTGGAGGCATGCGTCAACATGGATATCTTACGTGGGAGGCTCGCATGAAAATTCTCCTTGGCACTGCTAAGGCGTAAGTTCATTTTCACCTTATTCTGAGTTGTTTGCATTAATGTTGCATTCTGTTTCTTTCTCACTCCCAATTGCGTGTTGCAGGCTGGCTTACTTGCATGAGGCCATTGAGCCAAAAGTGGTGCATCGAGACATAAAATCAAGCAACATATTGATCGATGACAACTTCGATGCTAAGATATCTGATTTTGGTCTGGCCAAACTGCTGGGTGCTGGAAAAAGTCATATTACTACTAGAGTGATGGGTACCTTTGGGTGAGTGCTTTCTTTCAATCAGCTGCATGCAAATTAGTGGCATGCCAGTTCAATCTTCTTTTCTGTTGGCCTTTGTATCCAAGTTTGGTTGTACTATTAAAGCTCCTCTGCCATTGATAGAAAATAATCTTTCCTTTGGGTTTTCTTCTATATTAATATTTTTCCTTTTATATGGTGAGATTAATGTCCTAATCAATGACTGTTCAGTTATGTTGCTCCGGAATATGCCAACTCTGGCCTTTTGAATGAGAAAAGTGATGTTTATAGCTTTGGGGTCGTGCTTTTGGAAGCAATTACAGGGAGAGATCCGGTGGATTATGATCGCCCTGAGAATGAGGTATACAATAAATGTTCCCTTTCCAGAAAGTAATCGAATTCCTCTTAAAAGCAGCAAGCCCCTTGCTTTGGAGCAGTAATTGGCATGTTTTAATCTCTAGAATTTAAAATTATATTAGCTTTTCTTGAGTAGTATTATTGTCAATGCTGGGGGTGTAGAGGCGTGAATCCGAGGGTGTAAATTAGAAGCTCTATTCATTCCATCATGCAGTCTTCTTTGCTCCTTGTTTATGTGGATTTCACTGTCCTATGAAACATAAAATGGAATCAACGTTCATAATTCTCTTGAAATTATTCTTCTTTCAGGTAAATCTGGTGGAATGGTTGAAAATGATGGTTGCAGGAAGGCGCTCAGAAGAGGTGGTAGACCCCATGATAGAGAATAGACCAGCAACAAGTGCCCTTAAACGGGCTCTTCTAACTGCTTTAAGATGTGTTGATCCAGATTCTGAAAAAAGACCAAAGATGAGCCAAGTAGTTCGCATGCTTGAATCAGAGGAGTATCCTATACCTAGACAGGTTTGATTCTGAAAAATTCTTTAGAATTCAAACTAAGTTGGTCACTTGGCCTCCACCTAGCGTTGTTATATGGATTGCTTAGAACAATTTTAAACACAGCATCCGTTTTTGGTTCTGTGCAATATGGAATGTCTTACATCTATGTTGAGTTAGTATCTGTAAGATTAACCTGAAAATGTCTTCTGGATGGACAATTCAGGATCGGAGGCGCTGGAGAAGCCATGCAGGGGAGGGCGAGACAGCCTAATTCTGACACTGATAGGAGTGACAATCCAGGTTCAAAGTCGGATGGGAGAAGGAACAACAAAGCATAGACTTGGGGACCGTTTATAGAAGCTGAGCGCATGCATATGGGCAATGCTTACACTCTTTCGACCTTAGAAAGTATTGAGCCTGCCTAGAAGTTGAGAATGAGGGCAGGGAGCTGTAGCAAGCAATTGAGGCTGGTTGCTTTGTCAATTTTTCCGCATCTATTATAGATGTTGTAGAGAATTAGTCGGTGTCTCCAAGTTGCCTTCGTGGTAGAACACCCTTGTCAGGAGTGGTGTGTAGTGTGTACAGATCTTGAGATTTTTGGTTTTATTTTTTATTTTGTTTTTTCATTTTCACTATATTTCTTCTGGGTCATAGTAATACCGGTTTAGTTCAAAGGATTACTGCAGAATTTTCCTTGATGGAAAGGCTAGAAAAAGGGATAAGAAAGATTGAAAGGGAATTTGATTTTTGAATACCTAATGGCTGCCATCTACATCGTCTACCTTTCTGTCTATTAAATGACAGCTCACTTGAGCAAGACACCCTGTATTTCGCCTTAGCGGGTGAACTGAAGTTGGTCGAGAGATCCCCAACAACCTTCTTTTGATTAATAAGCTTTGATTAATGTGGTCTGACGATCCAGTTCATCTCTGTTTCAGTTGCTAAATGAGGCAGTTAATGACTTCTTGTCAGCTGTAAGAAAGAATTCTTCGAGGTTTAGACAAAGCATATTCGTGGAGATGAACTAAAAAAACCATTCATTTAAATGACCAAAAATATTCAATGATTCTGTCCAAGCACCCCTCAATCAACTGCAACTATGGTTGGGGATGATGAAAGAAGGGGAAATCAGAATCCGAAAAGAACATCAGCTAATTGTCTTCCATATTGAACAGTCCGACCTCGAGTTGGTTTGATGCTGTCACATTCAAGCTGTGGTCTTGAGCTCGCGGAACTGTGTGGCCTTGAGATATGAGGGTCTTGGCAGAAGATATTTGGGTTTGGTTTTGTGGTTTAATTGTGGTGGAGGAGAACTGGAGGCAGGCAAAGAGAGGGTTGTGGTGGTCAGCTCGAGTTTGGGAGTGAAAATGAGGTCTGTAAATCTCTCAATAAAACCAGTAACTTCAGATTTTCCATTTTCATTATCTTCAACCAAGTTACAGCTGTACCAATCAGGAGAACCATTCAATAATCCGCACGTTCGTTCTTGTAGGATTTAACTATAATGCCTTCAGTTCTACATCTCCATGAATAGTAGATGCACTGAAGCAAGAAGACGAGCTTTTCTAGGGACCTGAGAAAGAAAATATTGGCCTGATCACAGTCGTGATACAAGGTTAGTAGAAGGGAGAGGGCTTTGAAGGAGAGGCTAACAGGATCAGCTTCCTTAGAACCAGGAAACAAAAAACTGGGGTTGCTGGATGGACCTGATTCAACGTTTATCAAATCTCTGGGGAGCAGGACTCAAAAGATCTTTGCCTGTTGTACAAAGGTAAAGAACATTATGGTTTGAAAATCTTTCATATGCTCAGATCTTTGCCTGTTGTACAGCTCCCATATCCCGTGCAAGCATATTCAGGCCACTTTCAGGTGCCAACAGGAATTGGTGGCAGGACAAAGTTTTGTGAGCAGATCATGATTGTGGCAGGTAACCTCAATACCTGTACAATATGGAAGAAAAGAAAAGGTGATAGTGGAAGGCTATATAGGATTACAATATTGGTTGCATGTCTATGAAGCAAAGTCCAAATGTAGATGTGCTTGGTATTATTATTGTGGTAGTTTTTATGGTTACGATTTGAAAAAAATTATTTTATGAAAAATGTTTTTGGTTGATGTTAATTTGATATTTATATATGTTTGGTAAAAATTATGATTGAAATTGAAGTTGAATAAAAAATAATTTAATGTGTTTGGTTAATAATATCTTTTAAATTAAGGTTGTAAAATAACTAAAAAAGATATATATATATATATATATATATATATATATATATATATATATATATGGTTTTTAAGTTAAATATTATAAATTTAACTACTGATATTACATCATGAAATAAAAATAATATTTTATATAAAATATTTTTTATTGTTCCATTAAACTATCTACAATTTCATCCCTATAATTTCCATAGTTTTTAAAACGTGCAACAAAATCAGGTAAAATATCATCATAAACAAAATTATAATTACAATCAAATTCCATAAATACTACGCCATCATGCGATCTCCTTCTAATTTATATAGTATCATTAAATAATATTAAACATTAATTTTTTAAATAAAATACAATTAAAAAAAATAGAATTTTTTACTATTTACTTTGACACTCTTTTATGTACCGAGTTTAATTCACTATGCAGTTTATACAATGAGTGCAGAATGAATTAAATTCACCATGCACTCATTATTCACATTACAAAAGTGAATTGTAGAGAAAATCATACAAAATGCCTCTGAAAAAAATTGGGATCCCGTATGATTATTTTGCTACATAGTAGATTTTAATTGCAGGACCATTTAATTTCTCCCCTCTACTCCCAACCACTTCCACACGGTCTCTGAATCAAACTCTGCACAGACAATATTTTTAGTTTTAAGAAGATAAACGGTGTACAATGTTAGCAAAAATAACGAAAAGCAATAATTTTTAACTTTAACAAAACCCGGGCATGAACTCATTTTTCAGTGAAATTCACCTCTAAATCAGACATTAACTACTTTAACCAAACAACTATAAATTATGGTTGGACATAACACGGCTTCAACCACAATACCAAAAAATAAAGCAAACGCTATCCAGGCGTTCCACAGCTGCATTTACCAACAACATACTCTATAAAAGAAGATTTTGAGGTCAAGGCGAATTCACAACGCTTAGTGTTTCACTGGGTCGGGTACAGAATGATATTTCAGAAGAGGCTGAAGAGCTGTCACTACTATACTCATATTTGGTCGAAAATCAGCTTCGTATTGCACACATAAG
This sequence comes from Populus tomentosa, assembly GCA_018804465.1. Lineage (NCBI taxonomy): Eukaryota > Viridiplantae > Streptophyta > Magnoliopsida > Malpighiales > Salicaceae > Populus > Populus tomentosa. Next base: position 299,102 of record CM031987.1, on the reverse strand, counting down.
GCAGCAACAGCAGAAAACTGTTTACAGCACATAACGAAAATCTATTACACATTCCACAAGCAATTGATGCAAATTAAAAAATCCAGAATATTACAGAAGTTGTATACCTTAGCAGCTGCTCTAGGATGGAATTTCCCATCTAATTTAGGATCAATGCATTGCTTCACCTTATCTTCACTCAGCTTCGGTGTGGCCTAATGCAACACAGAATTGTTCTAGTGATCAGCTATAACGATGCTTGCAAATCTACCAACCCAGAAAATTGAAGCACAAGAGCAGTAAAAATCAGAACCGGATAAGGGTATTACCCATGTCACAAGGCTCTGCTGTCCTCGTGGTAGTGTATGATCTACAGGTTTACGGCCGGTTAAGAGTTCCAGCAGGATGACACCAAAGCTGTAAATATTACTCTTTGAACTAAGCTGTCCAGTCATTGTGTACCTGGCATTGAACAGGCAAGTTTCAGCATGGTTAACAATCTCAACATTAAGAGAGGGCTCACCACAAAGATTTTCCATTTTATCACTGTGATGGGTTGGTTACCAAAGCAAAGCCTACGGTTCATAAATATGAGAACAGAGGCTTACTCTGGAGCATGATAACCGAAGTTTCCAAGAACACGAGTGGAATAAAGACGTGCAGCCATGTCAGGGGCTTGATTTGACAAATCGAAATCAGCAATCTTAGCAACATCATCATCGAAAACTAGCACATTGCTTGATTTAATGTCAAGGTTGTGGATAAAATGACGCTCTGCCTTTTCATGGAGATATTCCAGTCCTCTTGCTGCTCCAACTGCAATTTTCACTCTTTGTGCCCATGATAGAGGAGGGCCTGGCTCTGTTCCTTGAGCACCTTTCTTTCCTGTATAACCCAAATTGAAGAACATTTTTGTATTACCAAAGAGATGAAAATTACTGATCAAATAATTCCATCCCAAAGTTTTGACTTTGGATGAGTTACTTCCTTCTTTCCATGGAATATACACACTGCAACATCCCAGGTTACTCCAAGCTAATCATTCACAGAAGATTTAAGATTTTCATAAGCAGCTTTCTGAATAGGAAACAGGAATAATGCCATGGTATTGTTTACCATGTAGGATATCATGAAGGGATCCTTGAGAAGCATGTTCATATGCAAGGACGCGGAGAGGGCCATCAACGCAGTAACCAACGAGCTCAAGAACATGTGCATGTTTTAATCTTGAGACCATAGAGACCTACAAAGGCATGTGCCAAGGGATGAAATCTTATTCAGGAAGCCGCATACTATATAGCATAGTCGAACACAATCACTTCTGTGCATATGCCTAACCTGCGCTAGAAATTCTTGGTCTGATTGCTTGCTTGAATCCAGCTTTTTGATTGCTGCTGCTTGACCACTTTTCAGAACAGCATAGTAAACTCTTCCAGAAGAACCCTCGCCAATTACAGCACCAGTACTAAAATAACCAGTCATTTCCTTGAGTTCATCCACTGAAATGGCAGGGACAGCTATAGGTTGAATGTTTACAATCTGCACATTATTTGATACAGGCTCCATCACGCGATTAGCAGCAGTATTGTCTGCATACGAAACAGCTATTCAAATTTCAACATATATCATTAAAACTAGAAGCCATGGAAGATGGAAAAGAGAGAAATTAGGAAGGAAAGGATTGGCACGATGCCAATACGTGCATGATATGCCTGTATTGGATAATATGTAGATCCAAACTTGTCAAAATCTTGGTGCTAATAACTTGATAAAAATGCTAAGCATGCTGATAAATGCAAAATGTGAATCATGCAATATATATGATCAGCATGTCTTCACAGTTTCGGCAAAGATCTATAGAATGAGTGGAAGATAAGGTAGTTAGGGATCATGGATTTACTTGATGTGTGGTTTGGCACAAATGGTCCAGTTTTGGATGCTTTATGGATATCATCATCCTTGCAACAGCCGAAGCAACTCATCATTCTCTCTTCAAAGATGCCCCCTGGTCACCTGGAAAACAAATTGAGCTTGCATATGTAGGGGGGGTATTTCCTTGAAAGATGTAACTAGGCTAATATCATTGCCATAGATTTGAAGGACTAGAAAGCAATTAAGATGGGGCTACTAGTGCTTCAATTCCAATTGGATGATGCTCTGTGTATTCAAAATAATGTTCAACATTGGCTGCACCAATCTAATTAACTTTCACATTCAAAATTGAAGTGTTAAATTTCAGGGCAATATAAAATTACATTTTATACTCCTCATTTCTACTTCTCCAGGATGTTGCATCATGCAGGAATCAATTGAAAGATTATTAGCCTTAAGTCTAGTCCACTGGTTTTGTTGCATAGAGGCAGCAACTGCACATTCTTTGTATTTTTTCCCTCAAGAAGCTTCATTGATCAAAAGGAACAAGAAGGAACTTACCCTGATAAAACAAAAGAAGCAAGAATCCAAGATAGGAAGTACACGAAAAACAATCAGAGAAGGAGCCACTGATTACATAGAACAGAAAAACTAGGATCATCGACAAACTGCAAATTCCTTGAATGATCAATCACTTCAAATAACGAAGAAATGTCAAAAGGAGAAAGATGAAGAAACAAGAACAAAACCCTGCAGAAATCCAGGAAGGATCATCATCATCATCATCTGTGCACGTAATTTTGATATTCACCTCCTTACAGACAAGCAAACACAAGTATAAAGAGAGAGAGAGAGATTCACCTTTTTGATGATAAGATGAACACTTGTCACGGACGTTTAACTCGGCCAAATTCTCTGCTTCCTCGTTCTTCAAACAAATTCAGTGTAAATTTTCCCAACAACTTTGTCCTTGTATATTTATCATGTAGCAGAAATACAGGCGGTGGTTTTTTGTTTCTTTCTAAAGACTAAAATAATAACAATAAAAAATAAAAAAACTAAGGAAAAGAACGGAACAATTGTTTTAAGATTACATGGTTTTGTGGTAGTTAGACTGTCCTTTATACTTCTTTTGACCCAGAGAGAGATAGGGGGGGAGAAGGTCTTTTGGCAACTGAGAGTCTTTGTCGTTGCGTGTTTCCCCTATCAATCCTCCAACTGCCGATATTTATTTCTTGTTTTGACATTTCAAAATAAACTGCCAATCTGCCCTCATAAATTTTTCTTGAGTTTTCGAGGAACAAATTCCATGAATCATCATTTGTATTCAGATTAATGTATCCTTTTCTGTTTGAATCCAAAATAACAGTGATAGAAGGCAAATCATCCATCGATCCTCGCATTCTTTATATTGCTTGAGAGAAAACAAAAGATTAGAAAAGGGAAGACTTTCTTATCCCTCATTACTTTTAACATGACTAATCTTGTTTTAAAAAACGTTGAAAGGGTCTCAGTTCATGTTGAGAACATTCTCTTGTTCGATAGACTCTGGTCCCCACTGCTGTTGAATAGAACGAGTACAATATCCGTGTTGACCACGCGCATTTCTCGTGCGAGTCAGTTAGCTATGGTGTGTGAAGAAGCATAGGAGAGCAAAGAGTTCTAGACAGGCTGCATGGATGCATCTTTTGCAGATCGACAACGGGTTGAGAAGGAAGTAGAGCGGATTGAGAAGGAAGAAATCCATAGCAAATTTTAGCAGCTGAAGCTGCTCGAGAAGTCCTGTGTTTTTCAAATCTATCCTTTTTTCAATTATTATTATTATTATGACGGGTGTTTAAACTAGATTGCATGTATTTTAATTATTAAGCTTTTAAGTTAATGAGCATGTTAAGTAAACCATAAAATAATTTATATTATAAGAGCATATCTCAGACCATATCGAGTCAATCAAGATAATTGCATCACACTCAGCTTATTATCTCATCTCTCAGACCACATCGCTATATCATCATGACAGGATGCGAAGAAGATGAATCATAAAAATACCAGCTGCCATTGGGATCTAGTTCAATGCCTCTTGATTAGCAACTACACTTAGGTAATATTTATTTTTATGTTTTAAAAAAATTAATTTTTTTTTATTTTTTTTTATTTTAAATTAATATTTTTAAATTATTTTAATACACTGATATCAAAAATAATTTTTAAAAAATAAAAAATAATATTTTAATATTTTTATAAATAAAAAATATTTTAAAAAACAATCAAAACTATACTTCCAAACATATTAATTTAATAACCAAAGCAATAGACTAATTGTTAGATTTTGTTCTTAAAACATGATCAATGAATATTTAAGCACAAATTAAAACAAATTTGGATATCCACATCTAAGTCGGGATACCCATAACACGCAGTATTAATTTCTTCTTGTTATCCAACCTAGAAGTATTAATTTACTTATTGTTCTTGTGCATTCTAAACACAATAATTTCATACATGCTAAAGATCTATGGAATTTCAATTGGATAGTTGGTATAAAAAAATTCTTTTCCGAAAGTTTTCTATAATTCTTATGCTAGATAAGTTTTTTTTTTTTTAATGAATTGTGAAAGTAAAGTGTTTTATATTAACTAACAAAAATGAAGCTCTATCAACTAATGCACCATTTTATTTAATGGAAAAAAATATTTTTAAAATTTATTTATATTTGTATATTATTAAAAAAGTTGGTCAATGAAAAAAAAATCATTAAAAACAATCTAACTCAAGTTCTAGAAAAGTGTTTACCGTATGCAATTATCAAGTGAGATCCCTAAAAAATAAAAGCAACAAAAATGACCAAAACATCTTAGGAAAAACCCAAAACAAGATAAAAAAAAAAAAAAAAAAAAAAGCCCAATTAAATTGAAATAGGTATAGCCGGTTTTGAGTCAAAAAAAATTGAACTAAACTAAATTGGTCGGTACGGTTTGGTTTATAATTTTAAAAAATATAAATTTTAGTTTGGTTAATTTTTTTAATCCAAAACCAAACCGAAAATGCTCACTCCTATATAATGTTAGGTCTTGCACATTAAATTATATAAAAGGGCATTTTTGTTATTTTATTTGTTTTTTATTTTATGTTTGACTAGTGTCGCACGTGTGCGACATTGCAGCAATCATCCTCTCAAGTTGGGATCTTTCTGGTGATGGGAGAAAGAACAAGAGATTTTTATTTTTTATCAGTAAAAAAAGGATGAAGTCGCCAACTAATATTTTAGCCACTAGAAATCTTAGTTGGTTTTAAAATCTGGATAAGGAGACTACTTGTATATAGAGAAGACGTATTATCCCGAGTACACCTTACATAAGGTAAACTGCATTGCTTGTTTGTCTGGTATAAACTAAAATACTGTTGTGTTTTCTAATAGTTGGTTTGTCTAGGGTTTAAAAAAGTTCTCGATGAGGAAATCCTTCTCTTATCAGATTAAATATAATTGTTTTAATGTTAAAACATATAAATAAAGGAAAAATATTTTTTATTCAATATTAGAAGTACGCCTTACTTATAAGTTCATAATTTTGTATATTAAAAGAAAACAATTTTTTTTTTGTATTTTTGAAAAGTAGACCAAGTTCTCAAGCGTGTAATAAACTAGTTACTAAATAACAAAAAATGCATGCAAAGATGTAAACAAAACTGTTTTTTTTTTTTTGAATTTTTTGAATTTTTTAAAAAATATTAAATCACGCCATATATTTTTATTTTTATTATTTATGCAAATATGATTTTTTTTTTAATTCTTAAGAGACTTGGTCATATGCAATTTAAAATTAAAATAGAATTTTTGAAAAAAAAAGATTTTTATGTTGTTTTTTAATGAAAGGGAACTAATTCATTTAATACCAAAAAAAATATCTCGTGAGTAAGTCACAATTCCAAATATTAAATGTGTGAGGGTAAAAAAAAGCAGGGATTTCAAAATTAATTGCAAAATGATCTTCCAAAAATTAAAAATTAGTTAAAGACAGTTTTTGGCAAGACGTATATAAAATGTTTTATCAAAGCTATTTTAACCATGATATTAAATCAAAACAAGTTATCGTTCATCAACTCAAAACCAATCAACGCCAAACATCTACATAAAATTTATTAATTTCATTTTGTTCGTTCAAATTCCATACTAATTCAAATAAATCAATATACACCCAAACATAAATCATGAACCAATATTTAATGTCCAAAAAGCAATTACAACCCAAACAATAAACTCACAATTCAACACAAATTATTAAACCAAAAACACAAATGAATTCAAGTCAAATAATGTCCAAACAGTCTAAAAATTACACAATTTGTCCCAAATTTCACAATTTATCCAAAAATGGTTTGAGTTTATAGATCGATCTTCCGAGGCATTTGAAATGTCCAGGATATACTAAAGTCGACACTAGAAGACCAATTGAATAGTGACGGCACATGTATCCACGTATCGTCGCGGGTTAAACCAAGAAAGGGGTGGATCTGAAACATCTTTTTTATCTCTTTCTTATTGCATTACAGTGGCTCTCACCAAATACCTATAAGCGAGAATCAACACGACTAGTTCGCTTTCATCTCACCAAATACCTATAAGAGAGAATCAACACAACTAGTTCGCTTTCATCTCTCTTTTTTTTTCTTATTAACATATTTGTTTCTCGATTTTTCTCTTCTCCTTTCTGGTTATTTCAACAATTAACATGGGGGAAGTGTGATGGAAGGAGATAAGTCCAATTGGTAACAGTGGGAAGTGCCGGTTGGGTCAACAACAACATCGAGTTTGTGGCATGTTGATTTTGAGTTTTGGTGATTTGGTTTGGTTAGGGGGAAATATAGATGGGTCATGATTTGTTTTGGGTTTGAGTGATTTGGTTTCGTTGAAAAGGAGGAGAAGGTTGAGGATCATAGACTGCAGGCTGTGGTTAGGTAGAGCTGAGTTGTGTTCAACAACCACTAGGAAAAGAGAGGTTGTGGTTTTCAATGGTAGGGACCGTGTTGTCATTGATGTCTTAAGGAAAAATGATGGGGAAAAGGTGGTTGACTATTAACAGTTTGTTGGGAGAATGAAAAAAAGTCACGGTGAGAGGGAACTATTGGTAGTTGAAAGATGAAGGCGATATTAATAATTTGTGTGTCTTTAACAGTGAAATTGGGGTTGTTCATGACTATGGGTATGGCTAACAGTTGTGGTTCTTTTTATTAATGGTGGAAGAGGAAAAAGGTTGGTTGTTGTTACTTATTTTTTGGTCCCCGCATAAAAAAGGCAGAAAAAAAAAACAATGACTAGAAAAGGAGAGAATTAGGGAGAAAGAAAAAAAGAAGAAAAAGACCGCAACAAAAGAGAAAAGAAGGGAAAGAAAAACATGGGAGAACTGAAAAAAATGAACAGAGAAGAGGAACGAAAGAAAAAGAAAAAAAACAAAGAGGGAAAAAGAAACAAAACATAAGAGAAAGAAAGAAGAGAAAAGAGAAAAACAAAGAAAAAAGAGAAAAAGAAAGAAAAAGTTTGTGTCTTTACACATAGAAGAAAACGAACTGCAATTGTTGCCACCAGTCCTCCCCATCGCCACCATAACAACACCATTGAGAGCCATCGTCATTGACAGCACCACCATCAAGTCAGCCTCTCTTTCTTCTTATTTTTCTTCTTCACCCAGCCATCTCCACTGTTCAAGCTACATGAACAATGGAGCGCCACTATTCCTGGGCCAGACCAGTGTCAACCCATACCAAAACGTGTGGGTCAAGTCTGGCCCAGTTGCCCTAGAATAAAGTCTGATGGCTAAAATTAGCCCAACTCTTGTTTTGGGCCAACCTCGACCTGGTTTCTTTTAGGCTGAATCTCGACCTAACTAGGGTGGGCTCAACCCACATAATTGGGTCGTGCACATCCCAATTGTATAATATATATATATATATATATATATATATATATATATATATAATTTAAACAAAAAACCTTTCAAAAAATTTGTGATGTAAATATACAAATCCGGTATTAAAATACATGATTTTGTCTAAAATATTGCAAAAAATTATATGGAAAAACAACAAAAAAAATGTCTTGCTTCCATGCATACAGTTAAGTCTCTCAAGCTTATGAGAAATTTTCATACAACAAAAAATTCAAAAAATATGTGTTAGGATGCATTTTGAGCTTTAATAACCAGTTTATTAAAGTCATGAAAACTAAGCTAATATTTCAAAAATACAAAAAAAAATTATTTTGTTTTCTTTTAATATCAAGGATTATGAACTTGTACATGTGATGTATTTCTAGTATTAAATAAGAATTAGTTCTTCTTTTCTTCGACATTAGAATGATTAGATTTTACTCTATAAGATAAGAATCTTCTTACCGAAAAGAACTTTTCTTAAACCTTAGACAAACTACCTATTAGAAAACACGACAATACCTTAGTTTATATCAAACAATTAAACAATGTAGCTTACCTTAGGTAGGATGTATTTTTAATGTTAATACCTTCTCTTTATGAAACTAATCCTCATGCCCAATCTCTAAGACTAGTTAGGGTTTCTAGTGATCAAAATATTAGGTGGTGACTCTTATTCCCTCTTTCCATGGATAAAAGACAAGAAATCCTTGTCTTCCTTATTTCTCGATTTCCAAATCCTAAAGAGGACGCTAGTTGTGACGTTGCACATGTGCGACACAGTAATGGTGGAAGCTGGGAGGGAAAGGTAAAGAGTTACTGGGTCCTTTTGTTTTTCTTTATTTTTGGTCTGAATGAGGACCAGTGATTGTGGTGGTTTTAGGTTTTGGAGGAGGTTGGTGTGGAGGCACACATCGGGTGTCCTTTTTTGTGTGGCGGTTGACGGGAGGGATACCGTGGTGTGAAAACAGTTATCTTTGTTGAGAGTTAGGGCAGATAAAAAGAGTTCACAATAAATTTTATTATTCGGGTGGTTGCTAGTTGTTTTGGGTGGAGTGATGGGCTAATGTTGGCCGGTGACTGGGTTTTGTTTGGTTTTAGGCTAAGAAAAATAAGGAGAAGGCTGTTATAGTCATGGTTGGGATATGTTTATTGCAGTGCTCATCTCCTTCCCCTCTAGCTGTCTGGGTTAGTGTTTTATAAGAGAAATGAGGAGGTTCTATGGCTCATGGGTTGATGGGATCTTGATTCTTGATGTTGAGGAATAGATCTCAGTCATTCATTAAATCTAGCTTTGCAATTGATAAGGGAGGATGCATGGTTGTTTTTGCAAGCAAAGCAATATTGAGTAGTGTTTTTAGAAAAGAATTTGTAGGTTTTTTAATGCAATAAAAGCTTGAATTTTTAGCTTAGAATAAAATAAAAATATCATAGTATAGGTTGACATAAGATTTGTATGGTATGGTAAAGCTATGAAGGGGAAATTAAGGTTTAAAGGTGGGCAATTGGAAATCATTTTTCTTTTATTTTTAAGGAAGAAGATAATGAATAGTGAAATTATAATATTTCTTATTTTGATCCTTGAACCTTTGGCACTTTGCAATGGAACCCCCAATAAACCCTAATATTTTGGATTCCTTGTAATTTCACCCTTAGCCTTCTTCAATTGGACTCTTATGTTTTAGTGTTTTTTTATAAAGTTGTCATTGGTTTTGAATTTCTTTAACATAGTCCTCAATTAAACTTCATACTTCAAATTTCTTTCAATTAAACTTCTAATTGCACTAATTTAGCATTTCAAAGTTTCGATTGTGTACCTAATATTTCAATCTTTACAAATTGATATAAAGTAGGCCTTTAAACTTGATTTTTCTTCCATTTAGTCCTTGGTTGAATCCACAAAAACCATTAGAAGTTTAATTAAGTCCTTAAACTTAATTAATTCTTCTAATTTTTGCTCAATTAACTTTCAAACTTAATTATTCTTCAATGAAGTCCTTAAATAAGTCAATTAAACATGTTAAGAGTTTAATGAAGTCCTTAGACTTAATGAATTCTTTCAATTTTTGTCAAGTTTGGATTTCAACCTCAATTTCCTTCATTTCTTCATCCTATCTTGTCAAAACATTTTAATTTGGCTATTCTTCTAGTGTTTTGGTCTTTTACAACTTAAAAGCTTATATTCTCGTGCCCTGAAAATAATTTTGAATTTTATATTTTTTGTTTTTAGGATTTTTTAATAAAAAAAGAAAAATATACACTTTTTGTAAAAAAATTTAGAGGATCTAAAATTGGATTATGGCAACCTCAATGCAAAGTATAATTTATAAAAGTATAGAGGGAAAGTGAAATTTATATCAAACTATAAAGATGTTTTCTGTAACTATCCCTTTTTATTTTAAATAATTTATGAATTTTTTATTTCATCTTCTTTAACTTTTTTATCTGTTAGATTTGATATTTATTTTTTTATTACTATTTATATTTTTAAATAATTTTTAAAATTAGATTTTGTTTGTCAATTACATCTTCCTTCAACTTTTTTATTTGTCTGTTTTGGTCTTCATTCTTTTAATATACTTGAAAAAAATATATTAATAAATTATTTTTTAACTTATTTTTCATAGCATAACAAAATAATAAAAAATATTTTCTATAGATACTATTAAATATTAAAAAGTAATTAACTTTCCATTTTTTAAAAGTAACCTACTTTTCTAGGACAAGCAAATACTATCTTTCGATGAATTATCAATGTAATACATTTCTAAAATACAATACATTTCTATTTTTTCATACTATGTACATTATCAAATGAATTGTCAATATAAAATGTTTTTAAAAACTTGCATATTATTTATATTATTATGTAATGAATGTAAATAAAATCAAACATTATTATTTTCAAGGCGTCGTTTGTTTGACAGAAAGTGATTTTATGAAAATTAGTTTTCAAATTTTTCTATATTTATTTGCCATTAGAAAAATTGATCAACAAAAAATACTTTCTAGTTAAAGAAAAATTTGGTTTGGTTTTCAGGAAAGTGTTTTTCTTTTATTTTGGACGAAAAACACGTTCTAGAAGTTGTGAAAAAATTAGAAATATCATATTATTTACTGATTATAATAAATTTGACCCTCAAACTTTTGATTGCTATATGTTTTGTTTTGAATTTTTTTTTCAATTTCACCCTTTAGAATTTGATTCAATTTGATTTTTATATTAACTTTGGTCTTTATTTTTATGATTGTTATTTACTTTTCTCTTATTATTTTTTTTAATTGAAATTTTTTATTTATCAAATTTGGTCTCTATTCTTTTGATTATTACTTATTTTGTTTGAAATAATTTATGAAATTATAATTATAATTATTTTAATTTCATCATCTTTCGATTTTTTTATCTATTAGATTTGATCTTTATTATTTTGATTGTTATTTATTTTCTTTGAAATAATTTATGAAATTAGATTTTTTTCAATTTCATTCTTTTTTAATTTTTTAATTTGTAAGAATTATTTCTCATTATTTTAGTAAATTTGAAAAAAAATATTAATAAGTTATTTTCCAACTCATTTTCAAGGACATAACCAAACATTAGAAAGTGTTTTTCAATTTATTTTTTATAACACTACCAAACATCAAAAAATAATTTATTTTTTATAAATTTATTTTTTAATAATATCACTTTCTTAAAATAAATTACTTTCAGCAAAGAAATGGAGCTAGTTTATATTTATGCATATATTTTTGTGTTCTAGAGGTAAGCTTAGTAGTATTAATTCATTTTTATATTCTATAAACATGTAAAGAAGAAAGTTTATTTGACTAAGAAAAAATTATTTGACAATCCAATTTCTACTCCTGCAATTTATCCATTCAAGTAAGATTTTTTTTTTTTCCGTTTTAAAAAATATACGTGTCAGGGTTGGTGTGTGTGTGTGTATCGTGGATGCATTTTCCCATATATTTTTTTTCCGTTTTAAAAAATATAATATATATGTAAATATATAATTGCTACTAATTATTTTAAAAAAAAACATGATATCTAGTTTTTAAATACCTATATAAATAAATGTGTTTGCAGATAATAGGAGTGATGAACTTAGAGTTTATCATATATTCTAACTTCATTTTGAATCTTTTGAAATAAATATGTAAAGTAAAAAATAAAAACAGATAAATAGATAGAAATTAAAATTTAAATAAGTTAACAAAATACACCACTGTAAATAGCCACAAACCCTTCCCATTTTGTAAACACTATAAAGCGTGAAGCCCCGCTCTTCGCCTTCTTCACTCTCAAAATTAAAAAAACACGCACCCTCTCTCTGATTCCCCATTTGTTTTTTGTTTTTTATTATTTTAAATTAGGGTTTTCAAATTACCATCAATCAACCATGTCGTTGAGACCTAGCGCGAGAACCGAGGTTCGGCGGAACCGATACAAAGTCGCAGTCGACGCCGATGAAGGTCGCCGGAGAAGAGAGGACAATATGGTGGAGATCCGCAAGAACAAGCGTGAAGAGAGTTTGCTAAAGAAGCGACGCGAAGGTCTCCAGGCACAACAGTTCCCTCCCGCTCTTCTCTCTTCTTCTAATGTGGAAAAGAAGGTAACTTCACTATACTCGCATGTAATGTATTTTTGAACTGTGGATCTTGTCTGGTGTTAGGTGTTTTGTTGATTAGGGTTTCGATGTTTTGTGTTTTTTATTTGTGAACTCTTGCAGTTAGAGAGTTTGCCTTCGATGGTGGCTGGTGTTTGGTCTGAGGATGGCAATTTGCAGCTTGAATCAACTACTCAGTTTCGGAAACTGCTCTCGATTGGTATTGTTTTGGGTTCCTTTTCTTTTGCTTAAGCTTTTTGTTTGTATTAGTAAAGATTGGTTATTTATGGAGGGGTTGCTATTGTTATTGGCAGAGAGGAGTCCTCCGATAGAGGAAGTTATACAAGCTGGGGTTGTTCCACGATTTGTTGAGTTTCTTGTTAGGGAGGATTTCCCTCAGCTTCAGGTGCGTGTTTCTATGATATTGTGATAGAATGTGTTTGCTGATTTGTTTGAATTGGAATGGGGTCGTGAAGTGTTTGTGTCATGTCTTGGAACTTGTGTAGTTTGAGGCTGCTTGGGCTCTCACAAACATTGCCTCTGGAACTTCAGAGAACACTAAGGTGGTAATTGATCATGGTGCAGTTCCAATATTTGTCAAGCTTCTAGGTTCTCCCAGTGATGATGTTAGGGAGCAGGTATGTCTTTGAATTTTAGTTACCTAGTTTGCGGGAATTATGATTATATAATGTGCACATGGAAGAGATTCTAGGATTTGAATTTATTTGCTGGTTAAATTTCAGGCTGTGTGGGCATTGGGAAATGTTGCTGGTGACTCCCCTAAGTGCCGTGATCTTGTGCTCAGCCATGGAGCCTTGATTCCATTGCTGGCACAGTTGAATGAGCATGCAAAGCTTTCAATGCTGAGGAATGCTACGTGGACACTATCAAACTTCTGCAGGGGCAAGCCACAGCCTCCATTTGAGCAGGTTATTGTCAGATTCTGTGCATTGATTGGGCGTCTCAAGTTTTTGGCAATGGATGTTGTGGAAAGTTAAAAGGTTTTTAACTTGTGAAATTTGTTGGGCAGGTGAGGCCAGCCCTTCCTGCACTTGAACGTCTTGTACATTCAACTGATGAAGAAGTCCTAACTGATTCTTGCTGGGCACTCTCTTATCTTTCTGATGGCACAGATGATAAAATCCAAGCTGTTATTGAGGCAGGTGTCTGTCCACGACTTGTGGAGCTCCTCCTGTGAGTGCAGCATTCTGTTGATTTATTGGTTTGATGTTTGCTTGTATCTCATTATCTGCATACAAATACATATAAAAAACATGATCCTTCATACATGAATTGTTTCAGCCATCCTTCTCCTTCAGTGCTTGTTCCTGCCCTCCGCACAGTTGGAAATATTGTGACAGGGGATGATATGCAGACCCAGGTAAAGGCGCTTCTGGCTTTTTGTTTGTTTGTTCCATCCTTTGTGCAACAGCAGAAGTGCCTTTCATGACTGCATCCATCTGACATTTGTTTTCCTAGAAGTTATTGATCTGAATCAATGTTATAACATAGCTTGCATGGATTTTTTTTCCCCACAAATAACATCATTATTGATGCTTCTGCATCATGATGGAAAATATGACCATGTTAGAGGTTTGCTATAAAGATTGAAGAAGTTAAATACTGGATGAACAAACCAGACAACTATTAAAAAAACTGAAAGATAACCATGTTAGAGGTAGGGGTGAGCATAAAAACCGAGAAAACAAAAAAAAATAAATTAACTGATGAGAAAAAAAATTGATTGAACTGGACCGGTTCAAACAGTGCTAAACTGAGTTGAAGAAATCCCAGCTATATATATATATATATATATTAAACTTTCTTCTAACCCTAGGAGCTAAATCATACCCCCCGCCCCTGCTTTCACTCAATCCCTGTCTCAGCAGCCCCCTCTCAAGCTTTCTCCAATTTTCTTGATCTCTGGTTTTTTAACGAGATTAGTACTAGTCTGTCTCTAACCCTTTGCCTCTATCATTCTTCTTTCTCTAACCTAGTGCTGTCAAGGGGCGCTTGCCTATGCACTCCAGGCGAGGCCACAACGTCTTTATTAGCCTATGGCGATGAATTTATAAAGCGTTGCCTGGTGAGGGGGCGCTAGGTGTTATGGAAAGCGCCCTTTTGTCCATTTTTTAATTTACCACAAGAAACAACTTATTAGTATTTTTGTAAAAAAAAAAACAAAGATTAGGGTAAAAAAGAATAAACAAACATTAAAATGGGAGACATACAATCAAGGAAGGACACTTGAAGAGAAACACTAGCCACACTTTGCGTTGCCTCTGAACAAGAGGCTCGGTACCTTTTAGCGCTCTTCACCTTTGATAACACTGCTCAAACCCTAACTTTTTCTCTCTAAACTTGTTATAACAAACACCACCAAATCTTTCTACCTCCTTTATTTCTGTTTCTCTCCTCTCTTTATTCTTGTCTTCTCTTCTCTTTACTTTTGTCTCTCTATGCCTTTGTTCTCCTCCAATAAGGGTTTTTGTTTTCTTCTCTTTTTTTGGGTTTTATTTGTTTGTGATAATCGATCAATGCATGGTTGTGTTGTGTGCTTTACTGCATCTTGTTTTCATGGGTTTTGTTTTGATTGATTGATTTGTGCTATTTTTTAATGTTTTTAGTGCCTCCAGTTAGCATTCAAGGTAATTGAATTGTGTTGTTTTATGGGGTTCCGTTTGGTAACTTTGGTTACGATTGTGTGTTTGCTTTGATTTCATAAATGTTTGTGGTTTGTCAATTGGTTTTATTGATGGGTCATTGTGCTTGGTTTGATGTCACACCAATTTGTTCAAGTTTTCAATTCTTTGGGCTTTGGTTTATCAACTTGTTTTATTGATGGGTCATTGTTCTTGGTTTGATGGCACACTGATTTGTTCAAGTTTTCAATTCGCCAGGTTTTGGCTTTTATATGGTTAGATTTTGTACAATTTTTCCCTACTGATTTGGTGCTTTATCTTATATCTTCCCAAAAGGTTTTTCTGGTTTTTTAACACAATAAACCGAAGCGAGCCGAACTGAAACTGGTTGATTTGAAATGTTTTTCGGTTCTATTTGGTTTGGTTCTGAATCTAAAAAAAACATGGTTTGGTTATGTTTTGTTAAGTGAAAATCGAACCGAATCGAAAATGCTCACCTCTAGTTAGAGGTTTAATAGGATCCTGTGGCATTGTTGATTATGAGATCTGTGCTATTGCACAAGGAGGTGTTGGTGCCAGCTATTTCTGGATATGATGGATTAAAGGGGAAAAAAATGAGGGGAGGGGAATAACCTGTTGAAACTTGTTGGGAGCTTTTTTTGTGAAGGGAAGGGAAGGAATTTGGCTGTAAGATCCCCAGTCCTCTCCAAATAGTAAAAATTATGACTTTTTTTTAATATTAATTGTCAATCCTGACACCTTTTAGAAAACAATAGATACGATTCCACTTGTATAGGTAAACTGTAATCCTCATCTTCTTGTCTGGCTAAATGAGGCAGGATGTGCTCTCACCAACTGGTTTTCTTGGAGTCCTCTCCTAATCTATCCCTCTACTAGACTCTAGCACTGTATTCTTGTCCCCTTCCTACCTTCATTTAAGCGGTAGCTAGCTGACCCTTATTTAGCTTGCCCCTTCCTTTAAAAACTCTTTACTGCCCTCCTGTCTTGTATTCCGATCCATACATAGTGTTAGAACACATCTTATGGGTGTTTCTGCATGATTAATGCTGTCATCTAAATTATGAATTTATTCATGCCTTTGCATTAAATACCTTTGTACCACAGACACCGAGCCACATAATTCATCCCAGAACAGCACATGCTTTATGCCCAGTAGCTGCATCAACTCTTGTCATTGTACTGGACCAGGATAGTTGAAAATGAAGCACCTCTCTTAAACTAAAAAAATACAATTCCCTTGATAAGGAAAAATGTAAAGCCAAGGCATGTAACAAGAAATACTCGTAAGTAATTAGGAGCGCTGCAGTGAGAGCATGGAAAAATTGCTTGGAATTGTCATCTCACTCTCTCTGTGGCTTGTTGCAACTATGCTAATGATCTTGCTTTTCACACGATGACATCTTTTTATTGCTTGAAATGTTGGTTTTCTTATACCTAACTCTGACACGTCTCTCCTTTGCAGTGCATGATTAACACTGGTGCACTCCCATGCCTTCTAAGCCTGTTGACTCATAATCATAAAAAGAGCATCAAGAAAGAAGCTTGCTGGACTATCTCAAACATCACTGCTGGAAACAAGGAGCAGATCCAGGTGAGCTTGCATGCCTTGGAAGTTCATGTTTTAAGCTCTGTTAAGTTGTTTCTTGTTTAATTCTGTCAGTCCTCTTAGAAGAACTCTGGGCTCTTCTAATTGGGTTTCTGAATTTATTTACTGGAATGATCTGCATTGCTATCTTCATTAGCACTTTTGATCTGAATTCCTTCTATGTGAGATTGAATGCTTCAACTACCTCTGGATTTTTACTCTTTATCTTTTCTAAATTATCCAGGCTGTTATTGAGGCTGGTTTAATTGGCCCGCTCGTTAATTTACTTCAAAATGCGGAGTTTGATATAAAGAAAGAAGCTGCTTGGGCTGTGTCTAATGCTACTTCGGGTGGCACTCACGAGCAAATTAAGTATGTTATTCTTGTGTTTTAAAACATTACTACTTGTTTGTTGAATGTTCTCTGGTTCTCTTGGCAGAAAAGTGATTGGTTGTTTTTGGATGACAGGTTTTTGGTCAGTCAGGGATGTATTAAACCATTGTGTGATCTTCTTGTATGCCCTGATCCAAGGATTGTAACTGTATCTCTTGAAGGATTAGAGAACATTCTGAAGGTTGGGGAAGCGGAGAAGAATTTGGGGAACAGTGGAGATGCTAATTTCTATGCCCAGATGATAGATGATGCCGAGGGACTAGAAAAGATTGAAAATCTACAGAGTCATGACAACAATGAGATATATGAGAAGGCAGTCAAGATTCTCGAGACTTATTGGTTGGAAGAAGACGAAGAGACTTTGCCTTCAGGTGATGGTGCCCAGCAAGGATTTCAGTTTGGTGGGAACGATGTTCAAGTTCCATCTGGTGGATTCAACTTTTAGCTGAAGGTATTTAAAATACTTGCTTTCAAGTCTTAATTATACACGATATTATCTGAATTTGTGAGGTTAGTAAAGCTTGAATTACCTATGAATCTCAAAGCTCTGAGTATAATTTCTCTTGTAGTCTGGCCTTGAAAACGAATGATCTTAGTTGTGCACCAAGTAATATTACTTTTGTTTGGAAGTCTGAGTTTTGCTTAATTGGTTTGCCCCAGGAATCTGTAGAGTTTGGAATGTTGAAGCAGTTCTTGGTTGGGTGACAAATATGTCGGGGTCAAGTTGGGTCTGGTCTCGGCACCTCATTTCTTGTTACAGTCTGGTATAGAGTCCATTGTGGTCAAAGAGGTGCCAAACAGGCCAGTCTATACTACAGAGTCCGATAAGGGGGTCAGGAAGGTACTATAGCAACATTGTTACCTGGTCAGCCATGCTTGATATTTTGGCCTTATTGCTGTGGAGTGGTATGGAGGGTGTTAAGTCCATTGTTGCATAACCCTTAGCTTTGATCACTGAACACGCTGGGGGAGGTTTTTCTTGTACGCTGATCGAAGTACTTTTTTATGTTGAGTCCTGTTGTGCTAGTATTTTTTTTTAATATATATATATATATAGTCTCGCTTTGTTTTTTTTTTTTTGATTGGGTGAATATGGTATTTGATAAACCTCATTTATCTTGGTGTCTTTGATGGAAAGAAATGAATTAGCAGTATTTTTTTTTAATGTGGGATAAGTTAATTGCTTTGCAGAATGGATAAACCAGGTGCGTCTATGTTCCACTAGAATAGAAATGGTAACTCCTTACTATGAATGTTTATACATATAAAGGTTAAGAGCTTATGTGAGTAAAGGTGGGTAAAGATGGATGATAGATCAGTGCCAAGTAATTATTTGCAACTGGAATCTTTAAATAGTTTTGTAGCAGTTTTTCTCTGGAGTAGTGTTTAATTTTATCGAGATTTTTTTAAAGAAATCACTAGAGTTTCGTGTAAGTTTAATTGTTGTGATTTTTCCGGGAAAGATAATCCGTAAAATCAGTATTTGTTCTCTTCCTCGGTTTTTGGTGTTGAGCCAAATGTTGAAATTGAAGGCGCGTGTACGCAAGAATGGGCCACTCCAATAAAGCGGCAACAATGGTGCAAATGCAAATGCCAACTAGTTGGAAGGCTACTTGACTAGAAAAGTGGAGGAGTCCGAGTCACATGACCTTTGTGAACACACTCGAAGGGCAAATGGTGGGCCGAGCTTTGTTCTTTTGCAGCCTATAATCCTTAATAGCAACCATTAAAATTTGTTATATGAGCCTTTAAGCTTTATGAGCTACTGCTGAGCCTGATATTGGGGGCCATTAATTTTGCTATTTCAGGATCTGTCGTATATTTTCCTGCTGGACACTCACGAGAGAAGGTCCATTGAGACTTGCCACTCGCTCTGGACCATTTGCTTTTGTGCAGCTGGTATCCTCCACTCAGATTCTGTATTTTTCTCCATAAGATATGTAAAAATCAGGTAGCTTGTCCATGATTCTATTTGTTCCTGTAACCAGATTTTATGAAAGCCTTGAGCTGAAGATTGCGGTCAGACATTTCCGATATTTGCTGAAGAAGATAAATTGAGGCCATCAGTTGGATTATTTTTAATGCCTTTGTTGCCGAGACTTCTTCAATTTGGGGGTGCACACGGAAGGTTAGACCAACAGGAAGGATAGTACAAGAATACACTAGATATTTTTCCCCACGCTACAGTGGGGAGACTCAATTCTTTTCTATCATAAAAAAAATATATGCAAATGATTATATTCAAGCGACGATTAAGTAAATAGTAAATATATGTTAACTTGATTAATCAATAATTTAAGACAATTTTATATATATATAAAAAAGAAATAATTCTAATTCTATAAGGTTGAATAAAATAAAATAAATTTAATTGATTATTTAATATGCTATGCTTAGTGTGGGACTCGATGGTTTTTCAAAGCTAGAAATAAAAAAAAAAACACAGACCAATGCATAGTATAAATATAGAAGTTATAATTAACTTATCGCTTCACATTATCTGGACCTGGATAAAAAAAAACAGTCAAAGTCAAGATAGAATTTATTTGTTATTTCATTGTAGCAATTGAAATGTTTTTGCATAAATAAACTAAAAACCAATCTGATTATGAATAGTAAGGTAAAATAAAAAATTATGCAGGTAAATGGAAGGTTAAGAGAAACAGAGAGAAAGAATATCAATGATATAGGATTCCAATATGTGTAAGGTCTATAGGTAATATCATAAAAGGCAATGTAATAAAATATCTATATCGATTGATACATAATTAAATGAATCCCATTTATAGAACAAAAAAATCAAGAGCCTCGGGCCAATAAAGACTAAGAACATTGACTCAAAAACAAATTCATTAGGGAGGGGCTCCATTGTATAATTAAGACCTAACAATTAATCGAAAAGCGATAGGAACAATGGAACCTATGAATATATAAGATTTTTTTGAAAATAAATCTTAATGATTTATTGGGTAGGATGACAAAACGAACCAAGAGACAATCCAATTATTCGGAGAGGTCATGTACAAATGAAGTAAATATTGAAAGAGTAAATATTCACCCGTGAAGATTTTTATTTTATATTATTTGATTTCTAAATTTTAAGCGATCAGATCTAATAATCATAATAAATACAGACTAGTTATAAGATTAAAAGAACATTATCTAAAAATAGACTAAAACTAAAAATAGAAATAATTATCTATAATTTTTGAATTCTCTATGAATTTCTAATCTATATAAGATAGATAAATAATAAGATAGACAACTAAAAAAATATACAAATTTGTAATCTAATAAATAGATTAAGTGAAATATCAATATCTATATATATTTTCATTTTAATCATAATCATTTCATTCGCGAGGAGCTGGATAAGAAGAAACTATCATGTCCGGTTCTGCAGTAAAGATGGTATTGCGAAACAACCATCAACTATAACCCTAAAAGAACTAGATTCTGTAAACAACATAGAGAAAGAATGAAAGGAATATCTTCTCAAGCCAATCGTATTTGTTTCGGTAGATAAGCTCTTCAGGCACTTGTATTCGCTTGGATTACGTCTAGACAAATAGAAGCAGGGCGTCGGGCAATGACATGAAATGTACGCCGCGGTGGAAAAATATGGGTACGTATCTTTCCCGACAAACCAGTTACCCTAAGGCCCTCGGAAACACGTATGGGTTCGGGGAAGGGATCTCCCGAATATTGGGTAGCTGTCGTTAAACCGGGTAGAATGATTTATGAAATGGGCAGGGTAGCAAAAAATATAGTCAGAAAGGCTATTTCAATAACAGTGTCCAAAATGCCTATACGAACTCAATTCATTATTTTGCGATAGGAATACAGAACTAAAAGAAAAGGGACTTTGTTAGGAAAAAATTCACAAGTTTTTTTTTTCTTATTTTTTTTGACAAACAATATTTTTTTTTATGCCCCTTTCCATTGAAATAACAAATTACAAAAAGAATATGATCCATTCTTAGACCCATTTGAAAGTAGCAGATAATAGCGGAGCTCGAGAATTGATGTGTATTCGAATTATAGGAACTAGTAATCGCCGATATGCTCATATCGACGACGTTATTATTGTTGTGATCAAGGAAGCAGTCCCCAATTCACCTCTAGAAAGATCTGAAGTGAGCAGAGCTATAATTGTATGCACTTCTAAAGAACTCAAACGCGACAACGATATGATAATACGATATGATGACAACGCTGCAGTTGTAAATCCAAAGGAAACTCGAATTTTTGGTGCAATTGCTCGAGAATTGAGATAGTTAAATTTCACTAAAATAGTTTCATTAGCACCTAAAGTCTTATAAAATAAAGCATTATAAGAACATTATAAGATATAAGATGAGATATAAACCATAATTTAAAATATTTGCACGAAATCAATTAAATTACAATTAATTAGTAGATTGTGTTTCACGCATATACCTTTAATAAAAATGCATATTTAATAAAAATTAATAAAAATAAAATAATTAATTCATAAAAAAATGAAAAGAAAGTATGTTGATTATATCAAAATTATGAGGCAACAAAAATTTTAGTTTATCATGTGTAGGGACACTTTTGCTGACATAATAACCTCTATATGAAATGTGAACATGGATAGAAAAGGAATCGTTCGAATACCATCTACTAACATCACCAAAAATATTATTAAAATACTTTTACGAGAAGGTTTTATTGAAAATGTGAGGAAACACTAAGAAGGCAATTTTTTTTTCTTTAACCCTACAACATAAAAGAAATAGGAAAAGACCATGTCTAACGAGCCTAAATTTAAAATGCATCAGTCGCCCTGGTCTACAAATCTATTCTAACTATCAACAAATTCCGAGAATTTTAGGTGGAATGGGGATTGTAATTCTTTCTACTTCTCGGGGTATAATGACAAACTGAGAGGCTCGACTAGAAAGAATCGGTGGAGAAATTTTGTGTTATATATGGTAATCTTTTCGATATCCAAATTGTATCTGAACTTCCCCTATTTGTGAAAAAAAGAGAGAGTAAAGAACAAATTTCTAATATCATTCCTTCTACATTAGATTAGTTGATATTTCAAGAGGCTTCTAGATAGGAAAAAAAAGGGATTTAGAAAGGTAATTTTCAAACTTCAGAAAATTAAAAGTAATCTACCACCACCACAGAGGCGTCCTAACCTTCATATACATACCTCTATTTTAATTAAAAGTAATTTTCAATCTTTCATAGTCACTTTTTTATAAAGACATATCTTCATGAGGGCTCTTTATTTTTTTTTCACGATCAAAGTATATAGGCTATGAAAACATAAATTATTTTACATTTTATCAAAGATAGTTTTAATATATATTGAAAGATTGTGGGTAAAATAAAATATTTATATATAAATTTGGATATGAGGTTTAGTGAGTAAGAAGATATCATATCTACCTTTATACTTAAATAAATCTCTCTATAGCCACCTCCATTCGCATGAGTAGTGGTGCATCTCCAAGAAGATAAGTGACACGAGGATAAAATTTTCAACAAGATTTTACTCCCAGTATGGCAGTCTAGTTCCACACTAGACTCAGCCTTCCTCACAATTTCAACTCATGTTTAGCATATCCATTAAGGTGTTTCACACACCCAAAGAACTTTCCCCTAAGTCTTTCAAGCAATAGACAAATAACAACAACACAAGTCTTGGAATTCAAAATTTCAAAAACAATTTATAGGAAAACACTCCCAACCTTTATTCATTTCGAAACAAAGGATATACAAAACTATTTGTGTGTGCCATGCACAATTCTGCTTGCAAGCTACACATCATTAGCTCTCTTTTATCACAAGAGAACGTGGAAGTTATATATAAAACCATCACCCCTAGATAGATCTATACAACTGGATAGTTCGGACAAAACAATAATTGCCAAAAAACTGCTTCCAACCGCCCCTGTTGTAACTTCCCTTGCTCTACCACCTCACAGACCTTCAAGCTAGCCAACTGAGCCTCTCTTCCAACCTAGTTGTGCTTCTGCACTTCTTGGACAACCCTCTATCCAAGTTTGAAGTTGTTCCAAACATGCTGACGATATTTGCATGCACCTATTATGCATCGCTGCCGAATCTACCTTTGCCTACGCATGCTGCCTCTCTCCATGCATGCTGTCGAGATCCCAACAGTGTTCTTGTTGGCGCACTCTCATGCCTAGGACTATGACAAACCACCCCCATTTAAAGAGTTTGGCACCCGGCTTTGTGAAGACAGAAGCTCCACTCAACTTGTCCATCAAGTCCTGCACCAGCGACACCGGATACTTGTTTTTTATCGTCACCTTGTTTAGTGCATGATAATCTACACACATTTAAAGACTACCCTCAAGCATTTAAAGACTACCATCAGCCTTCTTCTGGAATAAGACATGAGCACCATATAGAGCTTTGGACAGCTGCACAAACCCAAAGTCTATCATTTCCTTTAGCTGTCTTCTCAATTTGCTAAGTCTCTAGGCGACATACAATATGAGGGCCGCGAGGTGGTGTCGCCCCTGGCATAAAGTCAATTCGGTGATCCACAACCCTTTTTGATGGAAGCTTCTTTGGCAACTCAAGAGGCATTACATCCTCATACTCCTCCAATACTCTAGCAATGACATCTGATACCTGCCCACTCTGGCCCGAATCCCCACCTATTGCTACTGCCATAAATACTTTGCTACCCTTCTCAAGGGTTTGCTGATTGCGATGGCTGAAATTATGGTGCTAATGCCCTTTTTGCTCTCGGCCACCGAATTCTTGTAACAAGGCACAAAACTAAGGTATGTCTCGCTGGCAATTAAAATCCCACCCAAATACAAAATCAATGCAATCTTAGCCTTTTTCAAAAAGTTCAGGCCAAGAATTAAGTCAAAATCATCAAGGGTCACAACCAGCAAATCATGTTTCTCCTACCACTTTTCCAATGTCAGAGGCACCCCATAAGCAGTTCCTATTATTCGTTGTGCCTTTAAATTCACTGCCTTTATCATTTTCTGACTAACACTCAATTGTAAACCCAGCTGCATCACCAACTTGTCAGCCACAAATATGTTCATTGCACTCGAATCTAACATGACATTGATTTCCATGTCTTTCACTCTGATCTTCACATACATTAGAGTGTCCACCGCACCTAACTTTCCCTGTCGCAAAGCATCTAAACACACCATATCAATGTCAGTAGGGATGGATTCGTCCACCGAATCCTCTAATTCATAACCAAACAATTCAACACATGTATTGGGTTAACGTGTGTGACCGTTTCTTCAAGTTCACTTTTTTTCATCAGGATGACATTCAATTTTTCCCTTTTAAGACATTCTTTAGCATAATGCAACCCTCCACATATGAAACATCCAACATTCTGTTTGGCTTCTTTCATCAACGCAACTGTTTGCTTGGCTTTTCCCTTGTCAATAGAAGGTCTGAATCACCCCACCAAGCTTCTTGTTCTTACTTTTCCCATCCCTCTTATCTCTGGTTTTAAACTTTGAAGGAACGAGAACATCTCCATCTTGCATCACTGTTTTGAAATCGACCAAACTATCTATGACAGTGATGATAGAAGACAAGTCTTTAACTTTCTGCCTCCGCAATTCTGCTTGTGTTGAAGGTTGCAAACCTGACATAAAATTGAATAAACTATCTTCTTTGGACATGTTCTCTATGTCCAATATCAAAGAACTGAATTATTTTAAATAATCCCTTGGTAACCGATCTTGCTTCAACTCTTCAAATCTTCCCTCACCGGCCATGACGTGTTGTTCAGTAAGAATTGTTCTTTTTGTTCTTGTTTCAACTGATCCCAGGTCTCAATCTTGGGACGCCCTGCATTCAAGTCTTTTTTTATCCGAATCCTCCACTATAACACCCGGCCATGATGTCCCCTACAAATACATTGTTGTGATGTTCACCTATTTTCCAGCTCTAATCTTTGCCACACCGAAATATTGTTCCATGTACCAAAGAAAATTTTCCAACTCCCTGGAACTTCTTGCACCGCCAAATGACTTTGGCTCTGGCACTTTCGGTTTGGACGAACCACCACCCCCAGGAGTGTTCACTACTGCCTTTTTCAGAATAGCAATCCCGCCTCAAGATCTTTTAACTTACAACTCACATCTTCCACAAGATCCACATACTGCCTCGCAACCCTCTTAGCCATTTCTACTGCGTATGCACGCTTTTCACTCATGGATTGATCTTCATTTCAGCCACAGGACCCAGAACAGTTTCGAGATGAGTGAGTCTCTCTCGAATCGTCTCCATGCTGCCTGATGGCATTCACCCTTGTGGTGACCAAGTCCTCAAAACAGAATAGAACGTGCTCTGATACCACTTGACGCAAGGATAAAATTCTCGACAAGATTTTATTCCAACACGGCAGTCTAGTCCCACACTAGAATCAACCTTCCTCACAATTTGAACTCGTGTTTAGCCTATCCACTAAGGTGTTTCACACACCCAAAGAACTTTCCCCTAAGTCTTTCAAGCAATGGAGAAATAATAGCAACACAAGTCTTGGAATTCAAAATCACAAATACAATTTACAGGAAAACCTTTATCAATTCCGAAACAAAGGATACACAAAACTATTTGTGTGTGCTATGCATAATTCTACTTGGAGGCTACACATCATTAGTTCTCTTTTATCACAAGAGAACGTGAAAGTTACATATAAAACCATCACCCCTAGACAGATCTATACAACTAGATACTTTGGACAAAACAGTAACTGCCAAAAACCTAACTCCAACTATCCCTGTTGTTACTTCCCTTAGTCTGCCACCTCACAGACCTTTAAGTCAGCTAGTTGAGCCCTCTCTGCCAACCTAGTTGTGCTTCTACACGTCTTGGACAACCTTTTATCCAAGTTTAAAGTCGTGCCGAACATCTGCTACCGATGTTCGCAAGCACCCGTTATGCAACGTTACCGAATCTACCTTTGCTTACACATGCTGCCTTTGCCCATGCATGCGCCATGCTGCCGAGATCCCAGCAGTGTTCTCGTTGGCGCACCCAATGGCAGAATTAAGGGGGGGCAGGCAGGGGCCCGGGCCGCTGCAAACAATTTTTTTTATTATAGTATTTAAATGCATGGCTGTAATCTTTTAAAGAGATGGGCCCTCTTAATAATAAATTATTATTTGCTTAAGCTATTAAAACTCTCCACTTTATAAATGCACTAGTTGCTTACGTGAAAGTGGAAAGGAAAAGGCTTTGTAGCCCTCTACAACCAGCAACCCTAACCTAAAAGTATAATAATATAAAGTAACGCGGCCAGGCTAAAGCAAAGCTTCGAGGGAATTAACAAAGCTACTAGGTAAAACTCTCCATTTTACTTTGATGAGGTTTATTTTATATAATTCTGCTATATTTTTTTTTCTAGATCCACTAGTTTTACTATTTTTTTATTGTTGTTATAGTGACTATTTTTTTTAAGTAATTAGATATATTTTATGGGTTTGTTTCGATTACGCTTGGATTTTTTGTATGTTTTGTTTTTAGCATAGTAACCAAAATTATCAATTTTTTCTCATGTGTACCTTATTATCACCAGGTCCAATATACAATTCGACACAATCTTTCTAACCAAATTGAGTTCTTTGAAAAACACATACCTTGCTTTGATTCAGTGTAAGTTTTCTGATTATTGCTTCAACACATCGTTATTTGTATTAATTTTTAAAATAGAAAATAATAAAAATTTATGATGTTTTGATTTTAGGTTGAACCATGAACAAAATAAGAAGAATTGATTCCTTTTTTGAGAAAAAGAGAAAAAATATTGATAACTCACAGCCTAGTGAACCAAATCCAATGTGTAATGTTGAAGTTATGGTTTAGCAGCCCCAATGTGCTTCAGTTTACGAAGAACCTTCATTGATTAGTGAGCAGCCTCCTACTAGAATCGACATTGCTCATTTAATTAAAGATCCAAGCAATCGTCCTCAAATTTGGGAATACCCGGTTAATCAACAAAATAAAATTTGAAGGGCATACATTAATCTGGCGCCATATCAACCTTTGATGTCTGAATATCAGCTGACTGGTGAAGAACATCCTCGTCGATTCCAGTCTCATTGGTTCAAAAGTTATCCATGGCTTGAATATTCAGAGAAAAATATTGTATTTTGTTTCCCTTGCTATCTAATTTCATGTAAGTCATCTGGAAAGCCAGGATCAGACACATTTACTGTTAAAAGATTCAATTGTTGGAAGAAAGTTAATGATGGGGAACGGTGTGTTTTTTTGACTCATATGGGAAAAGGTCCGAATTCAACTCATAGATTTGCTACCAAGTGCTTGGAAAATTTGAAAAATCAGTCATGTTATATTGAGAAGGTAGTTAAGAGGCAAACTACTCAAGAAATTCTAAATAATCGATTGCGTATTAAAGCTTCAATAGATATTGTTCGTTGTCTTACATTCAAGTATGTGCTTTTATAGGGCATGATGAATTTCTAGAATAAAAAAACCGAGGTTATTTTCTTGAAATGTTGGAACTTTTAGCATCATACAATGAAAAAGTAGGTGCTTTTATTTTGGATAATGCTCCATAAAATGCTAAATACACCTCACATCAAATTCAAAAAGAAATTTTACATGTCTTTGCTAGAAATGTTCAGTCTTCAATTCGTCATGAGATTGGTGATGCAAGATTTTGTGTAATTGTTGATAAAGCTCGAGATGAATCCAGAAGAAGGCAAATGGCCCTTGTTATTAAGTTTATTGATAAAAGTGGATTTATACAAGAACGATTTTTGGATATAGTTCATGTCAAAGATACAATTGCTTCAACTCTTAAGAAAGAGATTTCCTTTGTTTTATCTCATCACAATTTTGATGTTCAAAATATTAGGGGCCAAGGGTATGATGGTGCTACTAATATGCGTGGAGAGTGGAATGGATTGCAAGCTTTATTCATTAATGATTGCCCTTATGCATATTATGTACACTATTTAGCTCATCAATTACAATTGGCTCTTATTGCTGCAGCTAGAGAAATATCTGATGTTCACACTTTCTTTCAAAATTTGATTTTTGTTGTTAACATTGTTAGTGCTTCTTGCAAGCGTAATGATGAATTATGGGCTTTTCAAGCAGCTACAATTGAACATTTAATTGATATTAGTGAGATTGAAACGGGTAAAGGAGCTAATCAAGTAGGTGGTTTGCAATGACCTGGAGATAGCAGATGGAGTTTGCACTTCAAATCAATTTGCAGTTTGATAAAAATGTATGGGGCAACTTGCTTGGTTCTTGAAAGCATCGCTTTAGATGGATCTACTTATTCTCAATATGGTGATGTGGCCTTTTCATTTAAGTTGCTAATGTCATTTGATTTTGCATTTATTTTGCATATAATGAAGAATGTTATGGGAATTACTAATGTGCTTTGTCAAGCTTTGCAACAGAAATCTCAAGACATTTTAAATGCTATGTATTTAGTGACTACCACAAAGACTTTAATTCAAAAATTAAGAGATGATTGTTGGGAGACTCTTTTAGAATAAGTGACATCATTTTATAAGCATCAAGACATTGAAGTTCCTGATATAGATGCTTGTTTTTTTTAGTGTGGGACGATCTCATTGTAAAACAAAATCAATAACAGCTGAGCATTATTACCGAGTTGATATATTTACAGCTATCATTAATCAACAATTGCAAGAGCTAACTAATAGATTCAATAAGCAGACGATCGAGCTTCTTAAGTTGAGCACAACTTTAAATCCTAAAAATAACTATAAATTATTCAGTGTTGAAGATATATGCTTACTTGTTGACAAGTTTTATCCTGAAGACTTTTTTGATCAAGAAAAAACTCATTTGAGATTTCAGTTGCAGCATTATGAGCTTGATGTACCCAATCATCTAAAGTTAAAGAATATGTCATTGATTGTTGATTTATGTCAAGGATTGGTAGAAACAGAAAAATCAACAATTTATCCACTCATTGACAGGTTGATTCAACTTATTTTGACTCTTCCTGTTTTGACAGCAACTACTGAGCGAGCTTTTTCAGCGATGAAGATTATTAAAACAAGACTTCGTAATCGGATGGAAGATGATTTTCTTGCAAATTATTTGATTGTCTATATAGAAAAAGAAATTGCTGAAAGATTTGCAATTGATATCATAATCGACGATTTCTATTATATGAAAAAACAACGAGCACAATTAAAATAAATATGTAAGAATCATTTTTTATTATTTTTTACTTTATTTCAAAGTTTTATCAAATATAAATAATGCATCATTTTAGCTAATATTTCTTATGTATTCTGTATGTTTATATTTGATAGGTACAAAGACCAACAAAATTAAAATGATGAGTATATTATGAAGATGGTGATGAATATATTATGAAGATGTAATTAACTTCATAACTTTGATTCAGGTTGGTATTGCTTTAAACCTCTTATCTTATATAAAAATCATCATGTATTTGTAGTAAGTTTTTAAAATAAAACTAAATTATATAATTTTTTTTATATAATTTATATACAATTATATCTTTTTATATTAGTTTCAGCTCCCCTGTCAAATAATCTTAGTTCCACCCCTGAGCGCACCCTCACCCCTAGGACTGTGACAATGAGTATAATTATCGTCCATGCCCTGGAAATGATTTTCTTTAAAGGGAGGGGGAGTGAGATGCCGGAAAAGGAAAAAAGAAAAATGAAAGACTAACAGCAGCAAAAGCCTTTAATCATTTAAGGGATTTTTTCCCCAAAGATTATATATATAAGGTTCCGAATAGAGACAAAATCAAGGAGGAGAGCTTGAAAGATTGTCACGAACAACTGTTTGCCTTGTCTTTAACAAATAACAAGGGGGAAGTGACCTTTCACTTTCTCCGTGTCACATAATACTCAGCAGATGTTTGTCTTCTTGCTATTCTAACTATGAATCTCTTCCTCTCCAATTCTATCTAACAGATTTTTTCTTCTCATTCTAACTATGATACAACCTCATCTTGAAGGTGTGGTTTTAATAGAAGCTACTTGCACAATCGAACACCACAAAGCTTCTTTGCATATTGTTCTTCTTTCAAAATGACATTACCATTCTCGACAAATCAAAGAGAAACTTATCTATTAAATTCACAAATTGTTATTAAAAAAAAATAGAAGTTACCATAGCCCCAAATAATTTTTAAAAATTCTAATAAAATTTAAGAACCATTTTAAAATTGTTTGTGAGTCATTCGTGTGTTTTTTCAATAATTTTATTTAATATCAAGTTATAGACTTACACTGTAAGATACAGATTAAGTGTTAAAAATACATATTTTTCTCCAAAATTAAAAAAAATTCCTTATTTTAAAAATATATTTTTTTATGTGTACATATGGTCAAATTCTAAAATATTCATGCATATGAAAAAATAAAAATTATATTTTTATCATATTTTGAGAAATACAACAATCAATCAAAGGGTATCATAACTAGTTTATGACTATCCATTAGAACTTAGTCTACATTTTAAAAATACAAAAAAAAATATTTTTTCTTTTAATATACGAGATTATGAATTTATAGGTAAGATGTATTTTTAATATTAAATAAAAAATAATTTCTTTTAGTTTTATATTTTAACTCTAGAATAACTTGCCTCGACTTTTAAAGCTATAGTCCACTTTACTGGTATGGATCTACTTTAACCATTAGACAGACTAACGATAAGAAAACAGAACATTATCTTAATTTATATTAAATAAATAAACAATATAACTTATTTTATATAAGATGTACTAGGGGTGATTTTTTTTTATACATAATTAGTCATTTTGTTTAAATTTTAAGATCAATTAAAATTTTTAATAATCAAAATATTAAATGACATGATAACTTTTATATATATATATATATATATATATTTGTTATTTTCATCCTTCACCTAAAAAGATATTGATGTAAAAGGATGATTGCCGCGATGTTATAAATATGCTACAAGTATATTAATAACAAGATTTGACCAACCTTGAGTTAACTGCCTTAAGAAAATGAATTGAAAATTAATGAAGAGGCTTCTAAGAAGAATAGTATCATCAATAAGAAACGACACGTGTGCCTCGCAAAAGCACACATAATCCACACTGTCCTTCCTTGTTAATGATTATGACTTCGAAGCCGGAGGCCGGAAGTTCAAAACTTTGGATTCTGAAATTTGATTGGGTTATTGAATTGTTAAGATTAATTTTTGTTAAAAAAATTAAAATGATATTATTTTAATAAAAAAATAAAAGTTAATAGACTGCAACTAGATTTTTGACCAGGTTTTGTTTGGTCAACCTGATTGCCGAGTCACCACAAGTTTTTTCTTTTTTAATTTTTTTTTAAACCTGGTCCTGTTTTAGCTCTGAATTGATCAGGTTTTAGATTGACCCACCAGACGGATCAAGTTACAAACCTATAAATTTAATTTTATTTTTTTCTCCCAATAACTACACGGCACCTTCTTTTCTCCTTTCTCCCATTCCATATATATATATATATATATATATATATATATATATATATAGAGAGAGAGAGAGAGAGAGAGAGAGAGAGGTGTCTTTTAATTATTATTTTTAGATAACAAAAAAAAGATATTAGAAATAAAAAAATACATGTTTTCATGGACCTTATATTTTTAAATAAAAAAATTCACTCTAAAATTTAAAAATATATTTGTTTATGTGACTTTAATTAAACATGTTTTTTTATTTAATATTTTCTATTTTTATCTTGAATATTAATCAAACACATCTATAATGTTTTATTATTCCATTCAACTTAACAACATATTATTTGTAAACGAATTAACTAAAATATAAAAATGGTTTGTTAAGTGATTTTTTTTAACATAATGACAAATAGTACCAATCTTAAGAACAATTATAAAAGCATTTTTTTAAAAAAAAAAAAGAGAGAGAGAAAAAAGAAAAGGGAGGATCCCTCCATGGTGACCAAAATAAAAGGGCAAAGATGTATGTGACTAACACCACCTCTGACCTTTACTGATCCAATAATGTAAAAACCACCCCATCATTTCTTCCTCTCCTTCTTAAGATTAAAAAAAAAAGAGAAAAAAATCAAATAGAAATAGAAATAAAAATAAAAATAAATGGAGTATCAATGGGTTCCATTTTGCTTGACTCAAAAACCCTCCCTCCCTCCATGCTGCCTCTGGCGCCAACATTTTTTTCCTTTCCTTCACCGAGACAAAAACAATTTTTGGCACCCCGCCCTTTTTGCTCATTTTCAGAGACACTTTGATCCTTGTTGGCGGGTGGGTGGGTGGACTTTTCAGTCAAAAGGTTTCAAAACCAGTGGCATTCTTGTCATTTCATCATACACATAAGCTAGGGTTTCAAGACCCATTTATAAAGTTAGTTCTTTTGGATCTGCCAGCGTGCAGTCTGATTTGTGTGCCTGTCGTTTCACTCTCTCTCTCTCTTAATGTCGGTTCGCTCAAAATCGACGACACTCTTATCATAATTATTAGCCATCTCATTAACATTGTACTTGCGGAGTTAATGATCCGGTTCTACTTTGATCTCTCCCTCCAAATCCACAATCTCTTTTATGTTTTAGATCAGTAGAGCTTTTACTGAATCCATCCCCACTTCAAACTACAACTACTGCTCAATCACCAGCTATTGCTATTCGACACCCATTTGAGGAAGTGGGTTGTCTTGTCTTCAGATCTCAAGTTGAGGAGTTGCTTATTTATAATGCTGGATCCATGTGAGAGAGTGAGTAACTTCCAGCTAGCTTGTTTATGGAGTTCGTCTTTAGATATCAATCCTGACCCTAACGCTCTCTTCCGTTTTTCTTATTGTTTTCCAGCAGGGATCAGAGTCTGAAGAAATGAGTAGCAAATCACTAGAAACCGAGAGCCCACAGAAGAAGACCTGTGCTGATTGTGGCACTTCAAAGACTCCACTTTGGAGAGGCGGTCCAGCTGGCCCTAAGGTGATTTAATTCAATCATGGATCAGATCAGTTTTGTTTTGTTAATGTTTTCGACATATGCTTTGATTTGATATTAATTGCTCTTTTTATCTTGCAGTCACTGTGTAATGCTTGTGGGATTAGGAGCAGGAAGAAGAAGAGGGATATCTTAGGCTTGAATAAGGGAGGGGCAGCAGCAAATGACAAGAGAGCCAAGAAAGGGAGCAGTAACAATGGCTCAAGTAATTATAATAACAATAACAAGCAATTAGGTGACGGGTTAAAGCAGAGATTACTGGCTCTGGGTAGAGAAGTCCTGGTGCAAGGATCAACGGTGGAGAGGCGAAGGAGGAAGCTAGGTGAAGAAGAGCAAGCTGCAGTGTTATTGATGGCCTTATCTTATGGCTCTGTTTATGCTTGAGTTGATGATTTTTGTCTAGGCGGGGGAGGGTAAAAAGGCGATCAAGAATGTGCTAGCTAACTAAGAATGTGTGGGTTCGGGTTAATTTTTTTTAGTATCAGGTATTTTTTAGGTGTTTTGGGCTAACTGTACTGGAGATTTGTAGCATTGTCGCAAGCGCTCAGAAAATGTTGAGACTTCATTCTATTTTTTCCGAACAGAAGCAGACCACTTGCCTGTCTCTCTGTCATGTTCATGTTTGGATGTTATCATCAATCTTCGCCATTGCTCCAACCTCCCAAGTGCTCTGGGATTAAAAATCAGTCAATCTAGTAGTAAATTCACATCTTGGGATCAAAGACGATCATCTCTGCTCTATGCAATCCCACCACATCAACCTAGTCTCTAAGAAAATTAATAGATTGTTTGAATGTGATCCGAGATTTTGAATTTAAAAATAAATAAAATGAGAACTCCTTTTTTTTACCCGCCAAAGCGCCTAATTGCTCTTTGCTTGGAATCTTTTCGGTTTTGGAACACCAGTTAGCTTCTAAAACTCGACATGGACAACGGTTCGGAGGGTTAACTCGATAATTTATATTTTAAGAGGATTAAAATGGAGTTGTTATCACTAACTTGCTATATTCATCACCAATATAGTCTTCAAACTTGGTCTGTGCTGATAGGTGAACTCAGGATCCAGTTGCATTGAAGAATAAATCTATGATAAAATGAATTCAATTTAACCTGATGAAAAACCGGGGTTGACCCATGACCCGGTAAACCTCGGTTAAAACAATTGATAGATTTTTACAGTAACTTCATTATTCATGTCAACAGAATGAGTTAAAGAAGCTTTTAGAAAAGAGAAGGGGCAGGGGTTGATCTTCCTTTTTTTATTTTTAGGCCGATAAAGGAAAGAAAGAGACAGGTGAAGGAGAGACGGCCTGGCCGTGAGAGGAGGGACTCTTCTAAGCAACTCAACCACGATGAGCCAAGCGCCACTGATTTACCAGGGAGACAGGTCGCCATAATCAGAGATGAAGGAAGATCAAGAACAAGGAGGAGGAGGAAGAAGGGATAGATTGAGTAGAGAGAGATCTGCAGAGGTGCTAGGTCTTATTATTAAGCCCAGCAAGATATGAATGGATTTACAAGTTCATCATATTGTTATGGGATCGCTGGAAAACAAAAAACCATGACTATCAGCAGAGTGAACGGAAGGGAATCGAATGAAGTTGGGGTTTGAAAGGGTGCTCTGTGCCTTTTGAGATTCCATTCCTTTCACAAGGCCTGTGGCTGTGGGGGTATGGAGGATTTGGTGTATAATTGGGGATGTTGACTTGGCTTTAACTTTTTCTCGAGAAAGGACTCAAACACAACCACTTATGTTCTTATTATAATAGAAAGGAGGAAAAAAAGTTTGACTACCACCCCCATGTACAATCATCTAGATGCAAAACCCATAAAATTTCTTAAATCATTCTTGCATCTTGCTCCTGTATATTATAACAAAAATTAAATTGTATTGGAAAATTTATGTACATCAAAAGATATTTTATTATAAATTATAATAATAGTTTTATTTTTAATTTTTTATCTTATTTTTTAATGTTATTTTGATTGTTTGTATTTTATTTTTTTCCTAACAAACCTCCACAATTAAAATATTTTAAGGATAGTTGAAATATTTTTTTATAAAAAATAAAAAAATTATTTAGTATTTTTATCTAAGATATTCAAGATAATTTAAATGTTTTTTTATAAAAAAATTAATTAAAATTTTTATTTAAAATACTTTAAAAAATAGTTTAAATATATATTTTTAAGGTTATTATACTTGGCATAATTGCATATCTAAATAGCTTAAATTATTCTTTATATTTTTAATATTTTATATTGATTGCATGCAGAGACTTGATTGTATGTGCCATGAGACTTGTAAAAATATTGATTGCAAGTACCATGACACTTGCACATCCATCATCTCCTTCAGCCTCTTTCATCGTTGCCAGCTTTCTTGGCTAATGGTGCTCCAAGGACATTAAAATTACAGAGCCATCACAGCTCGCATCTCCGGCGACGCATTGACCACCTGTGTTCTTCAATCTCCAAAGCTCACATGTTTGGGTTTCTGATTGTTAGTAGCAATCATCATAGATTTTTATTGCTATGTAACCCGACTGGGTTTCTGATGGATACTAGACAGTCATCCATGTAACCCGACTTCACTAGATCGGAGCAACGGACAGATGATAAATCTACGATGGAGACATTTTGAGTCGGAGTCGGGTAAAGTAAAACCCGGTTTCAACTCCACCCATCGCCAACCATACTTATCTCTCTGGACAAAGCCGAAATGGGCCAGATGGCTGTAAGCTCATCACTGTTTAAAGATAGGGGGCCGCAAGCCCAACTAATCGCAGGTGATTTCTCTTTGCGGGCAACATAGATCCACCAATGCTTGGACGTCCAACAAGGGCCAGAGAGTCCCGCCTATGCAATTATGGAGTCATATTGTCCGCCCAAACCCTAACGGATATAAATCTTGAATACCTAATTGAGTTTCGGATATCCATTATCCAAATAAGGAGCAATTACTGAACTGGTTATGGTTGCTGCTGGCATCATCGGTGCTCATGCTACTGTTCACGGGTGCTAATCTATTACGGAGGCTTCCACTCAACTTCATCATCTACATATGATTGGAAACAGGAATGCATCTCTATGGAATGATCCTTGGATGGAAAAGGGGCTGCTGGGATCTCCTTTTGTCATCATCAGTGATGCTGACCTTAGGGCAAGAGACGTGTGGAGGGATGGATCTTGGGATTTCAGTCGGGTGTCGACCAACATCCCAGAGCTTATCAAGCTCACTGTCATGGCAATTCCAGTCCCTCCTTTTCTAGCTCCGGTGATGTTATCATGTTGCCCTAGCTAGAATGACAACTCTGAATCGGCTTTCGAATAGAATGAGGGACCTGCAGCGTCACGAGAACTGGAATTGGGTTTGGAAGTTGACGGCTCCAGAGAAAATTAGAATGTTCTTTTAGCTCTAGTGATCCAGTTGAACCACACTTCGAGAGATGCTCTGATTTTCTTGCCAGGAGAGGTGCTCAGAGTGAGATTTGTCCTCGTGTTGATCTGGGTGCCAGTGTGCCAGTCACCGTAGAGATGATTCCTTTCCTTTTTCTTTTTCTTTTTTTACAAATTCCACTACACCAAAAAATAATTATTTCCCTCTTTCTTTGCTTATAAAATATGTTCCATTGATAAACGTTTTTTTAAATGAATCAAATATTAAAAAAAGAGAGGGAGTTTTCTGTGTAGAAACTGCTATCTCCATAGGATGCCATATTGCCTTATTTGTCTGTCAGGACCCTACCATCCATCATCCCAAGGCGTGCCCTCCAGCTAATTGTTCTTGTATTTTGTCTCGTTTCAGTAAATTGTAGAGAGAGGGCCGATCGATATATGGTCTCCATGCTCGCTCTCCCTCCACACATGATATTCTCCTTTTAGGGTTCCATTGCTATATTATCTCATAAATAAAAATGTGTCAACAACCATCGAGCTGTTTTGCCAGCATTTATCGCCTTTAAATCTCGAGGATACGAGGGCTGCATTTGTTCATCCCATTATCTTCATAAAAAGAAATTCTTCTGTTGATTGCTCGTGCCATTTTCTTCGTATATTTGGGTAACATTTTCGAATTAATTCTTCGAAACCACACGTGTGTAAGTCTTTTTAAAAAAAAACACATATAATTCATATCGATCATAACTTAAATTTAATTATATTTATGTTGTAGAGATCTTAAGGAGGTATGTAATATTTTTTTATATTAATATATTTGTTTTTAAAAAGTAGGGCGCAGGAACACACTTTTGTTCACATGGGAATTTGGTCGACCATAATCGTGAAAGCACGGTAAAGAGACAAGGCAAGAAAAGGGGGTATGATTAGAGGCATTTCTTTTTCTTTTTTTTTTTTTTTTTTTTTTTTTTTTTTTTTTTTTTTTTAGTTTTGATTGATAAGGGAGGAGGGCCCCACTCCAATTCCAGTTTTCATACATTATCACATTCTCTTGCACACCTAAATAATAAAATTCTGGCCTTTTCTCCACGGGCCTGTTTAGATTTCGGTGCAATTTTCGTGTTTTTTTTTTTTTTAATTATTTTTATTTAAAATTTATTTTTTAATCATTTTCATAACTATACTAAAAATA
The DNA here is from genome assembly GCA_018804465.1 of Populus tomentosa. Classification (NCBI taxonomy): domain Eukaryota; kingdom Viridiplantae; phylum Streptophyta; class Magnoliopsida; order Malpighiales; family Salicaceae; genus Populus; species Populus tomentosa. The sequence continues at coordinate 261,493 of CM031987.1, read as the reverse complement.
ATTTTTATATAATAATAATAATAAAATATTATTCTGATATATTTCTAATAAAAAATATTTAAAAAATCAAATTGATATTACATGTTAAAAATAATTTTTAAAAAATAAAAAAGGTTATTTTAATATATTTTTAAATAAAAAATATTGTAAAAAATAAATAACAATCATTCTCTCCTAATTACAATATCATAGGTCACTAATTACACATCTCTTCATTCATATTTAAAAGCGTGTAGTGCATCTTTTGCAAAGCAAACAGCTCTAATTAATTAATAAAAAAAATAAAAAAGTGGAGGTCGATTTGATTTGATTTTGAAAATAAGGCAAAAGAAGACACTAATTCTAAGTGAATTAATTAACGATGAGAAGATCAATTTCATCGGCTCTACCACCTTGACGGTGCTAAATACTGCGAGCAATTAATGGTGACTGACACATATAATTGGCAAAGGAGGCTACCATTAAATATTCATAAATCAAAGCTCTATTTATTGCGGCCATCCATGCTCCCAAGAACTTCCGATCTATATAACAACACTGGGAAATTGAGTAAATTATTTCTTACAACCGACAGTTTGGGACTGACTGCTTTATTATATAAGCTAAGTACAAGCAAAAAAAAAAAAAAGAGCTATTGTAGAAAAAAAATGACAAATTTACTTAATTAATGTAAAATTAAGAGATAAAAATACTAGTCTGGTAAGCAATTACAGATCAATCCACAGCAAGAGAAAAGGGAGAGTGGTTTTCTTCACAATTGTCAGATGGACTCATGGTTTCTGTGCCAAGAATCCCTAATGTCTTGATCCAAATCAAAGTGAAAGGAGGACGGACCCATTTCTTGTTCACCGTGGACAGGACCAAGTTTCAAGAATCCAGGACACTCAGTTCCTCGGAATATCATCAGCTCAGCTGCGACTTAATATCCCGGATCTGCCAATCTGCATTCTACATTATTTCACTTCTCTTTTCTTTCCTTGTAATATCCATCAAAACAAGCTAAGTACCAAGGCAACCACCCCCACAAGCACGCCGGTACTGCAAGAAGCCATCAACTTGAAAGAAGCAGACATGGAAGGAGGCGGGGGGCTGTAGTAGTAAAAAGGGAAGTAAGGGACTATTGGGTTAGGAGGTGGGGGTGTGGGATAGTTCTTGAAATTTGGTGGAGGATAGTAAGCGCCACCAACGACACCACCTTGTGGTGGTGGTGGTGAAGAGTAAGTGTAAGTGGAAGGTGGCGGTGGAGAGTAATAGTAAGAGCCGCCTCCTGATGGTGGTGATGGCGGCGGTGGGCAGATGGCGGTGGTGGCTGGTGGAGGTGGTGATGCTGCTGGTGGCGGCGGGGAGGGTGGTGGTGGTGATGGAACTGGGGTACTGCCACAACATGTGGAGCACATTGTGCATGCAATCTGGTACAACATCCTTGACTTTGGCATTGTTGAGGATTTTGTTGAGGGTAGTAGCATGAAGAGGGCTAGAAGTGAGAGTTTGAGCTTGTGCCTTGTCTCCATTTTTTTTTGTTTCTTAACAGAATTAATTGATAACAAGTTTTCTAGATCAATGGAGCTTGAACAAGCTAAGGGCAAGCCTTTAACAAATAATTTACGAGAGAGAGAGAGAGACGGAGAGTAGTGAGTGGGTGTCGAAGAGATTTGGCTGTGCAAAGTGCCTCTTTTATCCTTGAAGCTCCGCCACCACCCCCACAAGGACCGTTTTATGATACAAAAAAGTATTAGTAGTAAGAGAAAGAGAGAGAGAAAGGGAGGGTTAAAAAGGGAGGAGCCAAAAAATGTAAAGGATGACACCGACGCGTTTTACTTTTACTTCACGAGAGCCCTCCCCGTTCCCCCCAAAACGTGCAGTTGAAGGATAATCATGCTCATCAACATTGATACACTATGGTCCTCCAACTCCCTAACTTCGCTCATTATAGCCTCTAATGTCGGATGGAAAACTACATGTACAGGCAGGCAGGCAGTCGGTCACAGGTGGCAGCCATCTGATCATAACAAGTGACTTAGAAGGAAGAATCCAACAGGCAAGCATGGAATGGAGAGGCGTCCAGAGTCTGGATTTAAAGGGTCAAAACGACTAATGGAGGGAAGTTGAGGGACCATTGTGTGAGGCCTTCATAGCTGATAAAGCGAAACGGTGAGGTTGAAGAAAAAGGTGGATAAGTCATGAAAGATGGGCTTGACCTTGGGAACAGAGTTCACACGTGGAGGGATCATAATGGTTTGATCATTGGGTGATGGAGAGTAAGCGTGAGGAAGACGTAAGCTCCAGTCGATGCTGGCCCTATTCAAAGAAGGTACTGAGAGCTGAAGTGAGAGCATGAAGCCGCCTGGGTTGCAGCTGCTATACTATTCTTCCATTAACGGATTTCACGTCTAAAATCATGCGACTCCTTGCGCTAGCTCCGAAAATTGGAAGTACCGGTTTTGTGTTTTATACGTCATTATAATATATATAAAAAAATCAAACCTAGGATGATGTGCATCCAACTATTTTTACAGATGCCTAGGACACACACCAAGGCTAGTTAGATCATAACTAGTTTCATATTTTCGCCCAAGGCTACAGGTTATAGAAATTTATTTAATATTACTATTAAATTCAGATTAATTTTAAAATCTTTTTATCTCACTTCTTTTGCTCTAGGGGTATCTTAGTATTTTCACAATATTTTAAATAGTTGAATTACTTAATTACTTTTAAAAGTAAAAAAAAAAAAACTTTGACTTATGGGCTTTTCCAACAACTCCTTTGCTATGCATAGTGTGATTACTATGTTATCCTTGAAGCAACAAAATCTTACCCTTAATTTTAGGGTAATATTAGTTATTTCATATTGATTTTTTGGCAATTATCAAGTGGTCTCTAGATCAATCCAGTAATTTAATTAAAAATTTGAAGAAAAAAAAAGTTTTCGACATGTTCCACGGACGTGACAACAATGAGTCACGCCGCCGTCTTTGAATGACGTGTGCGATGGGTCACAAAGGTAAAAAATATTGGTGATAACTCAGACTCATTTCCTCTCATCCAAATCATGTTTGTCGTCTTAAAAAGACATCTACAGTTTGAAGCAAGTACCAAAAGCATGGTTCCATCGGTTTAGCCATTTCTTACTCCTTGGTGGCTTCAATTGCAGTAAAACTGATTCCAGTTTATTTGTTTACTCAACAACTCACGAGATCATTTACTTATTGTTATATGTCAATGATATTATCATCATAGACAGTAGTTTGTCTCTCGTTAATACTTTCATTCACAAGCTACGTCAAGAGTTCTCCATGAAGGACCATGGCATTTTGAATTATTTATTGGGCCTAGAAGTCACTCATTTTGCAACTGGGATATTTCTGATCCAATTAAAATATACGAGAGATCTTCTACTTCGAGCCGACCTCCTTGATTCCAAGCCAATTGAAACTCCCATGATTGTTTCCCATCATTTAACCACCGATGACCATCTTTTTCATTTATCAACTACCTATCGATTATCATGGCATTACAGTTGATTGTGCAACATTTAGGAGTTGATTAATTCTAATTATAGAATGTATAGATATAATTCCTTGTGTAGTCTGTAACAGCTATTTCCTTATTCTCTACTGTTGTAAAGCTTTTTTATATAATGAAACTCCAATGCCATAAGCAGTGTTGTAGTTGATAATTACTAGTGTATAAAACCTTCATATGGTATCAGAGCATTAGGATTAACCTCCATCCGATCATATGGCCTCAGAAAACTCTTCTTCTACTCTCTCCTTCAACATTATGGTTCACATGGTTACTATTAAGCTATCCTCCATCAATTTTCTCCTTAACGCTTGGACTGATTCTCTCCTTGATTGTCTGCAGGAAATGAGTTTGTGTTATCACCAATAGAAAATAGGTTTTCCTGGTGTTTTTCGATTCTTCATGGAGATCAAAACCTTTATGAACATCACGTGTTACTATATGGTTTCTGGTTTGTGGTGGTGATTGGCTTTATTCTCTCTCTTTTTTTCTTCTCTTTCTTCCTTGGATTTCTTGCCTAGCCTGGCAAAACTTCACATCAGTCCTTTAATTTTTTTGGTCCTTGGAATTTAGTCCATATTCTTTTAATTGCTTACTATTTTGTTTATTTCAATTAATTTATATAATTTTTTTTCAATTTTGTCCTCCATTATTTTTTTAATTTTAGATTTGATCTTTATTATTTTGATCTTAATTTATTTTACTGATGATGGTTTTTAAAATTAATTTTTTTATGATTTCATTCTTTTTTATTGTATTTATATATCATATTTTATCCTTATTATTTTTATTGTTATTTTTTTTTTACCTTAAAAAGCTTTTTAAATTCATATACCATACCGCGGGTAAAAAAAAAACCCCTAGTCGTATCTAGGAGCCACAGTGTCCCTTCTTATTTTCTGAGTTCGAAGAAGAAGCAAATAACACTACAAAAGAATAGAAAACAAAGAGAGAAATGGAGCGGTACGGGTGGGATAAAAATCACGTTGTGAAAAGAATTGGAGAGGGCAATGTGAAATGTCTGTGTAGCAGCAGAATTTCCATGTGAAATAATTGAAAGATAAGAAAACGATGGGAACCCTCCCCAGGTCGTGAGGTCCATAAGAATTTGCCATATTTGACCAACTCCATGAAAATTCATTGTAATCTCACTCTCACCATTGTAAGTTTCTTTCTACTATGTAATTATTTCGCACGGGTCGCACATCATGAAGCTAAAATATTTGTCATTTTTAACTAATTTGTTTTAAAAAAAAACAAAAAAAAAACCCACCAAGATATATGATCATTGATTGAATTCAAGTTTAGATAAATAATTATTAGTATGATACACTCCCATCATCCCTTGTCCTTGACCTTTGTTGATTTCCCTTCATTTTATGTGATTAAGAATTTAAGAGTAATAATTCACGTTGGCAATCGCGAGGAGAAGATTGCCGACCAAAGGACCTTTCCAGGCTGGTCCAATGGTGACAATAATTTATCTTTCCATTGCCCTTATCTCCTATTATTAGGCTTAAAAGGCACCTAAAGGCTGTAGAGGTATTCTAGCTGAGTTGGGTCATGTGAAAGCCATCCAACTCAATCTTGCTTTTCTTGATATGATATATATTGCATGATTAATTGGAAGTCCTATGTACATATATGCTGCACATCCGAGAAGTATAGAGTTTTCATGAATTAATTAATATTAAGATTATGTAACGCAATGCTCAAATCAGAGAGTCCACTCCGCTCCAAAGATTGCATATTAGTAAAAAGGTGGAATCCCATGAATAAATGACTTCGAAAGGAGATTCTTACCGAAACCCTCAACAGAGAATATAAAGATTATACACAGAATCTTCCACTTTTCTAATTCTCTTTTGCTTCCCTTTTCCTTTCTGATGTATGGAAGAACCTCGAGTGTAACGGGATATATATATATATATATTGCAACGGGATATAATTTCGTCGGTGATGGGTAGTGATATTTAGAGTAATTCTACTGTAACCCATTTGTGTGTGATGTAGCAGTTGAAGTGACATATACAGTAATTTTTTATTAATTATTTGAAATATATCACCAAATTTAGTCTATCAGTAACTCCCTCCATAATACTTAAAAAATCTATTTCAACAAAAAATCTATTGAACAAAAAAAAATAACTAAAAAAATAAAATTGTATATAATCCAAGTATGTAAAAATAAATTATCTTGATATAAAAGCCAAATATTAATTACAAATTTATATGTTCAAATAAATTTAAATTAGAATAATGACAACGCTTGAGGAGGAGGAGGCTGGTCATTCTCGAAATCATAGAGCTAAAAGGGGGCGCACAAGTACCACTCATCTGTAATCTCATATCCATGACCATTTTGCAGACTTTTTCATAATCCTCAGAACGACTATTTTTCAATGAGATTGCTCGTATGTTATTGTAAGGCCACGAACTCTTGAGACTGGACGCTCGATATCTATTGCAAGCGCCTAACGGTTGAGACATTACGGGCCATCCGCAAGTTCTCGATTATAGTGTTGGAGAGTCTGTACACCCGATTCCTATCAGGTCCACTGGACGATCCTACCTCCATCCACAAATTCGGATTGAAATCCGAGTGAGTCGAAAGATCGCCCCCATATCTCTCCCTCAACCGGCTGTTATATGTCTCCTGGAAATAAAAAATGAAATTGTCAAATTCAATTCAAGAAAATAATAACTTGCAAAATAAAATGGTTGGACAAACATAAAATAAAGTGTCGAGTGCGGTTGTCAACAAACTGTTGCACCTCTTTTTGGCTATCTTCACTCCGCACATGCGTCTCTACAAAAATCTTCTTTGGGCTCAGCTCACGTCTATGAGCCATAACCTGTAAGAAAAAAAATGTTTTAAGTTAAATATATTTATAAATAACAACAAATTAATTAAAGATAGATGCGATTAAAATTAATCCTACTAACGCTTCGTATGCGAAAAAAATAGAACGAATCCGCAGTGTGTGTGGTAACCGAACCGTGAATTTGTCGGCTCTGGTTCCCTGCACCCAAGTACGAGCGTTGTGTGAATTGCTCAAACATCACAAGTTGAATATATTCCACCCATATATCCTCTGGGTTGTATAGTGGCTTGAAATCCTTCCAAACCGACATGTCATTCCAGCCTAAGAGAGCGTTTTCTCTCGCATATCTTTTTGATTTTTTTTGTGCTTCATACCAAAAATCGCGTAACTTACATGATACAAATATTCTATATGATTTAATGATAAATAAATTTTAATATATAAAATTAAAAAATATATATCATATTGTTTTCAATGTTACCTAGTTGCAGTAGGATTCTCCCAAACCCTCCGAGCAATATTATCTTTTGCTTTACCCACTTGAATTTAAACTTGCATTAAAAAATCATGAAAAATAAATCAATAATTTCAATAGAGTAAAGGAATTAACATAAAAATAGTTAAAATTTTAAGTTAACACTAACCTTAAATCTTGTAAACGATGCATTAATATGAGGTTTCCAATCAAAATGTGTGGAAACCCGACTCAATTGAATCACTGAAATTTCCATCAATAATTTAAATGCTGATATTATTACTCGGGCATCCTCAATGTTTGTGAATCTAAAAATCAATAAAATTAATGAAATTTTAGTTGTTCATAGATTGTTAAGCACAAACCAACTCAAAGAAAAACAAACTTACATTGAAAGGTTGTCCTTCTAATGATCCTCGTACTTGCGGGTGAATGGATCTCGCTTTAAAGGGGCACCTCCTCTATGTTGTGGAACCGCACTCGAAGAGACAGCGTCGTGAGTCGACATAGGTGCCTTTTCTTGGTTGGCACCTAATGACACGTTGTTGTCATCACTGCTAGAAGAACTAGCTGTGATCATATGCTCACGACGTGTAATTGATTTTCCCCTGTGCATCTACATAAATTTGATGAATATTTGCATAATCAATTTTGATTTTTTAAAAACAAAATTCAGCAACAGCTCTCATATACTGAAAACTACCCAAAATTTTCAATCTTGTAAATATATAAAATATATGCCACAAACCATTTGATTTGATCTTATTTCTAGGAATAATTTTGGATTATTTCAACATGATAATGTTTTTAATCCTAAATTGACAAGAATTTTTTGTAATTAAATTTAATCCTATATATTCAATTAACATTTATACTACAAATTTGACAATAACAATTAAAATTCAACAAAAAATAAAATATTATTACAATGTAGACAATAAAATAGATAAAATAAAATGTAATCCTATATATTCAAGTAACATTTATACTATAAATTTAACAATTAAAATTCAACAAAACAATAAAACATTACTCCAATTTATACTATAAAATAGACAAAAATAATACAAAAACAAATATAGGCTTTAGGAATGAAAAATGTTTACCTTAATGGCGTGCGTACTTTCAGAGTTTATCTATATATGATACAAAAATAAAAAACAAAAATACATTGTTAATAAACAACAAAAAAGAAGAAAATACATCAAAAGATTCACTATATGTACTTGTTAATTCTACTTGAGAAGACTTGAAACAGGAGAGGATTGGGAGAGTGAGAGTGTGAGAATTGAGAGAGTGAGAGCGTTTGATTGTAAGAATGAGAGAAAATAATGAACTTCAAGTTTCCTCGCTTGGTTTTATATTATATTTTTATTAAGGCAATCCCCAACAGAATATTAAATATTATTACTTTTAATTATTCTGTCGGTGATTCCTTGGATACATTCATCTTAAAACTTTCATTTCGCATGAAAATTTTCAAAAAACCCTCTAGAATTTTCGAGCTTTGAGTGTTATTCCATCGGTAAAAATATTATTAGTACACCTAGTCAGAGATGTATTAATTACAAACGTGCTGAAATTCACAGTTTGTCAATAATTCCATTGGGACCCTGCCACACATGACTTTAATTGCCATAACCGACATGAGAAGGGGAATACCTTCACCTCTGGAATGCACCAACGTACATAAATCATCAGTGTTTCCATCGGTGATGTAAACCTTGAACTGTATTAGGGGGAGGGGAACACTTCCATCCGCCTTTAGAATACATTGACGGACACAAACTGTTGGTGTTATGGAAAATGAACAATGTTAGGGGGAGGGGAATAATTTCTTCTCAATTGTGGGTCACACCAAAATCGGGAAACTTCTTCTCATTGGATTGGAAACTAAACACAATATTACCATACTCTGACACCATGCCATACAATTCATCAATAGAAAGATGTGGAGATGCAACATCTTTTTCAACTCTGCCAATAATAAAATCCTTTATGTTCCTTTTGTACCTGTGATCGTTGGTAAGAAATGCTAGTAATAATAAAGAAGATGTTTTACCCCCGTTTATTAGTGAGAATGCCTTATTGTTTTCCATATAGTATGGACATGCTAGTTTTCCATGTGTGCTCTAATAAGAAACTATTCCATAAGCCGGAAAATCATTAATAGTTCATATCATAGCTGCCTTCATAAGAAAATTTTATTTCATCGATACATCTTTAGTAGAATCCTTGAATGACCACAACTGTGTCAACCCATCAATCAACGATCAACGAAGTATATCTATATTCCAGCTCAGACTCAGACTATTAGGACCAAGTATGACCATAAATAAAAATATAAACTCCAGTCTCATACACATCCTTGGTGGCAAGTTATATACCATGAGTATAATTGGCCAACAAGAATGAGGAGCAACAAATGATCCAAAATATATTGAATCCGTCTGTACATAACCCAAGAAGCAAGTTTCTTGATTAAGCTAAAAAGTGAGGATGTATATTGTTAAAGTGTTTTCATGTTTCACCACCGGAAGGATGCATCATCATTCCATCCATCACATCATATGATTGGTGTCATGTCATGTGCTCAATAGTTTTTGGTGATATGAATAACCTCTGCAATTTAGGTGTTATTGGAAGTATCTAAGCTTTTTATGTGCTATAAGAGTCTTTTCCCTACCAATTATGGGTTTATAACAGAAATGCTCACATGTCCTGCACTCGGTTAGCTCAACATTTTCAAAGTAGTACAACATGCAGAAGTTTGAACACATGTCAATTTTCTAGTACCTTAGACTAAGAGGTTTCATCATGGACTTAACAACATAGAAGTTTTATTTCATCCTATTGCATTTAGGTATAATGCTTCTTGTCCATTCGATAATTCTGTCATAACTAGCCTCACTCAACCCATAATCTGGCCTAATGGTAAACATCTATGCAACAACTAATAATTTACTATGATTTGTGCAACCATTAGAATCTTTTAAAAGATCAAAAAACCTTGTTGTGTCTGTATTAGGTTCTTCATCTATGATTGGACATTAAATGACATGACCCTAATTCATTCTTATCGCATCCATAACCATAGTCCTATAAGGATTATTATTGTCATTTACAACTACATGCATGTTGCTAACATTAGAAGTTGACTCAACCATCCTTTCTACCATGGTCTTGTGAGGAACAAATGGTTCTTCATATACGTACCAACACAAATATTCCTCCATAAATCATTTGTGTAGAAGATGCATCGTTGCAACATCTGGATTAAGAAACTTTTTATATTTACACCTCTTGCATGGACACCTAATACCGCCTTCACTAAACCCTGAATCTCATTACAATAATCCTTCATCTGCAATTCTTGGGGTGAATCTCGATATATCTATGAACGATCATCCATGACTAATTCTATCGAACCTATATCAAATAATGATGACAACAAGTATTAATTAACTACATTAAGTAAATAAATTTACAAAAATATTGGTTTAGCTCAAGATTATCCAATATATTTTCATATTTCTCTTAATTCATTATCAATTATCTATGTACATATAAATTTGTACACATTAATTTACGAAAATCATATGTCAATAATAAAATTGATAAAATATAAAACGGACTCGTTAAATAAACAATTATTTATTTCATCACAACACAACTAAGTCGATAATTCGAAATAAGTTTCAATAATTTACAAACAAATATAATTTTACAAAATCTAAAACTTAACATGTACAAAATCATAAATTTATACAACAAGTTTGTTTGAGAAAAAACAATAAAACAAGTAAAAACTCAAACAAAATACATATATTACAAAAATATGCAATAAAAAAATTAACATTTTAAAATTATGTTCAAATTATAAAAATGGTAGATTTACTTACTTAAAATGAAAAATCTGCAATAAAACATGGATGTTGTGACTAGAAAAGTTGAAAAATGATGAATTGTATTGAGATAAGGAGGGATGTGAGGGGGTGTTTGTTTAGTTACAGAGAGGGGTTTGTTTAGTTGCAGAGGGGAGGGGAAGGTCGATGATCAGGTCATATATTAACTATTACCAATAATATGTTTTTGTCTTTTGCTCCGTCGGCCATTCTATCAATATAAGTGACACATCACTATATTGACATTCCTATTTGAATTCAACTGTAATTCCGTTAGTAAAATTATCCATAAAAACTTACACATCATTGTATTGTTTGAGTTTTTAAAATTCCTTCTATTTCGACTAGGATTTCCTTGGTATATACCGACGAAATATTTCTATCAGTAAATACTGACAGAGTTAGCGATGGATAAAATTCAATCGGTAAATATTACCCTAAATTACTGACAAAAACAATTCATCGATAATTTCATTTGTATTCGTAGATTTTTTAGTAGTGTATGTAAACAATATATGAATTTGAAGATATAATCAATTATCTCACCTTAAAACGATTTATTATTTGTTGTAGAATTTAATTGCAATATCGTTTCCAGATCCACTCAATTATCTACCCTCAACAAATTAAATAAAGAGCCAAAGTTTGTAAACAAAATTGTTCCAATAACTGATAAAAGAGCAAGATGAAGAAACAAGAATTTACTTGTGTTCCTTACAAGAGGAAAGTATATAACGGAAGCTTTTTAAAAAAAAATTGATACCTATATATATAATTCTAGTAATTTATTATCATTCCTTTTTATTTCAACTTAAAAATTAATAATTTTATTTCAAATAGACACCCAACTCTAGGTAAATTATTTTATGTATTTTAAACACACATAACTCTATTTTAAACTTACTTTTACATAATTTCTTATTCACCTTCCATTTAACAATTTACTCCATTTTCATATACCATAAGAAATTAATCCTAACAAAGAGAATTTATTTATTTATTTGTTTTTCCATGGATTCTTTAGAGTCCATAACAATGGTTAGACAATAAAAAAACTTGTGTTAGGTAGCAAAAGAGGAAAGTCATCTTATTACAATGAACTAAATTGATCATCATTATAAAGATGATGAACTGAATATATTTTGGGCTTTTTCCACCCAGTTAGTTGATGGACTTGACATTTGCTAGTTTTTATTAGGTGAATACGCTCCATAATACAGTACGCCATGAAACTTGAGTTTTTAAATGTTTGGATAATGAATATTCACATGTGAATGTTTATCTTTTATTCTCTATATAATTGAGGGTGTAGAGAGTTGGTGTAAAAGGTCTAGATTCCTAAAAAACAATCTTTTTTTGTGACATTTAGAGAGCTTTCGATGATTAAATCGATGATTTTTTAGTGAAGAGTTGTAGTAAATAAGCATTAAATTCTAAAAACCATAATGTTTGTTCTTAGTTCATGCATGATAAATGTTGAGAGTATATTGTAAGAGAGTAAAGATTGTGAACCTCTTACCTGAGTTGTTTGTAGAGTATTTATAATCTTTGTACCTTAAACTTTCTTCCTCTTAATCAAGGGGTCGTAAATCTTTTTCTTCTTAACATCCAAGTGGAAAGGGAAACCCTTACACAAACATATAAGTGTCTCTTTACATAAATATTAATGTTGATAGGGATATCACGTGCCTATAAAAAGCAGCTTTACTTCGTTCTGCACATGATATTAATGTTGATGGGATCAACCATTATAACCAACATTAATATTGATTAATGTATAGATAGCTCTTAGAGGAATTTTTTGCACGGCTAAGTGCAAAGAGATGATGATCCTAGATTTTCATGTTAGGTGCTTGGATTCAAAGTATTTCTAAGCCCAAAGATGTTGGGTGTAACATCTTGCCAGACCCATAAGCTCTTGGGTCTGATGCGTAGCCAAGCCCAAGAAAACTGGGTTTAGCATCTTACCAAACACTCTTTTCACAAGTTTTGATTTTTATTAAGTCTTTATGCTGGGTTTTTTTTTTTCTCATAGTCCCTTTAGCTTTGAGTCTAAAAAGGAAATGAATTTCAATATGAAATGCACCAATATACTAGTATGATTATGTAGGTGGTGATTTTTCAGTTCTCTTTGTACCTTGTTTGGGAAGACAGGTATGGTTATAATTAAATCTACATTCATAAATCAAAAGTATTAAAATAATGTTTTTTGTTTGGTAATGCTACTACAACCATGGCATGCTCATGTTACTAAATGGATATAATATTGGTATTAAAAAAACTCAAAGAATATAAAACCTAAATATATTGTTGAAACCTAAATATATCGAGTGGCTAAAATATTGGTATGAAAAAAACTACAACGATATAAAACACAAATATTTATTTCCACAAAGCCTGAAAAGGGTGTCTAAGAAACAAGACAAGATGAGCTGATCCAAGTCCTTTTCTATGGATTGTTGTTTCTTCAGGGTGCATATTTCGTTTTCTGAATGATGATCAGCTTTAAATAACTTGAAATTGATGGGTTTACATATGAAGCAAGCACAGGAATTGAATACATGTAATTGACTTGTAATTTAGAGGACCCTATATGACAGACACCCCCCGCGGGCAAAAGAAGTCGGATTTTGTTAGGAAAAAACCAATGGGGATGTGATGGGAGGGACCCGAATCACTCTCATGACAGGCTCTCGGTACAAATTATAATATATTTTTTTATTCAACATAAAATGTATTTAGGTCGTTAATTGACTAAATGTAAAATTATTTTTGAAAAAAATATATATTTTAAATTTTTTTTATGTGTTGATATTAAATATAAATTTTTAAAAAAATTATTTTAATATCTTTTTAAGTGGAAAGCATTTTAAAAAATAATTGTTATCAAATAAATTGTATTAAAATATATTCTATACATTGATTTAATGTATTAAAATAAATAAAATTTATTTATTTGTTCATCCTCATCAAGTGCCAATCCGCAAGAGTTGTTTGGTTTCCATGTAAATTACCAGTGTCTAATGAATTAGTCTTCGTCTCGGAGAGAGGGAGAAAGAGAGCAGCTATGTGGCAAAATTATCAATTTTGTTAGTTCTATTATATTTTTGTTAGGAAATATCGTATATCTTGTTTTAATTTAAAAATAAAATATACTAGAATAGATTTTATCTTGTTAGTAATCTTGATCTGTTTCAGAGATTGTTTAAATTTTATCCGGAACATTTCGATTATGTTATGACAAATAGTGTGCTTTTTAAAAAAAAAAAAATATGTGCATGTATTTTTTTTTATTGAGACTTGATTTATTAGATATTAAATTTTATAATTTATTATGATTTATTTTTTTAATTAAATTATATTTTTACTATTCAATTAAATTGTCTTTGAATTTTTTGAATTTATTAGATCATATCAATTTAATTTTTATTTTTTTATTTATGTTTGTAATTCGAAATACATAATTTATATTTGAATTTGAAATAAAATTATATTTCTTGAATTAATATTTTAAATTACACATATAAGCAATACAACCTAAACCAGTACACCGGGAAATTTCAAAACCAAAACACATCATTCCAATTAAAAAACAATAAAATATCTACCGGAAAAAAAATTGACAGCAGAAGACTAATTGCCATTGTGGATTTATACAAAATTAATATCCATCCTCATCTTGAGTCCATTTCGGATGGTTTTCTTCCTTGAATGAGTTCATTGTCCTCTTAGTCTTGGGATTTGTCTCCAATCGAATAAAAAACAAAACGCATAGTGAATTATCGTTTTGTGAGCTCCCAAAATTTGACCCAACTGTCAAATTTATTATTAATTAACAGTGACTACATTTGTCGGTTGTGAATTATAAAAATATCTAAACCAATTTCGTCATTGAAATTGGAAAAACTTCAAATTAAACTTGGGTTTTTTTTGGTAAGGCGCACTGGGCTTTGAGTTTTTTTAGGCTAGGCCGCGGCTCATCACTTTTTTCGCAAAATAAGGCCATTGTCGAGATGTGAGACCCCCTGATCTCAAAATTAACAAGTATGTTGGAGAAAAATAGCGTATAATAAAAATAACAACGTAGAAGAGTGAGCCTTGTGATTGCTGTGTGTCATTTTATATCATGACATTGATCTTGGCTAAGATTCTAGGAAGGCAATTTCATTTTATATCATAGAAGGCAATTTCATTGATAGTTTTTTAGTTTATATTTTTATTCGTTAATCTTGTTTAAGATTGTAAGAAAATCTCTCTTCGTGAGAAAATCTATTTTATTGGGTCAAGTCCTAAACGTTTTAAGTCCTAAATTTAGCATCACAATTATTTGTTAGATATTGTCCATCCCTAACATTTATTGTTATTAATTCATTTAATTTAATGTTGTGAGTATACTTTATATTGCAAAATTTATATCTCAAATATTAATAAAACAAATTAATTGTTGTGGGATTTCGGGTATTTTGATCAAATTCTAATGAATGATCATAAACTAGTTATGATATTTATTTTTTATTTTTAAAACATAATAAAAATGCATTTTTTTAAGAAAGAATGCATGATAATTTTTTATAATCTGGCCATATATGCTTGAAAATAAAACATATATTTTTTTTTAAATAAGGAAAGTTTTTTGAATCATTTAGATTTTACAAAATTTTAGAGAGAACTATGTATTTTTAATATCGGGTCTATATCTTACAGTGTAAGTCTATAGCCAAATATTAAATGAAATTCTTGGAAAAAAAATTATATTTTTTGTATTTTCTGAAATAAAGGAATTTGTTTTGTATCTTTTTGAATTTGTTTAAGAAAAATAAAATACTTTTAATACTGGATCCTTATCTTATAGTGTAAGTCTACATCCTGATATTAGACAAAAATATTGAGAAAACATGCAAGGGACCCTAAAATAATTTTAAAATGATCCCTAATTTTTTTCAGATTTTTTTTGTGAAAATTTTAAGGGTCTATTTTGCTTGACACACAAATATAGATAAATTAAAACTAAAAAAAAAAAAAAGACTTTATGGTGTGTTTGTCAAACGTTATTAGCTTAAAATCAGAGGTGTAAAGAATTTATTAAGGACGTGTTTGTCAAACACGCCCTAAGAAGCCAAACAAGGTTGATTTTTATTGAACCAGCATCCAGCCTAACAAACCTTAATGTTTTTTTTTTATGTTTGGGTTGGACCCAGTCCACCCTCACAGGTTGAGTTTGTGTCTAGCCCAAATCTTGAGTGGTCACTAATCCAGCCTAGTGACCATGCATTTATAACATGTAGGACGTGAATCACATTTCAGGCTGGTGGCTTTGCTAGTTAGTGTGGTGGTTGTTGATTGTTGGTGATGGCAATTAACAATGGTAGAACCAAAAGAAAAGAAGGAAAACCTATAGAGTTTCAGGAGGAGAACAATGGTGGAGATGATGGTGATTTATGATATTTTTTGGGTTTTTTTTTTTGCTGGAGTGAACTGTGGGTTATTGCAATGCATGCTAAGGGTGGTTTGGTTTTGATTTTTTGCTGGTTTGATGTAAAGGAATGGGTAGGGTGGTGGCAAAAAATGATGGTTTTTAACTTGTTTTTTTTTCATCCATTCTCTTTTAATTTTATCTTCTTCTTCTTCTTTTTGTTTTTTTTTTAATGAAATACACCCTTATTTATAAGAAATGAAAGAGGCACGTCATCTTTTCTGGTCATAAACCTTAGTTATTGATTCAAATAGGAAGGATCACAATCTTTGGCCAAAAGCCACCATCACGGGTTGTCGTGGCCGATCGGGTCAGCCTTTTTGGCTTAACTTTGCAGACATATCAGAGCAAAGACATGACTGAAATAAGTTGACTCTTCTAGTGAATAGCAATAAGCTTGGAGATTTTGATTTCAAAACTTATTGGTTAGATCTTGCTCTTACCAAGTCAAGTGTGGTTAATGTAGACTTGGTTTCAATAACAGTATATATGGCCCAAACCAAGTCTTTTTTTCTTTGATTTCACAAGTATATTGTCAATGTAGACTTGTACTTTTCAGTGCATTTTAGTCGAGGTGCACGCAAGCTGGCCCGAACACCCACGTTAATCTAAAAAAAAAAAAATAGTTATTATCTTTTTGATACTTGATGTCAGTATTCTCGCATCTAAATAGCATCTCTTTACAGCAAAAGATTCACCCAGATGTGACAAAGATGATTGTTTCCTTATCTTTTTATGCCATTTTGATCTGGTTATATTCAAAGAAATCATTTTATAGCGAAAGGACACCACTCATGCCATTTCTATGGCTAGTGGTGTCGCCGTCAATGGAACTCTTCTCAGAGGAGAGGAGCCTTATATAAATATTAGACCAGGCGTGTGACGTGTGGAGTTAGTTTAAACAGGCACTGGCATGTACAAAGTATAAACACAAGGTTTCATCTATCCTCTCTCGAGTCTTGGAGCCAAGTGAGACGGGTTTCTCTCTGGCTCGTGCTCCCTTAAAACAAATTGACTGTGGCCGGTGCTTGTAGGGTAGGGGAAGCATCAATCAAAAGCAGTGATTAATTATGGGGTTGGGGCCTTGGGGGTCCTCAATAACGGCTACTTGCTGACACGTCAGCCACAGTTGATGGCTTTTCCAAACCTGTTAATGGAGGTTTTTTACAGAGAGATTTGAATTAAAGATATCTGAAGGAGAAGAGGAATCGAGAGGAAGACACTAACAACATCGATTGAGCTTCTGTTCATACTCAAGATTAAACCAGTCAAGTAAAATCATCGGATGTCAATAGTGAGAAACGGCAACAACGCGTGCAATTGAAACTCCCCTTCTTCTAATTTTCACCCGTTTTTATCTTTTTCTTTTTCTTTTTCTTTTATATTAGATTTTTATGCCCGCCCGCGCAGTAAATCTTAAAGTTAATTTTTATTTAATTCCACGGCAATTGAGATAGTAACATATTTCTTAAGTAAATATCTTTCATAGTCTGAAAATCTATCCAAAAAGGAAGTTTGAAATAATAATAATAAAAACAATCTCTCCATATCTTTTGCATGGGTGTATGGAAAAATGAAATAATAATTAATTCATGAAAACCATATAAAAATAAATAATAATAAATATATATTTTATTCTAATTGAATATTTATATTTAATTCTTTCACTACAAGGTTCGTATATAATTAATAAAAAAAAATATTATCACAAATATAACCATAAAAATATATAATCTCATTTAAAAACCATGACGTTCTTAAATGACATTGTATTTACTAATTTAAATATGGATCTATTTCAAACTAATAAAAGGTTTCCTAACCCTAAGAATCTAAACTTGTCTTTTAAAATCCAGGGACTAGAATGTAAAAATGTAAAAGTAAGAAAACCAAAATATGAAAAAGGAAAACTTGAGGGTTCAAAATGTACTTTCCCATGCCTAGGTGCTGTAAGAAAGTCTTATTTCCATACAGTGAAATCCAAAATGTGTCTAGGAAAATAGTAAAATATCTAGTCCAGTTAGTTTATTTTACTAGTTTTTTTTTTTTTTTTTTTTGCGAGATAGCTTTAAAGATGTTTTAAAATCTTCAAGTGCCTCTTAAATGATTCTTCTGGTGATGTTAATATCATTCCATCGTCTTGCGTTACTGTATCTGGAGAAAAAATATATATCTTGTTAGGTGAACATTTCGTTTTTTATTGATGCATTTTTTTATTTAGACAAAAACATGTTCTTTATAAAAATAACAACAATTAAAATAAACATTCGCATTTGAATTAAGAAGGAAAAAAAATGTCTCTTCAACAGAAACTTCCTTTTCTTATCCATATATTTATTTTTTTAAAATAGTTTTTTATATGAAAAACATTGTTTTTTAAATACAAATAAAATTCCAATAAAAAATATTAAAAATCATGATTCAATAATTTATACATGATTAAAAAAATAATTAACTTTAGAAAATCATGTAAAAATTTTGAAATATTATTTTAGTTATTTTATTTTTAATGAATTCTATTAAAAAAAATAAATAAAAGGATAGTATTAAAAGAAGCCAAGCATCTATGCATGGTAGGGGTGAGCATTTTTCGGTTTGGTCTGATTTTCATTTAAAAAATAACCACCAAATTAATTTTTTTAAAAACATCAAAACCAGACTGAAACCGATTCAAGTCAACTAGTTTTGGTTCAGTCTAGTTCAGTTAATTAAAGAGGGGGAAAACTGGGTTTTTTTGGGCTTTTTAGGAGCTTTTTGTGATTTTTTATGGGGTCATTTAAAAGTATTATAATTGATATAAAAAAACTATATTCATTATTTAACTTTTATTTGCTAGAATTCATCTCGAATGACAGGAGAAATATCTTTTAATTTGCACTTGATGGTTTCTCAAATCAATCAACTCTAATCAATATTCAAAATAAAATTATACAACAAATAACATGTAAAATGACTAAGACCTAGAAAACAATGGGCTTAGACCTAGAAAACAATGCTCATTATAAAACTAAAGAAATATAATTTACAAAAATCCCTTGAAATTAGAATAAAACACATCAATTATCTCTATCTCAGCCTCCACAAAAACAAAACAAAAGGAAAATGCTGCTACTTTAATATTATTGTTAACTAAATCATATGTCTTTAACATTTCATGGCTTGTATTTTCTTAGAAACCAAGCGAGAAGAAACTATAGAGAAAAAAAAATTATTGAGGCACGCAAGCATAGACATTAAAACTGCATCTAGTTCTTTTGAATAATTCACCTAAAAGTTTAACAAAACAAGTTAATATAAATTGATAAAAACTAAAAAGAAAAAAAGAGAATATGTAGCATCAAAATTTTCATCCAACTTGGAGAGTTAAAGAACTTGAAGGAGCGATTGCTAACTTTGATTTAGAGACAAAAAGATTGACAGATAAAGATTTGATCGAGAAATTGAACAAGAAAAGATAGGTTAGGGGCAAAAAGATTGAGAAATGAATATTTGATTAAGAGATTAAACAAGAAAGAGTGGGTTGGGGGGTGGCGATTACGGTTGGGTTTGCTAGAGTTAAAAGAAAAAACTAAAACATAAATGAATTTGAAAGTTATTTATAGTACCATCAGTGTTTTTATTTTTATTGAACCAGTTCGGTTTGATTTATTCAATTTCAGCTTTTTAAAACTGAAACCGAACTAAACCAAACCAAATTGTTTTTTAATTAGTTTAATTAATTTTTTTCATGGTTTAATTTTTTTAGTTATTTTTTATTATTTTGATTTAATTATTTTTTACACACCGCTAATAATACAAGAAAAAAATGTCCAAAATGTCCTGTTCAAATTAAATAAAACAGGCCCAAGTAACAAGCCCATGCACCTGACTTTAGTTTTTTTTTAAAAAAAGTATGAAGACAAGTCGTACAATTGCTTTTCTAAGTACATGATTAGTGGCTGGGTAAGACACATGCACTTGTCTTTCTTTTTTTGTTTTTTTTTTAAATGGACGAACGACAATACCAACAAAGTATTGCTTGCGTGGATAGATGAAGCATCCTCTGCTCATTCAAATTGTAACAATCCATGGTGGCTGCAAATCCCAGGCTCTAGTATTTTTAATCCCTGGAAACTCATTTTCAACTGTAAACATATATATTAAATAATTTTTATATACCTTGTTAAACCTATTTTAACTTAAAAATATAGTTGAATTATTCTATAAATTCAAAACTAAACTGAATTAAAAACCTTCTGTATCCTAATTATTTTTTTCCCTGTAAGATGAAGAATCTAAACCATCTATATAGATTTAGGCTGTTTAAAAATATAATTATAGTTATTTTTTAAAGTGTTTTTCATACTGAAATGTATTAAAATAATAATATTTTATTTTTTTAAAATTATTTTTGAGATAGTATATTAAAACGATCTAAAATATTTAAAAAATAATTTTTAAAAAAATTAAATTTAAATTTTTTAAAATGATAGATTCAACCATATTTCTAAGTATTCTCATCATTGGTCACATGTAAGAAGGAAATGAAAAAAAACTGTTTAAGAAATGGTGTTATCCGTAGTCATTTGTGAAAAACAATAATTAACGATCAAAGCGTGTTTTATTTTAGTTGAACAAATCAATAATCACTTCGTTGAAAGACTCCAACCTCCAAATGTTTTCTCACCACTTTTATATTAATTAGAAGTATCCATGAAGATTTAATAATTTCTTTTAAATAAAATCTAAGCTTCTAAAATAAAATAAAAAAAATAATAAAACATTATGCTAGTCCTTTACCAAGAGTTAATTTTTTTCTATTTTAATATCAGTTGTTTTTTAAAATATTTTTTACTTAAAAAATTAATTTAAATAATATATTTTTTTATTTTTTAAAATTTATTTTTACTATTAGTAATCTAAAAATATTTAAAAATAAAATTATAAAAAAATCTTTGAAAATCACTTGGGCTCATAGTCTTATATTTAACGGTGATTGGTGGGAAAGAAAGCGACTTCCCTAACGCGCACGTCCCTCCCTCGCAGACAGACAACAAAAGACGTGGCCGCAACATCAGCCTGATTTTGTGCCCCTCAATCAGCGAGGGGGCGTGTTCATATTCTTTCATACACACCGCTCTCTCCTCCTCTATCCATAATTTAACCTTCTCTTTCGTGTTTTTTTTTTTTTATATATATATATATATATATATATATATATAACATTATTATAATTTGGACCCAATAATAGTGCACTGCACCCCTCTTCCTACCCACGGGAAGCTGTGAAATTTCCTGCTGTGACCGTAATGATATGATTTGACTTGGAGTAAGGTGAGATGAGGCTGCCCTTTATTTTTATTATTATTGGCGGTATTAACCAATTAAAAAACTATGATGAGAAATTTCTTCTCAAAATAAATATGAATTGTTAGATTTGTATAACCTATGATTGAATCCCATTTGAAGATTATGATCTAATTATCTATATGTATATTCTTACATTTTTTATTTTTTATTTTTACAAGCACTCCACACATGGTCATTACCGTATACAATCAATTCAATCCCTGGATTTACTTTTTAGGAATTCAAAATAGGAAGAGAGGGGAGCTTTCCATAAATACAACGGATCCTTCCTCTACCCTCCCCCAGCAACACTTTTCTTTTCCCTTTAAAATACCATTATTTGAAATTCAATTCCCTGACGCTACAAGATAAAAAAAATCAAATCAAATCAAAAGAAAACAGCTTTCTCTAAGCTGTACAAACCGAACACCCTTCACGCGTTTGCCCTCTTTCACTTCACCCTCCCCTGAAATACTCTTTATAAACATAAAAAAAAAATCAGATCTTTTTGTTTCTCCTCTCGCAAAACCTCAAAAAAAATGGTGTCTTTAACCTTGAATCTCCTGTTTTTCTTCGTCTTTGCAACAATACCCTTCGCCAACTCCCAAACACCAACACCAGAAGCACCAGCTCCAGCATCCAGTACTTGCAATGGCATCTTCTTATCATACCAGTATAATGGGGGATCACAGATAAAACCAACAGACCCCACACTCCAACCTTACAGTTTTAAATCAACGCTAACTGTGCAAAACAACGGCCGTGATGAACTTAAATCATGGAAGGTTTTTGTGGGTTTTCAAAATGATGAGCTTTTAGTTTCTGCTTCTAATGCTGTTCTCGCCGATGGTACTACCTTGCCTGCTGCTGTTGGGAATGGTACTGTTTTCGCTGGTTTCCCAATGACTGATTTGAAAACTGCTATTGAGACTGCTGGCGATGACACACAAACTAGTGTCCAGGTTCAGTTTTTAGGGACTCAGTTTGGAGTTCCTTTGAAGGATGTGCCTTGGCCTTCTAATATTTCTCTTGCTAATGATGGCTTTGTTTGCCCTGCCACTACTAAAGAAGGTCAGTTTAAAGTTTTCATCTCTTGGGAGTTTTATATATGTGGTCTTTTTTTATATAAATTTTGTGATATGGGTTTTTTAGTTTAAAATGAGATTGGTGTTTTATTTAGTGGGTGGGATTTTTGTTTTGATTCTTTTTTTGGTGGATGGATCTAATATTAGCTTCTCCTTAAAAAAATGGATCTTGTATTCTTGGAAGATAAGAGAAGATTACGTGGGTTTACACTTTTTTTTTGTGCAAGAATTATGAATAAATTGAATAAAATTCTTGATCTAAAGTGGCAAATTTGTGCTCTTTATATAGCTGAAATGGTGGGATGCATTGTTACTAAGGTTGTTGAGAAGCTGGTGCTGCTGAAGTCACTCTTTAGCGTATCAATTTGATTTTTATGGCTGGACACCAACACCACTAGCTTATTTTATGAATTATGGCGTTAGCTTATTTTATGTCTGGCAACTTCTGGTTGATTGTAGTTTTAGTTCAAATGTAGGTGGTCATTTGTGTCAAGTTGGTTTATGAAATGAAAGCTAACCATCTGACTTGCAATTTGGGAAATTTGTTTCATCATGTCGAGTCAATATTGTTTGGACAAAATGAAGTCAGAAATGGTAGAGATTGTTATGAGATTTGGAATTTGTTATTTGTGAGATTATTTTCCTTTTCATTCATGTGATAGCTACTTACCTATCGATATATGATTGTCAGAATTAAAAGATCACATGATATCGCTTCTCATCTGAATTGGGAAATTCATGTGCTGTTACATCTATTGATGGACATCTTTTTTGGGTTTTCACAGGAAGCGTCATGTTTGTTTGCTGCACAAGAGACCCAAAATTTAAAACCAACATCACTTTAGATGAAGAGTTCTTGCCCCGCCAGAATGGAGATCTTACAATCATGTATGACGTGATCAGAACATACGACTCGAGTTATTGGGCACAGGTTTCTATTGCAAACCATAATCCTCTTGGCCGACTTGATAACTGGAAATTGAGCTGGGACTGGATGAAGGAAGAATTTATCTATTCCATGAAAGGGGCTTATCCTTACATTCTTGATTCAACTGACTGCATATATGGTCCTCAAGGTAAATACTATGGGGAACTAGACTTTTCCACTGTATTAAACTGCGAGAGAAGGCCAACGATAGTTGATTTGCCTCCAACAAAGGCTAATGACTCAACCTTTGGATTGATCCCTTTTTGTTGCCGAAATGGTACTATCTTGCCACCATCCATGGATCCAAGCAAGTCGACTTCAGCTTTCCAGCTTCAGGTTTATAAAATGCCTCCAGATCTCAATCGCTCTCAGATCTCACCACCACAGAACTGGAAGATCAATGGCACACTTAACCCTGATTATCAATGTGGACCTCCAGTTAGGGTGAGCCCTAGCCAATTCCCTGATCCATCTGGCTTACCAGCAAATAAAACTGCAGTTGCCAGCTGGCAGGTGGTGTGTAATATCACCCATCCCAAGGGAGTAAGCCCTAGATGCTGTGTTTCATTTTCTGCTTACTACAATGATTCTGTTATCCCTTGCAACACTTGTGCTTGTGGGTGCCCTAGTAATACTGCCCGTACTTGTAGTGCTACTGCCCCAGCTGTTCTTCTTCCACCACAGGCACTTCTCGTTCCTTATGAGAATCGGACTGCCATGTCTGTAGCTTGGTCTGCTCTCAAACATCGGGCTGTTCCAAACCCATTTCCTTGTGCAGATAATTGTGGAGTTAGTATCAACTGGCACTTGTTTACTGATTATAACCGCGGATGGAGTGCAAGAATCACACTCTTCAATTGGCAAGAAACCTCATTCCCTGATTGGTTTGCTGCAGTGCAATTGGACAAAGCTGCTGCTGGTTTTGAAGCTATGTACTCATTCAATGGAAGCATGTTGGAGGTGGATGGTGTCAACAACACCATATTAATGGAGGGGCTTCCAGGGTTGAACTATCTTGTGGCAGAGACTGATGGAGCCAACCCACAAAAGGATCCTAGGGTTCCAGGAAAACAACAGACAGTGATCTCATTCACTAAGAAAAATATACCAGGAGTAAATATTGCTGCTGGAGATGGGTTTCCTACAAAAGTGTTCTTCAATGGGGAAGAGTGCTCACTCCCTTCGATATACCCAACAAGCAACAGCAATGGAAAGGGATCGACCATGATATTATCAATTCTCCTGGCAGCTGTGGTGGTGTTGTTGATACAGCAATAGTTGTCGGATGTGAGATTGCTTGATTTTGTAGCGGCTTCTGATTCTTTTCATTCTTTCATTGCTTTGATGGATGCATGCTTGACCAGGAGCTTTGACATTTACCAGAATCACTAGAAGATATGCATGCAGAGCTTGGTACATAAAGGGCAGGTGTTGATTTGATTGTATCTGGTTGGTGTTATATACGACTCCGTGACATCAATTTTATAATGCTGATGTACAATTCGATTATATATCTAGTTCTTATTGAACATGATTGTTTGGTTTGGTTTTATTTTTTCTGCTATATTTCATTTACCATCTCTATTCTAGACTCCAGATACCTTTGTTACACACAAACTACCTATTTGTTCATATGCATCTTTTCTATTGTGTTCATACTCTGGAGGTTCCATCTTATTTGCCAGAGATGAATTGCTGCCTCGAGAAATTTGGTTCAGATCTCTTGGTTTGAATGTTTGTTAGATTTCATGAGGAACACCTTTGCTAATAATCTCTTGCACTCAAATTTTCAAGCTCATATCTGTTAGTGTTGTATATTTATTTTGGCTGGATTGAATTGATACTTACCTCTAGTGGTGGCTCTTCGCGTGCAAATCTTCCAATATTTGACAGCCTACGTAAACCAGGTCAATATTTCTCGAGTGTGAATTCCGTCTATTGGCAGGACAAGTTTTCTAGCCTTGGTATATCTAAACCACTGATTCACATTATTTCTTCAATAGAATCCATTGTCTGCGCACTTATCTGATCAACTTGGTCCCTTTAAGTTCACACAACGATGGTTCTTATTTTGATCAACTTGTTGCAAAGCAACACTATCTTTTACTTGTCAGCAAGAAAAAACTGGAGAATTATTCTGGCTACAGCTGGTTTGGCCTTCAATTATCTAGGGTCAAAACTAGATAAACACAGCTCAGGGCCGATGAGCCTAGAATGATGAGAGGAGGATTTTTGTACATAAATGGTGGACTTTAATCATGATCTCACAAGTTCTTTATCTTGTTTCTCAACCACTGAGCCACTTTTTCTTGTACCTAGAAACATGAGGCAACTTTATTGATAGAGAATATCTAGGTTGGCACATGGCAGCATCACTTGTGCTCTTCATCCCACATACTGATTTATATCCCCTCTCCGTCCAGAGAACAGCTTCACTTGTGCTATTTCTTGTCTCCTTCAGTCTCACATGTTCCCTAAATGCATTCTAGTAAATGATGGTGAAAAAGTTCCTGCAACCTAAATGCAGAGCTCTCTACATTTTACAGCATGTGCATACTCGTCGAAGAATCCTAGTAATCCAGAACGCTGGCTGTTACTTGCAACAAACGCTCACGCTCCATGCAACGTCAAATAGCACATCACAAAAATTGAGGTTCCATTATGAAATTGCAGATCAAGAGAGAAGGAAACGACCTCCTAAAATTACTCGAAAAAATCCAGGGAAAGACATACTCAGACTTGTGTCTAGAGCAATCAAATGGAATATGTACATCAAGGTCAATCCCTTAATTAATAAATATAAATAAAAAAACGAGTTGAAAACAAAATCAAACTTTATCTATTATTAGAGTTAGAAAGGTTCCTAGAATTCTGCAGATGTCTAAGAAGTTGATTCCAACTTTCCACAACCCGAGCCACCGAAAACTTCTCACGAGCACCCTATAATGAGTTGCTTCTTGCTGGCTTTTCCAATGAAATGCAGACAAAAATTAGCAGGTAAGCCTTTGCATGCCATGCAATTGTATCTTATGAGCTTCCCAATTATCTTCCATTGGAATTTATCCACCTCGACTTCCATTTGCCCGAATTTTTTTAATGTTCCAAACTGAAACAGCAAGAACATGATAATCACAAGAGAAATGTGGCTAAGAGAAATCAAACAATCCTTTCTGTTTTTTTTTTTTTTTTTTAACAAAACACTGACTTGAATTGCCACCCTCCAGTTGCACAGAGAGAAATCAAATTCATCTGTAGCAGCAGATATGTACATTAGAAACTGCAATAGCTAAGAGAACTGAGCACGGGGTATGTCCTACACAGGAATATTATCCAGGGAATACCCATCGAAGTCGAATTCAATTTCAGCTGGTCCAATGCCTGCCTGCTGCTGCTGCTGCAAAGGAAGAAAAATTGGCACAAATTATTAGAAACCTTGGTAATTGAAATCAAAGGCAACTTTCCGAAACCCAACATATAAAATTAATGTGGAAACAGAAACCAACTTGTTTGAGAAGCGCACTCATGAGATCTTCCTGACCAAACTGTTCATTAAAGAGGGTAGTTTGAAGGTTTGCATCAGGGACTCTTTCAGTCTTAACTCTCACTAAATTCTCGGCAAAAAAGGTGTTGAGAGGTTGTCCAAGACTTTGTGCATTCATATGGTCCGTTGCCTCTCCTGCTGAAAATATTGGCTTGCCGACAGCAGATATATTCCTGCCCTGTCCATTACATTGGCTAGAAGAGAAGCCCTGATGAGCTAAAACTGATGATGCCACATCGACATTGCTTTGCAGAGAATTGGATTGCTGAGAACCATTGAAGGCCATGCCTACATTCTGTAACTCCCAATCATGGGATCTGTGGTGTTGCAAGTCACTAAAAATATCATAACTTGGCATGATGAATCCTCCAGGTCCTTTCATTTCTGAGTTAATATCTTCGGGAAATGTCCCCTTGGATGTGAGACTAGGCACCCCGGGAGCACTTCCAAGAGCAAAACTACTGGCTGTCAATTCAGCTGTGGTGTTCAAGGGGAAATTCAACGTTGGGGATGATTGTGAAACTGGATTGAATCCTGTTCCTCTGCCATTTTCAGCTAATCCATTTCTTGCCGAGACCCCACTGGCAATTGCATTAGTTACAATAGGCTGCCCAATGGACGCTGGGAGTCTGGGAACTTGGCTGCTGGTAGTTTCATTTAGTACCTGGCCCCTAGACTGCTGTTGAGACATCTGCATCAGCAAAGAACCACTCTGACCACTCTGGTCTCCATGGGCATTGAGTTGCATATTCATGCTCCCAATGGACTGTGCTGAATGGTGCAAGTCGACTAGCTGCTTCGGCTCCATTGTGGTTGGGATTCCATGAAGTAAGTTCATTTGCTTACCATTGTTCAAATGTTGCTGTTGCCCCTCCCCAAATCTTAATTTTGGGTTTTCAAAGCTGAAAAGGTTCCTCTGATCAACAATTGGCATGGGCATTCTAGGCTTCGCTGTTGATCGACCAAGTCCGGCTGCTTGCAGTGTGGCGAGGCTTTGTGCAGGGATTTGACCAGCAGCAGCAAGAGTTTGAAGGTCAAGCCCATTAAGCGAGGACAATGGACCATATGTTGCTTCTTGCGGGCTGATAAAAGAGTTGCCCATACCGCTCTGGTGCTGTGAAACCCCACTTAACCTTCTAAGATACAAGCGATATTTCTGCACCATGTAGTTGGATAGTGAGCAAATTTGGGTGGCAAAGTGAAGAGTCAAGTCACAAGAGGTGTGTATGAATTAACCTAGAACAGGAAAAATAATAGAAACATATACATCGTATTCTACACTAAACATTCCATGCTAAGCAAATATGTTCCATACCTGGAGGTGGCTGGCAACATTTTCTCTGGTGAGCCCAGGAACATTCATCAACTCCAGAATTTTCTTGGGAACAGCCTCTGCATCCACAGAAGAAAAATAAACATATAAGAGGGCAGAAATATTGGGAGTAAATGAACATAGTCCAATACAGACAAGTATGAAGGTGTAAGGTTCGAGCTAAAGTCAAATTACATTTGAATGACAGGATTGAATGGTAAAAAAATGTCAAGGCACAGCATAGAGATCTGTAAGTGATGCAGATGTAACATAAATCTAGTCAAAACTACGAGCTGATGGTGAGCAAAAAGGCAACCAAGAAGCATGTTTATCGCTTACACTTCCCCAAGGATTGTTCTCCTAATATCCACCGCATGCTTCTCTAAACAAAAGGTGCTGCATTTAGGTGCTTGTAAATAAGGAAGTATAACGGTGGTAGCTATTGAAAGAAATGGTCAGGATACTTACTGTCAATTCCTAGTTGATTAACTGCTGCGACGAACTGTTGGTGAAGCTCAACTGACCAAACCACACGCGGTTTCTTTAATGTGGATGTATCATCCCTCTCATCTGCTTCTTCTTCCTCATCTTTTCTCCTCTTCGAATTTTTCCAACTTCCTTCGTTCGCTGAGGATGAGTAATCTGCATCTTCAGATTGTTTCTGCTGCCTATCTCCTCCCTCTTCCACACTCCCTGATTGCTCCAAATCCTTCCACTCGTTCTTTCTCTTCCGAACCACGTGCTGCCATATGTTCTTCAGTGCCTCAATGCGAATCGGTTTAATCAGATAATCACAAGCACCATGAGTTACACCTTTCATGACCACATTTTTCCCATCATCAGCTGACATCACTGCACAGTTCATAAATTATGCACCAGACATCTCATTAATGTTAGCTCTTTAACAAAAAAGATCATTAAATCCATCTGAAGCAACTGCGAAAGGAAACTTACTGATAACAGGCAGATCCATCTCTAGCCCAATAAGCTCGAGAAGTTTAAATCCATCCATATCTGGCATGTGGACATCACTTATAACAATATCGTACCCGTTTCTGTTCTCTCGAAGTAAAGACAACGCAATCTCTGCTCGGTTACACTTTGTGACTGAAAATTCCCACACAGACCAAATCAATCAATCAATCAATTTACACAAACAAAAATGTCTTTCAACACACACCCACAGACCTCAACGGAGCATCAGACATCACAAATTCAAACAAATCTCCAAGACAAGAAGAGTAATAACATCCAAATTCCTATAAATCTTAAAACGGAATTTAGAACTCCAATTCATTACATAATCATAGCACAGATGCGACACCACCCCTCGAATCTCAACACTGCCACATAAGTTCACAAGCAAAATCACTAAAGAAACAGAAGAAATAACCAATTATATGTCACACAGAAATCATAACACACCCAAAATGAAACCCAATTCATGTGTTGAGCATCAAAAACAACAAATTCAAGGAAACTATACTTGATCTTTGGAAGTATAATTCACATAAATCTCCATAAATACCTTCATAAAGGCAGGTCCTGAGCATCTTCTCCAAGATCATAAGACATGTTGGATCATCATCAACAACCAACACACGTAACCCTGCCGGAAACTGTTCTGAAACGCCACCAGAACTAGCCGTTGACATTGATCCTTTACAGTAACCGAGATTCAACATGGCTGCAAACAAAAACTTTGATCTCCAAACCCAGCAACTAAACAAAAGAGAGACACTACTAAATTCACATGTTTGAAAGACTTCAACTTTCCATAAAAGAGTCAAAAACTAAAAGAACCCAGTCGAGATACACGAGAATTTGAGGGAAAGAAGGGAAGTTTTGGATTATTAGAAGAGAGACATAAAAAGGGAAAAAAATATTGATAATTATAAGAGAGACATGTATCTTCAGCTTCTTCAATTGAAGCTCTAAAAATCTCTGCTTTCTTTCAGTATTAATAATCTATTATTTTAAGTAAGGATTATTTTATTCAAAAGTGGGTCAGTCCTTGAAGAGTGGATCCAGCTCACTCTTGAAGTTAACTAACTCCACCGCGTATCTAAATCTACTCTAACAGAAAACCCCTAACGTTAAAAGTTTTTTTACTGTTGTTCTGTAGCATGTTTGTGATGCTGTCTTTGCTTCTTTTCACTTCTTCTTCGGAGGTTTTTGTTTCTACCGTGGACAAAACTTCTCTTCTTTCTTTGATGGGTCGAATTTTGTTGCACGAATTTGAAAATCTGTTGCAAATGTTGGTGGATTCGGGTCTAGTTGAAACAAAATGGACTTATCCATGGTTTATCATCTTTTAAATTTCAAATTTCAAGTCAAGATTACGAGATATTTTAACGGAGAATCACATGTTTTGGTGGTTATTTAGTTTATATTTTTTATCCCTTCAGACAAATATATTTCTTTTGTATTTTATTCTAGTACACTATCTAAAACTCAACATTGAACCAAGAAATAGAGTCAAAGACAAAGGAGAAACGCAGTAAATTTTAAAAAGGCAGCCACTCAAAAACAAAAACTCAACATTTTGTTTCCTCTGTAGTGGTACAAATGGAATGCCATTAATGTGTTGGGGATGTCTTCTTTATACTTGAATCCAGGAGTGTTTAATTTGGGGATGTCTTCTACATAAAGGCAGCCACTCCATGAATGTACTATCAGTTACATTTGTTGCCTGATCATGCCATTTGAATTACCTGTAGAAACATGTAGCCAATTCAAGGATGTTTGTTTATTAAATTGTAAATTACACGACCCTTCTCTTGAGTCTCTAATTTCATTTCCAAGCATGATTTGATTTGCTTGATAAGCTTGCTAGCTCCAATATAAACTACGTCTTTCTATGCACACAAGAAGAGAAAAGGGGAAAACATTGAGCCTATTTTTTTATGAAGACTCTCATGCACAAGCTGGTGATATTTTTATGTTTCAAAGCAATGTATGGCACGGCAGCAGCCACTTGCGTTGTGGGTTGGTTTAGGCTTCCACTTTCAAGTTCCGAGAGTGGCCATCGATCCTTTGTCACTTTTTCCTTTTTTATGTTTTCTTTGGACAAAAGCTTTCTGCTATTTGTCATTCTTTCTTTTGGTAAAAACAACCAACTGGTCCTCACTGATTCCCGTGACAGCATCACCGAAACGCAACTGAAAACACGTAAACCAGTCCAACATATTTCCTTGAGTGCATTTCATTCCCTATAATTTTAGAATTATTTCATTTCAACCTTTATAGTTGAATATTCTTCAATGCTAATCCTAATCAAAAGCTCTGATCATATTACTCTCTACCGTTAAGTTATCATCATAGATCACGTATTTTTTTTTTTAATTCTAATCATATTAGCAAGCAAGAAAGCAGAAAACCCAAAAGTAATTACCGTTTAATTTAGGAAGCCATTGTCTACCTCCATCCAGAATGTTAAGTTCCTGGTTATAATTTCTCATTATTGAAGGGGAAAAACAAAAGAACATGTAGCCTAATCGATAGCAATCACTTTTTCCTTTTCTTTTTTGATTTCTTATCATATGATGCTGTGTTGGGCATGTCAACAAGATTACAGAATGTTTTTGGTTTTATGCAGTGTTTTTTTGTGTTTACATGGTAAAAAAATAGATAGCTTGCTTTTTCACTGCAAGAAAAGCCGTGACCTCGCTACTAAAGGAGGGCAGACTGCAGACGTATATTCCCTGAGACCTCTTTTTATCTTTTACGATGAATATATATATATATGGATAGATAGATGTTAATGTCATCCACTTTGATCACCACCGTGAAACCTGTGATGATTTTTCAAATTTAATATAATGTATAAACACCCCTTGAAGCCTCAGAGCCCGATAAAAAACCCGAGCAAGCAGATTAAAGCTACTGTTTGAGGGTTTTGAGCTTTTTTGGTGCAAGGGAGATGATGCTTTCAAGGGAAATCGAATATTATTTGTGTGGTAACTGCGCAGCATTATCCTTCACGCTCGCATTAAATTATGATTTGCGTGACACGCTCTTATGATAGCTTACGCTTTCCTGGTGGGTTTCAGGTGATTGGACCCTCGACACGTGGCATCTCATTGAAGTTGGAGAAAAGGCCCTTCCATCCCCTTTGCCATCCATACCTTTTGAACGGCGAGTTCCAACATGGATTTTGAAAGGCTGCACATTGTCTTCCTCCGCTGGAAAATAACAGAACTCGACACCGGCTCTGGTGGTCATCTACAGATCAGCCCAGTTCCCTTCTGCAACAAAGAAGAAAATAACTTCCGGTGAATTTAGTCATTTTCCGGCTATCCATTCCTTCCCCTGTGCAACAAACAAGGTCGAGGGCCTTCATTGCATGTGCCAAGCACATGATCCCCAGATCTGTAATAATTTGATGGGATAGCTTCATGTGCTGATGTTGCCATTCCCTTAATTTACCCTGATCTCATGTAGTCAAGAAGCGTTGAATTCTTGCGATTCCTTTAATTTTAATAAAAATTGCTTCTTTTTTTGTTTTATACAAGTCGCAATAAAAACACGATACAAAATTAAATTAAAATCTTTACTCGATCTTCTTACACTCTTTCTTCAAGTCAAATTTTTTTTATAAAAAATCAACCTGTAAATTCATATATTCAAAACAGTTCAAGTCTCATTTTAAATAATCTTTTTAAAAATACCCTTTACATCATTTTAATAATGAGAATAATGCATTTATAAAAATAATAATAAATCTTATTAAACATTAATGATAAGATTTAGGGTGTATTTGATATTGTGTTTAAAAAGTGTTTTTTAAAAAAATTAAAATTTATTTATTTATTTTTATTTTAAATTAATATTTTTTATATTTTTATATTATATTATAATATGCTGATATTAAAATTAATTTTTAAAAATTAAAAAAATATTATTTTAATATATTTTAAAATAAAAAATATTTAAAAAAAAAAACACGCTATTAGCTATTAATAAAGTGTTGAATTCGAAACCAAGTGCCGATTGAGTTTACCTAACCAGTAGTGGAGGCGAAGAGCCAGCTAGGCTAGGCCAAGATGAATGAGCTAAGAGTTGAAAAGGGAGGGACCCATCAAACCCACTTTCAACAGGTCCACATCAGCCGACGGTGACGTGTGTTAGGCGATCTTGAACTCACAATCAAATGGACACGTGGTGATGTCCTTAGTGCTGAAGTGGGTCCCGGGGAGGGGAAAAGCCAATATATTATTACTTACGGAGTTTGGACCTCAATTCGAGGAAGGGAGAGGGACCCACACAAGAGCCCTTCTAAACTCAAAACCCCAGGGCGGTGAAAAGGGATCTGGGACCCACTCTGTGGTGTACGTGCACGCCTCATACACACATATCTTGTCCTTGTGTTGACCTGGCTATAAAATACATACAGGGCTGCGAGGGGGGGGGGGGGGGGGGGGGTTAGGTTAGACACTATTCGTTTTTGTATTTTAATAAAATATATATATATATATATATATATATATATATATATTGATATTATAAATAAATTTTTAAAAATAAAAAAATTATTTAAATATATATTTTTTTACTAGTTTACTAATTTAAATTATTGATAATTATTTAGGATGAGGAGCGAAAGCAGAAACCAATTAAACTAGTTAATTTACTAATTTATTTAATTTTCACTCGGTGTTAATTTGTTTTCCCTTTAATTGATTATGTACATATAGAGAAATAATGCAGGGCGAGATTTTACGTATCCTTTGAATGTGCATGTCTATACATTGTATTGATTTAATATAATATTTTAAATAATATATAGAATGTATGAATTGTTCTGTTTTCTTTTAAATGATACGTACAATATATATATATCATGGACAGAACGAAACAATAGTGACAACCTTGCGCCTGAATAATATGATTCCTAACTGGTTTACTATATTTTATATTATCAAGTGTCATTTCTTCTGATCAATATATATCGATGATTGAAAAATTAGCGTCGATAATCATATTATTAAATTTAAAACACCTTCTAATTAACATAAAGGTTGAAAATCAATAGAAACTTTCTTTTTTTTGTAGCTAGTTAAAAACAAAACGATTTTTATTAAACTTTCTTCTCTGAGATGAAATAATTAACACCAAAACTGATCATGTTTTAGCAGTAGGAATTATATCGTTGACCAAATTATTTTTACTCTTTTCTTTCCCGATGATTTTCTTTGTCTATTCTCAACATCTGAGGACTGGATTGTGATAAAAATAAAATTTTAGA
Organism: Populus tomentosa; assembly: GCA_018804465.1. Lineage (NCBI taxonomy): Eukaryota > Viridiplantae > Streptophyta > Magnoliopsida > Malpighiales > Salicaceae > Populus > Populus tomentosa. Next base: position 226,849 of record CM031987.1, on the reverse strand, counting down.
ACTAAAACATAGAGAGGCCAAATATGCAAAAAAATAAAAAATAAAACTTCAAGGAACATATAGTTGAGAATTACTGAATGTCTTAGGTTTAGCCTTAGCCAACCTTTCCTATTTATATAGGTAGGGCAGTATACAGTAGTAACCATAGGGATTACAACATTGGATTAATCCTACATTACATTAATATCCTATGTATAGATATACATGATATACATTCTATAATATGCCCCCTCAAGCTGAGGGTGGAGGATCAACCCGAAGCTTGAACCTGAAGGCAGTAAAGGACGCAGCTGAAAGTGGTTTGGTGAAGACATCAGCAAGTTGATCCTGAGAGGGGATAAACCGAATTTGAATTTCCTTCTTTGCTACCCGGTCACGGACAAAATGATAGTCTACCTCAACATGCTTAGTACGAGCATGAAAGATAGGATTTGCTGAGAGATAAGTAGCACCAAGATTATCACACCAAATAGTAGGAGCTGAGATGGAGGGAACCTGAAGATCTCTTAACAAATATTGAAGCCAGATGACCTCAGCAGTACCATCTGCTAAGGCTTTATACTCAGCCTCAGTGGAAGAGCGAGCAACTGTACGTTGCTTGCCGGATTTCCAGGAAATCGGTGTTTGACCAAAGAAAACAAGATAACCACCCGTAGACTTGCGATCATCAATACTCCCAGCCCAATCAGCATCTGTAAAACCATGAAGAGCAAAGGAGGTACCTCGAGTGATATGAAAACCATAAGAAGCCGTTCCTTTGAGATAGCGGAGTATGCGTTTAACAGCAGCCCAATGGAAATCTGTAGGAGCATGCATGTACTGACAAACTCTGTTAACAGCAAAACAGATATCTGGGCGAGTGAATGTAAGATACTGGAGAGCACCCACAATTTGACGAAACCGTGTGGGATCAGAAAATGGATGATCTGGCTGTAGAGCAAGTTTAGAGGGAGAAACTGGAGTGTCAACCGGTTTGCAGGAAGTCATACCAGCCCGAGTGAGGATGTCAAGAATATATTTTTGTTGGCGCAACATCAGACCCATACCTGTAGACTGAACTTCAATACCTAGAAAGTAGTGAACATCACCTAAGTCACGTAGCTTGAATTCAGAGCTTAGTAACTGGACTAGATGATGGAGCATGGCAGAGTTGCTGCCTGTAAGCAGAATATCATCAACATAGACGAGAAGATAGAAGATATTAGTGCCATCAGATAAGATAAACAGGGAAGTGTCAACCTTGGAGGCAAGGAAACCAATAGAGAGTAAAAAATCACTCAGACGAGTGTACCATGCCCTTGGTGCCTGTTTTAAACCATATAGTGACTTGTGCAACCTGCACACATGAGATGGAAGAGTAGAATCAACAAAACCTGGAGGTTGTTTCATGTAGACCTCTTCAGTAAGAACACCATTGAGAAAAGCATTATGAATATCAAGCTGATGGATCTTCCAATTGCGGGAAACTGCAATGGAAAAGACTAATCTGATGGTGGCCTGCTTAATAACTGGGCTGAAAGTTTCAGAATAATCAATGCCTTCCTGTTGAGTAAAACCTCTAGCAACTAGACGGGCTTTATAACGTTCGATGCTGCCATCAATACGACGTTTGATACGATATACCCATCGGCTGCCCACAACATTCATCGATGGATGAAAGGGCACTAGAGACCAAGTATGATTGGATCGTAAAGCCTTGATCTCATCACACATGGCATCATGCCAAGCCACATACTTATCTGCATCAGAAAAGGCAACAGGTTCAGAGGAGGGAGAGAGCAATACCCGAGAAACAGCTGCAGTAGAGGCAGCAGAGGACACCATATTGGCATGTTTTGGCTGTCGTGATCGAAGGATCATAGGGTGTCGGTTGAGAACTGGTTGTGACGCAGGTGAAGGAGGCATGACAGAGGTGTCATGATGCAACGGATAGGCGGAGAAATCCACCACCAGATTTAGTCCAGGAGAAGAATCCGGTGAAGAAGATGCCGCAAGGGGAGAGCTGGCAGCAGAGGCAGAGTCGGCAGAAGCCGAATTGGTGGCAGAAAAAAGAGGAGCTGAAGACGAGCCAGAGGATCTCCCACTATGCGCAAGAACTTCGTGCTGGAGAACAGGAAACACTGAGCTGCAACCTGGAGCTGCAACAGTATGGTTAGATAAAGATGCATGGGGTGATCGGCAAGGGAAATATGAGGGTTGTGGTGCTTGAGTCGGCAGTAAGGGTAGGGTAGAGGCAGAGGCGGGTGGGGATGGATTTTGAGCTGTAAACAGTGGTGAGAGGTTGAGATTTGGGAGGATGGTAATAGGGGATGGTGTATGGGTTTGAGAGGGAACCTGTGCAATCTGTTCAGATTTATCAAACGGAAAAACATTTTCATGAAAACGAACATGACGGGAGATATACATGCGATGAGATTCAATATCAAAACATCGATAACCAAGGTGAGAGGGACTGTAGCCAAAAAATATACAAGGAGAAGACCGAAAATCTAATTTGTGATTATTATAGGGACGCAAGAAAGGAAAACATAGACATCCAAAAGTACGTAAAAATTGATAATCAGGAGACCGTTGAAACAAACAATCAAAAGGAGATCGATTTTCAAGAACAGAAGTAGGCATACGATTAATGAGATAAACCGAAGTATCAAATGCATAATTCCAAAAACGAAAAGGAGCTTTACATTGACCTAGAAGAGTAAGACCGGTTTCCACAATATGCCTATGACGTCTTTCTACCATTCCATTTTGTTCGTGAGTATGTGGACATATCAGACGATGATGAATACCAACAGTTTGGAAGAAAGTGGAGAGTTTGCGATATTCACCGCCCCAATCAGTTTGAACAGATTTTATTTTTAAAGAAAACTGACGTTCGACAAGAGTTTGAAATTGATGAAAGACAGAGTAAACATCAGATTTTGCAACAAGTGGATAATACCATATATATTTTGTGTGCGCATCAACAAATATAACAAAATAACGATAACCATCCGAAGAAAAAAAGGGAGCAGGACCCCACACATCACTAAAAATTAATTCAAGCGGAGCAGAAGTTTTGTGACCAGTGGGTCGTAAAGACAAACGTGAAGATTTTCCTAAGGGACAACTTTGGCATTGAAAATTAAGACTTTTGTTGTTACAAATGATCTTATTTTTCGAGACTAAAAATTTAAAAATACAGGAGGTAGGATGACCTAGGCGACGATGCCACAAATCAGCAGAGGCAGAGGTGCAAGGAGACCAATAGGCTTGAGGAGTTGACAGGACGAAAGACCTGAACTTGGATAAAGTATAGAGACCATCTTTACTCTGACCTGAGAGAAGGACTTCATTGGTGTTGAGATCCTTGACATAAAACAGAAAAGGGTGAAATTCAAAATAAACATGATTATCGAGACAAAATTTCTGAACAGAAAGCAGAGGTTTCGTGATTGCAGGAACATGTAGAACATTAGATAAAGTGAATGAACGATGTGGGTTATATATTTTTGTATGGCCAATATTAGATATGGAAAGTCCCTTACCATCACCAACATGCAAATTATCATTACCATTGTATGGTTCTGAAGCAGTCAAGGTTGCAAGGTCGGGTGTAACGTGTTGGTTTGCACCGGTGTCCGGAAACCATTCAGCAGCAGAGGCAGAATTATTGAATGCCAAATTGGCACTGTGTTGCGGGCCATGACTGCGTTGCTGAAGTTGGGAACACTGAGGAGCAGTGTGTCCATAATTGTTGCATAGCTGGCAGCGGGAATTTGAGCCTCGGCGCTGCCAATTTCCTTGCCAGCTGTTGTGCCTATTTTCGGTGCCATATGGAGGAGCAGAATTATAATTAGTTGGAGGGTTTCGAAAATCAGACCTGTAGGAATTATTTCGGTTGCCTCGGTGAGAAGGAGAACGCCAGTTGCCACGCCCCCTATGTCTTCCAAACTGAGCAGAATTGTAGCGTTGAGACAGTAGTGCTGAAGGTGGCGTGGGCAGCAATGGTTGGTTGGCGTTGGCAGCAGATCCCATAGATAAATAAGAGGTTTTATGAATAAATTCATGAGTTAGCAGATGACTAAGCAAATCTGCATATGGTAGAGGATCCGCCCTTGTAATAAGACTTGTTACTAAGTCCTTAAATTCTCCGCGAAGGCCACGAAATATATAGAGATTAAAATCGGTTAGCGAGATAGGCCGGCCAGCAGCTGCTAGCTCATCAAATAAAGTCTTAGCTTTTTGCAAAAATTGAGTTACTGAATCATCACCTTGTCGAAGTTCTTGAAGGGAACCATGTAATTGCATAATACGGGAATTGGATGTAGAGGCTAGCGCTTGCTCAAGTGTGAGCCAAACAGAACATGAGGTTGGACAATCAACAACAAGATGAAGAACTTCCATGGACAGCGAAGAGAGCAAGGCACTTAGAATTAATTGATCCTGTTGTTTCCAACGAAGAAAGGATTGAGATACCTGAAGAGTAGCACCATCGGCAGCAGGAATATGTGGAGAGGGGCAGGAGTTTGAACCATCAACAAAGCCGAAAACTCCTTGGCCTAAGAGGTATGGTTTCATCTGCATTCGCCAATACAAGTAATTGGTATTCGTTAATTTCATAGAGATGACCTGATGGGTGTGTGAGAGGGACACAATTGCCACGGCAGAGGCTGCTGTAATTTCAGCAGACGAAGATGGCAGCAGAGGAGCATTGTCCGGATTGAGCAGAGGAGCATTGTCCGGATTGAGAAGAGCATGGCCAATATTAGTGTGCTGTGGCCACTGCATAATTGAGGCTGAAGAAGAGAGCTGTCCTGCGGCTGAAGAAGAAAATTGTAGCGAAGGAGGTGGGACAGCAGGGGCTGCTGCAGAGGAGGAGAGGGCTGCCGGCTGAGAAGAATCCATTGCTGTAGAGAAGGAGAAGGCTGCCGGCTAAGTGTTTTAATTTATTTTGGCTCTGATACCAAGTTGAGAATTACTGAATGTCTTAGGTTTAGCCTTAGCCAACCTTTCCTATTTATATAGGTAGGGCAGTATACAGTAGTAACCATAGGGATTACAACATTGGATTAATCCTACATTACATTAATATCCTATGTATAGATATACATGATATACATTCTATAATACATATTAAACATTTTTACATCTTAGAGTAAGAGTAACATACGTCTTCGCTCGCTTATACATAGTAGTGCAATAACACAGCGTGTGTAGATTGCATTGATAATAAAGCAATGTCTCCACGAATTCAAATGGCATTTGTTTCCCCAAGAATCTCATGAATTTATTAATGTCATTGAGTGCCTTTTTCTTATGAAAAGAAGAAAACAATATATATCGATAGATTGGCTCTGCGACTAGCTAGGTCTAGCGAGGATCAGCACAGAACATAATTTGGAGGAGTAGTGAGCAAGGATTAGTTATGAATGGTTGCTTTCCAAGACTCGATCAACTCCATTTATAGCTTGGAAGGTTGAGGTGTTTCAATAAGACAAGCTCGGGGGAGATGGATGGACAATTGAGCAGGTGGGAGAGGAAGGTCTTGCTCCTCGACATCCAACTAGAATCCATCCATGTTCAGGAATCTCTCTCTCAATCATGACAATAATTGAAGCGAAGCGAAGCTTGGAACTGCATGCATGCATAGCTGTTTTGTAATAAAAAGGGAGGGGTGTGTACTAGGTGGAATTAGAGCCACATATGGCTACTTTGCCAGGCTTGCAAGAGAGCGAGTGGGTCCAGCCAATTTGCCAGTCGGTGAGGGCTGTGCTGACCAAGGACCACCACCAGGAATGTAATCAGACTGTAATCCTCATGGCTATATCGATTTTACCAAGGAAGAGAGAGATTCCTTACAAGATGGTGCATGGATCCTTCGCGCCCACTGCTGCCCTATCATTGATTCCTGAGTCCTGTCTCCACGGAAGAATTTTGTTTCATTAGCTCTTGTAATGGATCGTCCTAGACACCATTTTTGGAATTGCATTTGATGTGCTCTTTAAAATGCTCCCCCTTTTTTTTAATTATTATTGTTATTATTCTTATAAATGGATGCCTGGCGATTTTGACTCTATAATACTCCCTTTATAGAATTCAATTCTTGAGGCCTCGAGCTAGCTAACATTCTTCACATATGCCAACATAAATCCACTCTACTTTCAACAGTTTTTGAGGTCAAGAAACTCCCTTTAGTCTCTCTTAAACACTACATATTAGCAAAATTGCAAAGAATAGTTAATTCGAATGGTCTCGACTTCTGTTAGAAACTTAGAATCCCAAAACAATCATATAAAATTATATGTTTTGTTTTAAATGATTTTTTAAAGGGTTCTTGATTTATTTTAACTGTCAAATCAAGCAGGGAAATAATATTTGTAAATAGTTCAGAGATAAAATCTATAAAGTTGATAGATAATATAGATCCGGTCGATGCGTTAATCTCACGGTGTGTAAATTTACCCTAGCTAGCACTTGTTTTCTAATTATTTTCGTGAGAGGAATGCTGAGTGATGGTCAACAATTTGATTGGCCTGGACCGAGTTGAGTTTGAGTTGACCACCACTACTAATTAAAATATCCCTATCTCCACGCAACGCAAGATGTGTTGCACAATTACTCGTAACACATATTTTTCTAATTATTCTTTGTTACTTGACATTCACGTGTTGTTAAAAATATTTTTTTAACATGATATAAAATATATAATATAAACTTGGTAAAATAATAAAATTTTAAATAAAATATTTTAACTAATTATATATTAATAATTTCAATCAAGTAGTAATTAATAATATAACACAATTAAAATAAAAATAAAATAAATAATAGAAAATTCCAAACATCTTTATTTTATTCACATTGATTCCTCTACTTTCTAGATAAATTGACCAACTTATTTCTTTATTTACAATAAACGAGTCCCTTCAAATTTTGATAGATCATTTAATATTAATTACTCCAAGAATCAAGCATGTTAATTTACAACTTTTATTCCATATATTTGTCAGCTAAAACAGAATAATATATTAATTAATATGTTAATAGTTTACATAAAAAATTATGAAGAATGAATATGTATTTTAATTTTACGGAAATAAAATCCACAAATAAATTGTATAGTTAAAAAATTTTATAATAATAATAGTTAAAAGCAAGCATTTGATTATAAAATTGCACAAATTTTGCAAGATATAAATTTAAAACAATAAAAATATTAAGGTATAAATTACTAGAATATATAATTTTATATTTTTTTTATTTTATTTTATCAAATTTGACCGATTTTACTAGTTTTCAAGTTTTAAACATATTTAACATGTTAGATATAGTTGGACTGGTAAAATTATAACATTACATGTTTTTTTTTTTTTTTTCATGACAACATTGCATTACATCACAGATAATGCTACTACTGTATTTGCTTCACAAGTGTTTCATTATTCAGATTGAAGTGCTAGTCATGAATGATCGAAATTTCTTATTGTACGATAAGAGAAAACATGGATCATCCAATAAATTGTTTCGGGAATGTTTTCTTTAAAAAATACATAATAATCAAAAAATGCATAATAATAATAAAATACATAAAATGGAAAAGACCAATTAATTAGCGATGGGGTTTATTATAAAAACAATTAATTGTTTAAAAGATAAAAATATTTGAAGTAACACAAATATAGCTTTGATAATTTAGGTGGTAAAGAGATTTGTTACTGTTTATTTTTAATAAGAACATCATGCAAATATATCTTTTTGGACAAAGGCTTATAATAGTTTAAATAGGTCCCTTATTTACTTAATCCAAAATTAACTAGAAAAAAAAAAAACTGAAACTGAAAAAAAAACATATTTTTTAGGTTTGATTTGAGAACCTCCATATCCTTTATAAATTAAAACCGGTAGAACTTGTTATCAAAATTTAAACTAGATTTAATAATCAAATAAAAATTATGTCCACTTTTTTTATTAAAAAAATTATTTGATGTGTTTATACCTCATCTGCTAGTCATTTTGTTAATTCAAATACTCGAGAATCTCTGCATTATTTTCTTGATTCTCAAATGTTCAAATTTTAGGGCCAATTCTCATAAAAATTTATTAAATTTTTCTGAAAGCAATATAGGGGATATTTATTTAAAAACAAACTTACTTTGAATTAACATAAAAAAATTAAAATATTATTATAAAAAATTGATTTTGATTGTAATTTTCAAAAGGGGATGCACAAGGGTCTTTTTGTACGAGTCAAATAGATTGTTGGAAAGAAAAGATGAGAAAGTTGTTTTTGGAGAGCATTATAGGCATGATTGTTAAGTCATACTTTATTAGTTTAATACATTTTGTAGTCAAGTGGTTAATTATATGTGTTATTATTATATTTATGTAAATATATATTTATTATTATTAAAAGCTTAATTTATATTTTATCTTCATATAATATTATATTAATGAATCTAGAGTAAAGATAAAGTTCATAGGAAAAAAATATTTACAAAGAAAATTATAAAATTTTTATAATTATGAGATTCTTATTGTATCAAAACATTATTCCTAAAATATTTATGGTCAATGATCTCTTAAATACTTGATATTCATTAGAGCTGTAAAGATGAGTACAAATTATATTTTATTTATTTATTTATGAAATGAAGTAATATTCTCATAAGCTGAGTTATGAGAGATACCTAGAATTATTTTGTAGGTGTTTGTTATAAGACATGTACATTGAACTAATCCACATGATAATTTCATGTGGATAAATCACCAATGTCTATGGAAAGACTCATGTAATGGTTGTATAAGTGATCCTTAAACATGACATCACTAAGTCATATTATATAGAAAATATCATGCTTTGATCTTGTTACATGTTATGTTAATTGATTGTAACTTGAACTATACGAAGATACTTGAGTGATTAAAAGATGATTTATCATCCTAAGTGAATTAGAGAAAATATTTTATTTGTTCTTAAATAGTATTGACTGATAAATCATTGGCTAAGGTGGAATGAGATTTGAAAAGGGTTTCAAATTTTATTCACACGATCAATGACTATCATATAGAGAGCAAACATGATTTAAAATAATAGACATACTTCATGCGTTAATGTTAAATCGAAATGTTATTGATGAAAATATATTAATTATATTAAGGAACTAATAACTGAAATGTTAAATCAAACCACTAATGAATTTTTTAATATTTGAAAGTTAATGACACATTGCTAAACGATATGTTTGATCTTCAAACATAAATTAATCAATTGTTGAATTAATAATAAATTAATTTTTTTTATGTATTTAATTCTATTTAATTATAATTATAATTTATATTTGCATTAAAAACCATTAGTCAGAAACTAAACTGACATGATTTAATTAAGTATGACTTGATTAAAATATATTTTAGAAATTAAGGACTCGATTATAATTAATACAATGATTATATTTCTAGACCTAAAAAAATTAAGGATTTAATTGAGTTAATTTCTTAAATAGTCCTAAATTAATATATGAATATTATTCAGAGGGGAAATTAATATTTTATCAATTTATAGGATTTTTTATATTTTCTTATAAATTTTAAGCTATGCTCCTTTTTCTTTTTAGTGAGGAGTGGTTGTTTGTTAAAAAAAAAGTTACGTAAACACAATATTAGAACTAGTATTTTAGATATAATAATCTATTTCTTCTAAATTAAGATTTAGAAGAATTATCACGAGTGATTCATGTGAATTACTATTGGAGACCAGACAATTAAATGCCTTATGATTTGCAAAAACATAACATTTAAAAAATTATTTAAAACAAAAAAAAAATCAAATCTTCATATAATAAATTTTTAAATAATTCTAAATATATTTAAGACTTCCAAATAATTTTCTTTCATTCAAAGCATTTATGATATTCTTTTAGGAACTCAAAACACCCATAATTGGATAGTACAGATTAGTCTCATTCCATCGTGGAAGTGAAAAGGGCAAAAACTGTGGTCGCTTGCTCTCCCAAAGGTCAATCGATAATGTGGATGCTTCCAAATGCTGAATCAGAGCCCATTGCTGTAAGTGGCCGCAAAAAAAAAACTACTCCCTCTCTCATCATTAGCCCATTAAAGAAATATGTAAACACAATATTTTTTTTAGTGAGGGGTGGTTTGTTTGTTAAAAAAAAAATTATATAAACACAATATTAGAATTAGTATTTTAAATATAATAATCTTTCTTTTCTAAATAAAAATTTAGAAAATTTTTTACAGATGATTTATATAAATTATCGTTAAAAACCATATAATTAAATACCTTTATTTTGTAAAAATTTAATATTTAAAGAATTATTCAAAATAAAAAAAATTAAATCTTTATAAAATAAATCTTTAAATAATTCTAAATATATCTAGAGAATCATAAAAACTTTTTTTAGGAACTCAAAACACCCATAATTGGATAGTACAGACCATTCTCCTTCCATCGTGGAAGTGAAAGGGCAAAAACTGTTGTCGCTTGCTGTCCCAAAGGTCAATCGATAATGTGGATGCTTCCAAATGCTGAATCAGAGCCCATTGCTGCAAGTGGCCGCAAAAAATCTACTCCCTCTCTTATCATTAGCCCATTAAACCGGACCTAGAACTGGTGTTCCTTGTCGAGCCCAATTATCAACCAAGAAACCTACAACAAACAGAGTGATTATTAGTTTAAAACCAGAATCAAATTCTAACAAACCAAATCCATTTAGAACATGAAGTTGCCTTTTCAAAGCATACGTGACATCCATAACAGTGAGAAATGTTGGTTCGGAAAGTTCTAAAAGATGTTTGCTGTTTATTTCTTACTCGAATGAATGCTCAATACACCTTCGACTATTTATATAGCTTTGCTTTCTAGCCTTATAAGACTCTAATTACTCGAAAATAACTAATCCTAATCCTAATCTAATCTAAAGGTAGTTGGCACACATCAGGACTCAGGAGCTTAAGGCTGGCTGAGCTTCAGGCTTTAAGAGTGATTTTCCAGCCTAGAATGCCTCTAATTTTTAGAATTGTTTTCTCCTCTTCCTTCCAGGATTGCTCCTGTTTCTTCCAGTCCAATTCCCGCTGAGAAACTCCCTCTGGTGGCCGACTTGTTTTCACTGTTTCATCAAGGAATCCATCCCTGCACCGACTCTGCTGCCTGGAATTTCGGTTGCTGCTGTTTCCTTGCTTCTTCCGTGCCTTTGCTGATCTGCTGTGAGCCTTTCTTCGGTCCTTGTCAATAGTTTACAACATCACAGATGACATTCTCCTCTAGTCTCCACATAGATAAGACCAATGGTACGCTTGACCCCGCCATGTCTTGCCAGACGACAGATCGCAGGCCTCGTGATGCCCTGAATTTCGATTGTTTGAGCATCCTCGGGTGGAAGTCAGTAGGATACGGGGGACATCAACAGGAAGTAGCTGGAGACATTGAAAGGAGCGAAGAAAGCAAGGCCAGGCATGAATTCCTTGATGAAACAGTGAAAACAAGGACGTCGTCAAGGTTTGGAAGCATAAATTTGTCGGACGCCAAGCAAAATATTTTGGATATGTTTGTAATTGATCTTCAAATCATTAAACTTTGCAGAAAGAGGGGGCGGAATATTGAAATTGCAGTTAGGTAGGTGTCATTCAGGAGGAGAAAAACAGTTAATCCTGAGCAACATACTTGGCAATTCCTTCCTCTAGCACGAGAATTTAAGAGACCCCAATGGCTTGTTCTCTCCGGGGTAAAATAGCGAGAGTGAGAGAAAAAAAAATAAATAAATGATTAATTAGCTCTGCTCTCGTTGAGAGTCGAACTCAAGACCTCCCGCTTACTAAACGGGTGCTCTAACCAACTGAGCTACGAGAGCCTGCCGTTTAATTGTCTTCCCCTAACTATTATCTTTCTGACAATACCTCAATTCGAGTCTCATCGTTAAATATGCATGCCAAATGCTACTAAATATATTTTATTTATGAGATATCTTTCTTAGTTATTTACTATTTATAAAAAATTGTCTTAAAGAATAAATTGAAAATAGTTTTCAAATACAAAAAGGCAAATAAAAGATCAACTCATAAATAGAAATAATTTTATAATGTCATATTTACATGCATAGTTACGTAGAGACTTGATGGAAATTAGCTATTTAGTTAATTAGACAAGTTTAGGCAGTAAATGTTAATTGTCTTATTATATTTTCTAACTAGTTATTAAGTATAGTGTCTCAAGAATTAAAATAAGTCATTTATATCCGAAAGTGATAAAATTCAAGATGTATTTCTTTTCCTCCGTAGTTTTCACTGTGATATAGTTACACTTACACATTGACACTTCGAAAATAGAAATCCCAACATGTTCCCTTCCCTCGGGAAAAACAAATATCTAATTTTAAATGATTACATTGATAATTAAAAAGATTTGCTTATCTTCTTGATTTTTAAAGTTTTAATTCTTAGACTGGTATTTAGAGAGAATTTATGATTTTTTTTAACGCACTAGGTTGATATGGAATATATATTCTTAAGTTCGTTTGAAAAAACTTAATCTTAGTTAGTATTTATTTAGTATATTTTTTAAAATTATTTTTAATTGAAAATATATCAAAATAATTATATTTTTTTAAGTGAAAAACATTAAAAAAAATTATACAAAAAAAAAAACACTCTCTTCAAATATATTTTGCAATGGTTCGTGTTTTTAAAAAAAAACTTGAATTTTTTTAATTTTAAATTAAATATTTTTAATGTTTTTTAGATTGTTTTGATGTTTTGATGAATTAATGTTAAAAATTAATTTTTAAAAATAAAAAAATGTTTTTTAATAAAAATATTTTAAAAATAAACTATTATCACAATACCAATTATTTTCTTAAACTAAATAAAGAATAATCTTACCGTCTACAAAAAAGAAAAAAACATGGTCCAATCAAACCCTGTCCTGATGTAGTTACTCGCTTAGTAGGAGGGCAGAGGCCATATTTATATATCATTTGATATATAATGATGCAATAATAATTATTTTTAAAATATATTTTATTTAAAAATATATTAAAATAATATATTTTTAAAAAAATTATTTTTAACTTTATTACATTAAAACAACTAAAAAATATATTAAAAATATAATTTTAAATAAAAAATATTTAAATTAAATATAAAGCTAAAAGGTATGGGAAAAATATTGCTTCCCCGCACCTATTACAACTATATATTATAATAGTAAGTCAAAATGTTTTTTTCTTTCATTTTGACCCTTTCTTTCATTTGATTGTTATTTTTTTTTAATTTAATCCTTATATGATGTGTTTATGAGGAATTAAAGTTGATAATTTATTTTAATTTACCTTATATATGGTTATCGCAATATAAAAAAAAACTCAACATCGGGTCGGTATCAAGAAAATATCAATGCATTGCGGTATAGTCTGTTTTTTAAAAACATTTAATTAAATAAAAAATGATTTAAAAAAAGGTTATTAAACTTTGTGAAATCAATGACCCGATTTGCGAGTTTAACGAGATAACCCTGATTGCTCCAATTTATGGATTTAGCGAGGTGCTTTTTTTTTCTTTCTAATTAAATTCGATTATGTGATTTTTTTATATATATAATATAGTTAAAAAATTAGTCTTGAAAAAAACATGTTATGAAATTTTTGAAAGTCCATGACCTGTTAATAGGCATGACAAGTTTAAGTTTTCTTCTTCTTTTTTTAAATTCAGTTTTTAATTTTATCATTTGATATTGAATTGTTTGAAAATTAAGTTTCATAATTTATTTCATCTTACTTTCTATGAGGTTATCATAGTTTTTTAAAAAATATTAGTATTAGCTTGACGCTCGATTTTGCGATTGTCTATTTTTATTATCATATAGTTAAATAAAAAACAATTTAAAAAAACAAGTTATTAATCCCAATGGAGTTGATTATCCAATTTGCGAGTTTGATGTGTTGACCTGGATTATCCAATTTACGAGTTTAACAAGTTTACCCATCAAACTTGATTTTTTTTTTTTTTAGTTTTTGGTCCTTTATTTTTTCTAATTGTTTTTTTTATTTCACTCTTCTTCAATATTGGATTGGTTGAGAAATAGAATTCATGGCTTATTTTTTTCTATTTTTTATAGAGTTATTATGATTTCAAATAAATATCTTTTTAAGGGTTGATGCTCGATTTTGAAAGCATTTAATGTTATCATGAAATTAAATAAAAATAATTTACAAAAACAAAAAAATTTATAAATCTCATTGAAGTCCATGATCTAGATCGCATGGTAATCGAATCGATCCAATCTGATATCGTCTTAATATATATAAAAAAAATTCATCTTGAAGTTTTTTAAAAAGCTATGCTATATTTGTATCAATCATCCAAATTATTTTTGAACCAATTCAAATTAATCCTAGTTAGTATTTATTTAGTATATTTTTAAAAAATTATTTTTAATTAAAAATATATAAAAATAATTATATTTTTTTAAGTAAAAAACATTAAAAAAGAATTATACCACAAAAACAAACACTCTCTTCAAACGTATTTTATAGTGGTTCGTGCTTTTGAAACATAACTTGATTTTTTTTACTTTAAATTAAATATTTTTAATATTTTTTAGATCGTTTTAATGTATTAATATCAAAAATTATTTTTTATTTAAAAAAATATTTTTAAAATAAACTATTATCACAATACCAAGTATTACCTTAAACTAAATAAAGAATAATCTTACTGTCTAAAATAAATAAAAAAACATGGTCCTTAGTAGGAGGGCAGAGGCCATATTTATAAATCAATTGATATTTGATGATTTAATAATAATAATTTTTTTAAAAATTATTATTATTAAATCATCAAATATCAATTGATTTATAAATATGGCCTCTGCCCTCCTACTTAACTTCGTTACATTAAAACAACCAAAAAATTTATTAAAAATATAATTTTAAATAAAAAATATTTAAATTATATATAAAGCTAAAAAGTAGGGGGAAAATATTGCTTCCCCACGGCTATTACAATTATAGATTATAATAGTAAGTTACAATGTGCTTTTCTTTCATTTTGACCTTTTCTTTCATTTACTTGTTAGTTTTTTTTTTAATTTAGTCATGTTTATGAGGAATTAAATTTGATAACTTATTTTAATTTATCTTATATATGCTCATCGCAATATAAAAAAAATCCCAGCATCGGATCTGTATCATGAAAATATCAATGTATTGCGGTATAGTATGTTTTTTAAAAATATTTAATTAAATAAAAAATAATTTAAAAAATATTATTAAACTTTGTGAAATCAATGATCTGATTTGCGAGTTTAGCAAGATAACCTTGATTGTCCCAGTTTGTAGGTTTAGCGAGGTGTTTTTTTTTTCTTTTTAATTGAACTCAATTATGTAATTATCTATTTTTTTTATAATATAGTTAAAAAATTAGTCTTGAAAAAAATATGTTATGAAATTTTTGAAAGTCCATGACCTGTTAATAAACATGACAATTTAAGTTTTCTTCTTCTTTTTTTTTTTTTATTTTTTAATTTCATTATTTGATATTCAACTATTTAAGAATTAAGTTTTATAATTTATTTTATCTTGCTTTCTATGAGGTTATCATAGTTTTTTTTTTTTAAAAAAAAAGTATGAGTATTAGCTTGACACTCGATTTTACGATTGTCTATTTTTATTATCATATAGTTAAATAAAAAACAATTTAGAAAAAAACAAGTTATTAATCCCAATGGAGTTCATTACCAGGTTTGCGAGTTTGATGTATTGACCTGGGCTACCCAATTTACAAGTTTAGCAAGTTTACCCATCAAACTTGATATGTTTTTTTTTTTTAGTTTTCGGTCCTTTATTTTTTCTAATTGTTTTTTTTATTTCACTCGTTTTCAATATTGGATTGGTTGAGAAATATAATTCATAGCTTATTTTTTCTATTTTTTTTATAGAGTTACCATGATTTCAAATAAATATTTTTTTTAGGGTTGATGCTCAATTTTGAAAGCATTTAATGTTATCATGAAATTAAATAAAAATAATTTACAAAAATAAAGAAGTTATAAATCTTATTGAAGTCTATAATTCAGGTCACAAGGTAACCGGATCGATCCAATTTGACATCGTCTCAATATATTTTTTTTTCGTGTTGAAGTTTTTTTAAAAGCTATACTATATTTGTATCAATTATTTATATTATTTTTAAATTGATTAAATTAAATAATTTATTTTGAATCAATTCTTACGGTGATTAATTTAAAACTTGAGTTAATTTTAAATTCAATTTCATTTGGATTCAATGATATTGTAATAACAATTTCTATATTCTTAATCATTTTTAATGTGTACTCTTCTTCTTCTTCTTCTTCTTTTTTGTTTTAAGGTGTTTGAATGTACATTTGTTTTTTAACTTTTAAGGTGTTTGATCCACGTTCCCCTATACTACGGTACAAAAAGAGAGGTCCATTTCTGCAATCCAACAAACCATCTAAGCCCATATTTGCAAACAAAACTTTCAATAAAGACAGACTGAAACACGTACAAGTGAGTTTGGTGAAGTGTTTCTCTGCTCTCTCTTAGCAATTTCCTCTTCCTTTCCTTTCCTCTCTCTTCTCTTCTTCAACATTCATTTATCATCATAAAAACCACAACTTTTGATCACAAAACAGAGAAAACAATAAAAAAAATATGGCTTCTGATTCATGGGTTTCTCGCTTCTCAACTTCTTCAAGAAGATATCAGACTCGATCTGGTTTGTTTAATATCTTTCACTTCTTTTATAATGTTCATAGTTTTATAAGAAATGTTGTGTGAAAGTGGTCTTTTTTGTTGGGCTTGTCGTGTTAGATCTGCATGAAGAGACTGAAGCAGAAGAGGATTTGAAAGCTGAGTATTTGTGTCCGTTTTGTGCTGAGGATTTTGATGTTGTTGGACTCTTTTGCCACATCGATGAAGACCATCCTGTTGAAGCCAAAAATGGGGTATCATATTTTTATCATTTGCCCCCCTATTTTTTTAACTTATTTTGATGGATGTCGATTAAAAAGTTTAGTTCTTTAGTGTTAAACTGTGAAGGGTTTTAGTTATATTTATGGGGTTAGTCCTTTAGTGTTAACTTGTGATTTTGGAAAAGGGGTTTTAGTTAAATTTACGGGGTTTGATTTTTAATGAGATTATTTGGTTAACTGTGAGCTTCTCGCCTTGTTTTTGAGGACTTTAATTGTATCCTAGAGTTCAAATTGGTCTCTTTTGTGTTTAAGGCAATATTAGGTGCACTTTCCTAGTTACGTGTTGCTTGGAGACTGCTACTGAGATGATGTCTGAATTGTCTGTTTTCAGGTGTGTCCAGTTTGTGCTAAAAGGGTGGGGATGGACATTGTTAGTCACATTACTGGGCAGCATGG
Organism: Populus tomentosa; assembly: GCA_018804465.1. Classification (NCBI taxonomy): domain Eukaryota; kingdom Viridiplantae; phylum Streptophyta; class Magnoliopsida; order Malpighiales; family Salicaceae; genus Populus; species Populus tomentosa. The sequence continues at coordinate 209,463 of CM031987.1, read as the reverse complement.
GAACTTCTTTAAGATATCCTTTTATCTCAAATTTTACTTAGTCACATTCAACGTTTTGGTTCAGATTTTTTGTACAATCTGGTTGTGTGTATGTGCAAGCGAACATGCATATTTATGTGGTTCAAATGTTAATGGCAAGTGAACTAGGTTTTGTTGGTAGTTGAAAATCTTTCTAATGAATCTCTTGAGGTTCAAAGGAAATTTTCAACATCTTAGGGGGGGGGGGGGGATCATGAATCACTTATCATGTTGGTACTTCTTTCCTTCTTTCATTTGCTTCCTGGGTTAGTGCTTCAACTTTGTTTCGAAAGCAGTCTTTTTTTGCGCTTTTATTCTTTTGAGTTAGCAATCTAATCAAATATCTATGACACCCTCGAGTTTATGCCCCTATTTATTTTATTTGTTTGTTAGTTTTTCTGTATGGTCACAGTAGTCCATTGAGTTCCTTGACTGGAGATTACGTTCAGCGTAAGAGAAGATTGCGAAAGGGGGGAGCTAACTCAGCATTTTCTATATTGAGAAAAGAACTGCGAGAAGGAAGCTTACAATCCCTTCTCGGTGGATCTTCATGCTTTGTTTCTTCCTCCAATACAGAACCTGATCCATTGCTTTCACCTTTCATATTTAATCCACCTGGTTTTGATGAAGCGCTGAATGCAAAACCTCTTTCTTCTGTTGAAGCAAGCTCAGTGAAGGGGAGTGCAACTGAGGAGTTTCTAGAAAGGTATGATTACTCGCATCCTTTTCCCATTCAAGTCACTGCATTTGATCTTAATGTATTAAAAGAAGCTTCTGTATTTTGCCCCCCAAGATAAGAACTAAAGGTCTGCTTGTTTATCTTGGTAAATCAGCTTGAATTTGTTAGCCACTTCCCTGATCATTATATTCCTTTCCCTTTAATAAGTGGAATCTATCTTGGTAACAAGACCAAAAATAAGATTGACTATTGCAAATCTGCCTGGTTCCTATTACTTTGATGTTACTATTCTCTTAATGAATGTATAGTGTAAGGACATCTTCAAACACTAATAGGTAATGATGTATGGAGTTTGATGTTTTAGGATCAGTATGCAATTTGTATAGTTGTACGATTTTGGTGCTTTTTAGTTGGTTTAGATTCAAAAGATTGGTCTCCTCTGTTCTTGAACAATTGAAGGCAAGGATGGAACTTTTGTAGAGCTGATGCCATGAAAAATCTTCTCTGGATGAATAGGTAATGATTTGTGGAGTTTGAGGTTTGCTGACAGCCTAGAATTTGTGTCGACTATGTTTTAGGATCCTATACTCTGCTATTATGGTCTAAGAAGATTGAATCCAAAGATATTGAAGCTTGTATGGAACTATTTCCATAGTTTGAGCAAGAAACTTGCGCTGTTAATGATCCTTTGGTCATTACCTGTACATGATATTCACCAATTTAGTGTTGTTGGAGAAGATTATCACTCTGTCAGCAAGGTAGTTTAATGGAATAAATGCAACTTGAACCACGTAACCTGTACTTCATCTGCTACTGCTCCCCTTTGAGGCTTTCTAGCGTTGCCGGTATGTTGTGGAATTTTTCCTTTTTCAAGATTTCTAACATCAGTTTGGTGCCAACAGGAAAGTCCAGCCACATCTGTCAGACAAGGACCAAGAGGAGAAATCCCGGAAATCAGAGTTTGTCCGAGGACTGTTGCTTTCAACCATTCTTGATGATGAGTTATGAGTGTGGGCGGTAATTGTGATGGACTGTTAATATAATGTTAGGAGTACGAGCAAAGTGAAGAGGAAAGCTGTTCAATTTGTGACACATGTTTGTATTAGATAGGTCCCATGAACTATTATGTGCAACTATTTGTATTTACAGCTCATGTGCATAATGGAAAAAATAAAGTTATAAGCCTACCTCTATACCTTATTTGCTTTGCTTTTCGCACAAATAATAATATTAGCTTATGTATACGCAACTGATGCACCATTTTTCTTCCCAGTGGAAATTGTTTGGTTCCTGGAACTGTACATGACATCTTGAATCTCATTTTTTGATTTTGGTTCGGCTGTTGTGTTGCAGACCGGACTAAATTTTTCTGTTAGCAATCATTTTCAGCGGTCAGGAGAACTTAATTCCTGGTGCTCCTTTTTTTTTTTTAAAATGATCCAACTTTGTTTATCAGTACATTCAATTCCTATTTTTCCACCTCACGATTTATCAAACTGCAGGTTTCCTTTACGCGAGTGTGCCATGGAGATCTTCACTCGGTGTCTCCCCACCGTTCCTTGTTATGTTCTGTGCATATGGTTAAAATAAGTGGTTATGTTAAAATGATTGGTGCCCATTTATCTACCCAAACATTGTAAAATGCAAAATGCCAGCACCTTCAGAATCCCATCTAAAACTTCTACTTGTTTGTACAGGATTCCATTCGTTTCATGTTCACGTGTCTCTAGCACCATCATCCATCTATCGTGCCATTTCTCCTCTCGGCAAATAGCAACTTGTAAACAAGGATTTCCTTATTCCCGGACGGTTATAGAAACAGAAAAGATGAGCAAGGGCGATGAAAACTGAAGGGTTGTTTAACAACCAGTGGTGGTATCTTAGGTTGCCTCTTTTCGTCTGACAAAATGACAATAGCTGTTTTCGACATCAGTTGGGCTATAGAAGCATTTTCTTTTACAGTTATATACACTAGACGAGGGAGTTCACATCTTCAGATCAGCAAAGAATCTTGTTTAAAGGAACTAAGCATAAGTAAGAACAGTAAAGAATCTTGGTTCAGAAACTGCTGCTACAAAACGTGTATTGAACATTCTACCTCAGAAACAACCATATACAAAAGTCAGTAGTTTTTATAGGACAACGTCATTAAACAGTTGCAAAAACTAAAGCTTTCAGGCCTGGAAAACTGTCCATAAGATCAAAACACCATTTATGATCAAAAGGTTCCTAATCTGCAACTCCTCACATTAAAACCAAAGCACCAAGATAATTATCAGAAAACTCCTTCAAGCGCATGCAAAAGGTTGCGAACAGGCTAAAAGTGGATCATTCTTGGACTTCGTCAAGGAGATGTGCTGGCATAGCCAGGACATGACACACTAGTCTGAGAATCCTGAAGAAATACCACTCCATACTACTCCATACAACATCAAAATAATGAAGGATATTTAGTATGAGCTGAAAATGGGGCTCTTACAGGACTGAAGGTGCCAGTTCTCTTTAATAACTCATTTATAAAGGAAACCTTTTCACCTTGGGCTTGTGTTGTGGGAAACAAAGAACCTATAGTCAGGATGATTAACATGCAAAAGCCTAAGCCAGTTGTCAGCAGCTCTTAGCAATGAACTGGCCTTTTGGCATTCATAGACTCCATTGGGATTCCAAAATGAAACTTTAAACTTATAGGAAGCAAGCCCGAATGTAGGCAAAGGTAGCTTGAGGGACATGTCAGAACGGTGAAGCTCCCTAACAGTAGAGCCGTGAAGTTGCATCCTCTCACTGCTTTGACCTGTCCCAACAAGAAAAGCAACAAACACATAAGTCTGCAGGCAGATATAAAAGCCCACCATGGACATACAAACATGCAAGTAAAGAGATGTACTTTGAATGGATGTTGACAGAGAATGATAGGTTAGAAAGCAGGCATCCAGATTCTGCAGTGTTGGACCCATGGGTATCCTATATATGGGATACCAAGCCACAGAAATCCAACTTGAGGGTGATAGATCACAACTCCTAAATGTATTGAGTTCTGGAAACTGAGATGCAAGAACCAAAATCTGCAGGGATGCAAGACTATTGATGAACAAGGGGAAAACATAATCAAGGAAAAAAAAACCGCAAGCTCAAAATTTTAAGCCAATTAAAGACAATGAACCTGCCTGGTCAGCCAAAGGTTGGCGTGTAAATGGTGAAGCATACTCCATGTATTCAAAAATAAGCCGACCTGGTGGATTGGAAATCTCGCATTCATCACTAGATGAACCCCTGAAGGGTTTATTTCTCAGAGAGAGTCTATTCAAACTCTTAATATTTGCATCTGTAACATTAAGCTGGTTCCAGGGCTGCCAAACACCACTGCTTGCTACTCTCTCTGCTCCACAGTCACTGCTACCATCACTACACGTGTCCCTGGATGACTCCGTATCACTCTCCTCGCCAGGCCTTCTGTCAGAAGATGGAAGCAATGACTATGTAATGCAACAAGCATACTAGCCAACCGATAGGTAAAGCTAAATAATTTCAAACATCTAGACTGTTCACTTTACTTTATCATTCTTTCCATTGGAAGGACTACCAAAACTTGCTGCACTGCATAGGCCCAAGTACCAAAAGTAACAATCTAGCAGTACAATTTAAAATGGAAGTAGCCTGTCAGAACGGCTGGCAAATTCCTTTTTGCAGCAGCACAACATATTCAAGAAAATTATACTGTTACTTTCAGTCATACTTGCTATCTGGACCACTGAGAAACTTTTCATCATGATTAAACATAACAGTTTCAGAAAGCAAATGCTCCAGGAGGCAGTAAATGTACCTGTCTGGAACCACACTCAAGAAACTAGGAACACACAATAAAACTAACACAGAAATTCATGTGGTTAAAACTTATTCCTCCTCTTCCAACACTCCTGCATAGTATCTCTGTGATTCATTCATGTCAACTGAAGTAACAGTACATGGCCTAGCCGTTCCAATGACGGATTACCTCTTGAAAGGTTAAATTTGGCATTTTCTGGAAAAAGTATACCAAGAATAAACTGTGAATTATTCAAGTAATCACCACTACCAGGAAAGTAGTGGCTCAAAATTCTCCAAACCATATTAACAATTATTTCTAGTCTTGCACTTGCAGCCTCAAGGAAGCAGTTTTGGCCTCCCAGATCCGGTATTAAAGTGACCATGTTTGCATTAAGGGTTTTTAGGGTAGTGGTGACACCAAAAGATGATCATTTAAACCTTAGATAATTCATAGGCAGGTGGCCCCAATAGACTTTCGATCCAACGTGACAATGGAATATGGGCACAAGATATTACATCACACAGCCCTAGGATGCAGAATTTGCTTCTATTTTTCTTGTTTCTCAGAAAGTTGTTAAGAAAAGAAACCTGGCAAAAGGCAGGCAAAACAATCAACTACGAAATAAAGGTTAAACCCCCCCTCATCAATTAGAGCTGTAACACAAACTGAACTCATGTCACCCAAATAAATAGCCTCCTATTTCTCTTCATCTATCACAGTCCATGATCCATCTATCTATAATAGAAAGCACCAGGAGGAACTGACTGCGATATGGACCTAACCTAAGAATGTAATACACTGAAAATAAAAAAAAAATTACAGAAAATAAATAAGAAACCATAACTTCTCTCCAATAAAACCAAGTTTGTAGAATTTGGCACCGTTTCTTAATTGGAATAATGGCTTTGCGATTTCGATAAAACAGTCATCCACACAATGGCATATCCATCAAACTCTATTTATTAAAAGGACAAACTAACATCATCAAATGACAGATATCCATAGATGCAATTGACAGCACTAGTAGTTTAAATCATCTAAAATGCGGATCTTCACCAAGAATACTACAAACCAATCACTGCCTTAATATAAAGTCGATTCCATGCCTTTCAGTGTGTCCAAACCGTAAACCAAAAAAAATAAAAAAAATTGAAACTGAGTAAGTCAGAAAATTAATCAATTACCTAAACTCGATGCATACAATTTGAATTTAAGATTACAATATTGCAGGGTGGTCATACATCCTACGTTCACATCAATAAATCCATCAAAACCATGCCAAGATAGTTATTGGAAGTGGGCACATTAATAAAATGAAAAATATAACCACATAAGAAGCCAAGAGAATGGCTCACCTCAGCCTTAGGGAGGGTTGTGATGGATCTAAATATAGTTGAATGCCAGACAAATAGGGAACATAATACTGCACAACAGTCTCGCTCCCATTCAACAGAAGAGGAACACCTGCCCCATATGCACTCCACTCCTTAAAAGATTCCCATAAATCCCCAAGCACAAAATAGAAGTTCTGGTGATGCTGCACTTCACATGTTCTCCATTCTCTAACACTCGTCTGTACAACCCACAAACATCACCATTAAAAGAACATGCATAACTTACTAAAAAATAAAGACATTCAACTCATTTTCAATCTAAAGCAAACTCAATAACAGCGAAAACAATTTTCCCAAAGATTCCTCTAAAATCAAAACCAGAACAATTATTACTTGTAAACAAAATTAAACATTTTCAACAATTGTTTCTAGATTAATAAATTGAATTCTAAACCCTAAACCTTTAGAATTTAAGACCTTCAATCAATAATAACACCTATAAAACAACACATGTCATCAAACAAACAACATAGTAAATCAAATTGAAAAAAAAAGCTAATTAATTGTTAAATGAAGTCGTTTATAATGAAGACCCTGATTAATTATCGATGATTCCGTTCAAAATAAAAAAGTGTCAACAATCATTGGCTTGATTAATTAACTCAAGTCATACCCCTACATTATCCCAATTTTATTAACTAATTAAAAACCCTAATCTAATCCATTAAATTAGTCATGTTCTTCACGATTTAAAACCTTAAACAAATATTAAGGCAAATTAAGCCGCAAAATTAAAAAAAAAACCCACACAGAAAAAAGCATAAAACCTAAACTTTATTACAAAAAACCAAAAATCAACAAAAACCCATAAAAGTCTCATTAATTACCTTGGGCAGAAACTGAGCAGGTACAACTGGAGTAGTATACTCCAAGAATCGATCCAAATTCGTTGAGTTACTCTCGGGCCCAACCCGACCCGAGACAGAACAATTTGAACCGCATTGATCGGATTCCTTCCTCTTCTCAATCTCCACTGTTGAATTCTTCGAGATCGATGGCTTCTGCTGTTGCTGCTGCTGCTTCAGTTGCTGTAATTGTTGTTGTTGTTTTCGGATACCGGGTGAAACATAGAACCGATTCTCTCCACGGTTTCGAGCAATTGAAACACCACCGGAGCCTGACATTGTATGAAATTGAAAACAAAAGAAAAAACAAAGAAAGCTTTTGGGGTTCTTATGTTTTAGAAACAAAGTTGAATTATATTTTTATTGCTTGTGCGCTTTTTTTGCTTCAGATTTTAATTTGTGTGTGTGACTGTGAAATAGGCAAATCAATATGAGAGAGGGGGGAGAGGGGGGCGAGAAGTCTCGAGAGATTTTTTTTTTTCTTTTCTCTTTTACGTGTTGGTCCAGGGGTGTCAGATAATAAATTACAGCATGCTTTTTTAAATAATATTTTTATTTGAAAATATAATAGAATAAAATTTTTAACTTTTTATATCAGTATTTTAAAATGATCAAATACACTAAAAATAAATATTAATTTAATACTTTTTAAAGTCAAAATTATTTTTAAAAAATATCTAAAAATAACAGTAAAAACTGTAACAAACGTCTTTTTAATGTTTATAAAGTCTAATAATACTAATACTATCATGCACATCTCAAGTTAAAAAGCAAAGTTGAAATAGTAATTTTTTTTTTATTATTATTATTTTACTTGATAATAAAAGTCATGTGACCAAATCATTGTATTAATTTCCACTATTTATTGGACAGAATTAGTTAAATTTTAAAAAAACTTTCAATTTGAGTATCAAACATTTTTTTACTCTTTTGAGTTCAATTTAACACCTAATTACATATATATTTTTTTTAATGAAAGGTTGAATTAGAAGATATAAAACTAAAATACAAAAGATAAGTAAAATAAATGGTGTCTTGGAATTTTGTTCGACAAGTTTTGTTAGTCCTACACTTCATTCATTTGCCAAGTTTCTAATTTCCACTATTTATTGGATTGAAATAGTCTATTTCGTTAAGACTTTCAATTTGATTATTAAACTTTTTTTTTTATTATTTTTTTGAGTCCAATTTAGCACCTAATTGTATATTTTTTTAATGAAAGGTTAAATTAGAAGACAAAGAACTAAAATGCAAAAGACAAGTAAAATAAATGGTGTCTTAGAATTTTATTTGACAAGTTTTTAATTCTAAATTTTATTTCACTCATTTTCACTCTTTTTTTTATGAGAGGAGAGAGAAAAGCTCGTCAGATTCTTGTATATAAAGAAAAATTCGTTGTTGATGATGATTCCAACCATCAAATATAGTCGATTTTGATGTTCATATTTTTCATTTCATGAAGGGAGTTTGATGTAGGTGTTTTTTTTACTTTTCCTTGCTCAAGAAGATAGATCTGATCGCGAAATCATTTTAGCTTAAAGTTAATTTTGTTTTTTTGAATTGTCTTTTTGTGACAATAAATAGATTCATCAAGGTATTTATGATGTTTTTGAGTGTTTTTTTTGTAAAACATAGGTTGAAAAATAAGTTTTAAATTGAAAAAAAAAACCAAACCCTTGATTTTTTGATGACTAGGGGTTGTTCGAATTTGTAGAAAACAAAAAACGTGTTGTTTATTGTCTTTGAAAAAAAAGAGAAATGTGGATGGATTGTTGTCCCATTAAATAATAATAATAATAATAATAATAATAATAATAATGAAATACAAGCCCAGGCGCACAAGCTTGGCGGGAAGACCAACGCACCAGGGCTACTATTTTTTAATGCCCAGCTAGGCCCACGCGGGTGGGCTCTTTTATTATTTTATTTCTATTTGGCTTTGAAAAAATTGATAAAACAAATAATCCAATCTAATTGAATCCATTATCCAAGTAGTAAGTTTAATGGGTTAATCCATGATATCCTGGATATTTTTTTTAATGCTTTTCTTGTTAATCAATTAAAAAAAATACAATTTTACTATTTATTATCGATGATCTATTTTTTTTAATTTAACTTAAAATTAAAAGAATGTAATTTAACACTTTGTTGGCGATGATCTACCTTTGCTATCTCAACCCCATGTGCCTATAATGGTTTTTTTTTATTTACTTTTTAAAAAGATGTCTTTCACATATAAAAAAAATATCATGTGTTTTATTATCATATAATTATATGAAAAATAATTTATGAGATAAAAAAATTATTGAATCTAGTGACTGCATAACTTTCTTGATTGACTTGTATTCATTCTATTATTTTAATCAAATGTTTTTAACTAATTTTATCCTCAAGTTAATTTGAGATCGAGCTTTTTAATTTTTCTTGCAAGATTATCATCGTGAATTTTACAGATCGACCCAAGTTAATTTAAGTGTATTAAATGTTTTTCATGTTAGTATTAGATACAAATATCATTCAAATTAAAATTAATTTTTTTGAAAGATACATTCTAAATATTGTTTTTTGTTCTCAATTCCCCCCCAGTACATGCAATGCGTCGTACTGCATACCATTGAGTAGTGCATACCAATGAACTATTTTGATGAATTTGTATATTAAATTCTTGTTAAAAAATGTTTAGGATAGACTGTACCCTCTATATATATATTTGTACATTTATTAGTATTAAAGTTCTAAGTTCTGATCCAATAAATAAATTAATGATGAAGACATATTTTCTTAACTACCAAACCAGTCCAAGATTAAATAATTTTAGGTTTAGGGTTTTGTTGACTTTTGTTGAGGTGGATTTGGGTTTCGGGTAAGGATTGTTGAAGATGAAATTCGTTCCAAATGGGAGCCCCTTTTGTTTTATGGTCTGTTTGGTTGTTCTGGAATTTTGTTAGAGAGTCGCTAGGGGAATATCCTCAACCAATAAACGAGAGATTCTGGATGCCAAGATTTCTGTCTTCTTTCTTTTTAATAGGAGGATACTACGATGATTAATAGGAGGATAATTAATTAATAGTTTTATGGTTAATCCTTGTTATATAAATTTGTTAGTTTTTTATGTAGCAAAATTTAGTAAAAATTATAATCTACAACTGGTCTGTACTTTTTTCTATATATATATATATATTTTTTATCTTATTATCGTACTAGTACTCGGTATTAGTTAAATGAATGAATTAACTTATAATTTCTTTCTGTATTCATATTGTATGGGACAATCTCATTTTTTCTTTTTTATTTAAGCTAAATTAATAATTTTTTTTTTTTTGCATAATCTATACAAAAAATTAGGTTAAATGTATGTTATGAAAATAAAAACTCTTAATAATTTTTTTTTCACTAATCCGAAATAAACGTGTACAAGATCCTTATGTGCCATCTAACAAAAACATGTCTTATATTAAAAATTAAGAATATAAAATGAATCTCTCTTGCCATATGTGTAAATAAAGAAATATAAAATTTATAACATTAATAAGTATTTAGGACAGAAATAGAGAAAAACAGCTTTTTGCAAAACAATTTGAATCAGAATTTATTATGATATATTTATTATTGTTGTTTTTACTTAAACCACTTTAAAGTTCATTTTATAAGCTTTAATTTAACATGCACACTGTGTATTTTTTTGTGAGCACCATAAGATCATAATGAATAAAAAGAATCTTATAATTCTATTCTCTTATTACTTTAATTCAAACCTTTTAGTACTAAAACTCTGAATTCATACAATAGAATCTTTTAACTAAAATTAAGAAATTAAATTGAATATGTATTGGTAATATATAATATCATGTAGATATATTTTAAAATTATTTTATTCTAAATTTTATAAACATGTATCAAGGAAGATTACTCTCAAGTAAATCCACCAGCTTCCTAGTCTACAATCATGTAGATTCTTACCAAAACGAGCATAATTCTAGTCAGCAAACTTGTATTCTTCTATATTTAGCCTACTGTAATTCCTCCATTAGAGTATACAATCTGTATATATAAGACACCAAAATCATAACAATAATATTGAGGTGAATTTCCATTGAAACACTCTCTGTGCATCTTCTTTATAGCATCAGAGCACCACCACTCCAACGAGACTACGATCCTCGCATCTGCTATGTCTTCCTCTTAACATCCGAACAACCAACCTCCCTCTCCAACCGAAACAACACTGGTTGATCTCAACATCATAGCACAAAATAAATGAGAAAACAACTCCCTCCATCTTCCTACAGCGGCATGCCTAATCCGAAGCTCTTTTCCCTTGATGACACTCCCACATCTACCCCAACAAATACCCATTGGTTTCGACAGGACAGACTAATCCACAGTGCCATTCTTGCCTCAACCTCCACCACCACCACTCCTCTGATAACTACCGCTAAAACATCCCACGAGTCATGGACAAAATTAAATCACATGTACGCTAGCAGATCTCAAATGAGAGCTATGCAATTCAAGGAAGAAATCACCTTGATTAAAAGGACAAATCGTTCAATTCTAGAGTATCTTCATGCTTTAAAGGCATTCGCTGACAATATAGCTTTGATAGATCACCCCATATCTGATGATGATCTAACCCTTTACATTCTTAATGGTTTGAGTTTTGATTTCAGGGACATAGCTGCATCAATTCGTGTGAGGGGAAAATCCTTGTCTTTCGAAGAACTCTATGACGTTTTGGTGGGTCATGATAGTTATCTCCGACGACTAGAAGCCACCACCCAACAACTTATGGTGATGACAAACTACACCAACTGCAGGACCTCTTTTAGGAGTTCATCCCAGAAGGATAATGGCAAGCCTTTTTGTCCTTATATAATTAGGGCCAAAATAGAGACTCAAGGTCTCAATACAAAACATTGGGCCAACCTAATAATAATGAAAAATGACACCAACCTAAATGTCAATTTTGTGACTAAATTGGTCACACGGCCAAATTATGTCCCCATCTAAAGTCTCATGCCGTCACTGCTAATTGCACATCCACCTCCTGTTAAAGGAAAGAAATTGGTCAACTATTGTAATTAGTAGATTTCTAGTAATTAGCTGAGATTGAGTCAATCACATCTATTGTGATTTACTTAGAATAGATTTCCTATTTACTTAGAATAAAATTTGTAGTCTGCATAAAAGCTTGTACATTACATTCTCTTTCTCATCAATACAAACTATAGAATTTCATATTCTTTCGTGATATCAGAGCACCAATATTGGTGACTCTGCCCAAACATCTTCCGCCATCATAAATAACCAACCAATAAAGATCGCCAACATGGATGATATAAATCATCCGAATTTGAAATCAATGTATTCGACTCACTCACCCACACCATTCAGACTCACCCGACCTTGTTCTCATTTCCAAGCCTTTCAAAGGACATAATTATGTTCAATAAAGCCGTTCGATGCGAATTGCTTTGAGTGCTTAAAACAAACTAGGATTCATTGACTGAACCATCAAATCCTCAGCAAGCACTGATGCCAAATCTGATATTTGGTAGAGATGCAACGACATGGTGTTATCATGGATTCTGCAATTACTACATCCTGATATCGCAAGCGGTGTGCTTTACTGCACCAACACATCCATGATATAGAATGATCTTAAAGACCAGTTCTTACAAAGCAACAATTCCAGGATTTTCCAAATCCGCCAAGAAATTGCTGAACATCGACAAGGGCACCTTGTAATTTTAGAATATTACAACAAACTCAAGGCCCTATGGGATGAATTAGATTCCTATCATGAACCCATCATTTGCGCTTGTGAGGGTTCTAAAGCATTCGTGGCTTGATCCTCCAACACGAGCAGCAGATGGACGTGCCAAACTGTCAAATCGGATCCCATGCTATGCAAACCGGTCGTTATACGACCGTCAAGGGTGGCACAAGCCCTAGCAACTCTGCGGTGGCAAAACCTTCTGGTGCTGGGGATGGCAAGCATGACTTCTACTCAAGGAGGTCTCTGAAGTGTTCTTATTGTGATGAAGACACTCATATAATTAAAAATTGCTATTATCTCAACGATTATCCCATGGGCCACAAATTACATGGAAAAAATATCAAGCCTAAAAACAAAAGGCCTGCTGCCTACACTATCGAAAAAGATCCAATTCCAGAACATGACAGCAAATCCAACGAAAGCCCAACTTTCACTACTGAAGAATACAATCAGTTGATCGCTCTTTTGCACAACCGACCCAATAATTTTCCACTTGTTAATGCAACAAGTATTGTTACATCCACCTACAATCTTTCACAGTATAACCCACATTCAAATATATATATTGGAAAATGGACAATAGATCCTCAGATCATATGTAATGTTTTGCACCTACATTACACCCCTAATTGATTTGTGATTTCTTTCAATTACATCACTGATTGATTTTAGACTTTTAATTTTATACAATTTTACCCATGTCGAACTTTAATGTCACCTCGGATTTTAACACCTTTTTCATTTTTATTTTTGGTTTTTGATTTATGCAATTTGACTCTCAATCGACTATTAAACTTTCAATTCTCTTCAATTTCACCCCTGATTTCAACCAATTGGGTCCTAGGGTTCGACGCCTTTTGCTATAAAGTTCTTAGCTATGAATTTCTTTAATTTAGCCTTTAATTGACCTTAAATTTCTAATTTCTTGTGATTTTACCCCTGATTTCAACCAATTGACTTTATAAAAATTAAATTTGGTTTTTTAAAATTTCATTCTTCATAATTAAGTTCAAATTGAGCTCCCAAACTTAATTTTTCACCAATTAAGCTCCTAATAAAATTAATTTGACCTATTTAAAGCATAACTAAGTCCTTGAACCTCATTAAATCCTTTAATTGGACCCAAATTAATTCTTAAACATAGTTGAACTTTTAATTTGGCCCATGATTAAATCAAATTGACATATTAAAAATTAAATTATATCTCTAGGCTTAATTTTTATGCAAATTCATCCAATAATGATTTAATTTTATCTTTGAATATGTATCATCTCTCTAATTTTGAGTATAATAGAATATAATTAAGCTTCAAACTCTATCCAAAATTATAGCTTGATTTTTTATATTTATGAAATTCTTCTCAATCTGCTTTTGTCATATTGCTCGTCTTCTAGTTATTATTATTTATATTTTTATTTTTTTACGGGGAAGTCAAAAAGATAAAATTTAAGGAATAATGAGTGATCCAATTTAATTTATATTATTTATTTCTGGTGCTTCACACAGTTTTTCTGCTTCAAGCGCAAACACGTGTATCTTTTTACTTTGTACATGTTCAATGGTGCATGAATCACCATGAAAACCATCACAACATGACAAGAACTCGTTAGGAAAGGTTAAAACATCAATAAAATCCTCAAATTTCACATCATAATGATATTTTGCTTAAAATACTCACTTTCTTAGCCCTTCACCTAATAATCGTGCACTTATTTAGTGTTATAAGTGATGTTAAGAGCACCATCTAATCTATAAGTACCAGCTCTGCTTCGCACATTATCTTCAATTTATCTTCTGTGAATAATGGGTGTCATCACATGTGAAAAAGAGATAGCTTTATCAATCCCTCCAGCCAAAATATTCAAGGCTTTTGTCCTTGATGGTAACCATCTCATTCCTAAGGCTGTGCCAGGGGTTATTGAGAGTTTAGCCCTTCTTGAAGGAGATGGAGGGCCTGGATCCATCAAGCAAGTTAATTTTGGTGAAGGTCAGTTACAAAACCAGCTATAATCTTTGCTTTTTAATATTGGTGTGTTTCATATGAACCAGAAGGACTAACAAAAGTGCTGTAAATTAATCCTTACAGGTACTGGATACAAGTATGTGAAGGAGAGGATTGATGTGATAGACAAGGAGAACTGCATTTATGAATACACTATGATAGAAGGTGATGTCTTGGGGAGTGAATTTGAGAAAGTGTCCAATGTGGTTAAATTTGAGGCCTCGCCTGATGGAGGATCCATCTGCAAGGGCAGCAGCAAGTACTACACCATTGGTGATATTAAGGTCAATGAAGAGGAGATAGACGCTTTTAAAGAAAAGCAAATGGGACTCTTCAAGGCCATTGAAGCCTACCTTTTGGCAAATCCTGATGCTTAAATTAGTCTGTTCAAGTCAAAGAAATAAGGGTTTTCTGGGCAAGATTTTCGGGTCCCTGTAACTTCTGTAAGATGAATAAGTTATTAAGTGTTGTAATCACCAAACTCAGAATTTTGTTTTAGAAAGTGTGGGCAGTGAGAGTGAGCAATGCTATCACATCTCTTGCTGTCTGATTGAAGTTTCTTATATCTAAAATTAATGTGTGATGGGCTGCTAGATATAACTGCATATAACTGTATTTTATTATATAACTGCATAAAACTATCAGATAAAAGCAGCCAAAAGCAAACTGCTAGATACCAATGGCAGAAGTTTGACCATTAATAAACCCGGCTGTTGTTGAATATGCATGAGCGAATTCTGTAGTTTTGTACAATAGCAAATGCTATAGAGAAGCAAAGCAGAGGAAATTAAGGCTAACAAAAAAATGTCCATGGAATGGGAGTATTCAAGGCCATTGAAGATTTACCTCTAGGAAAGTCTGTTGGTAAAATACAAACCATTTCATTGGTATTTCTGCTGGCTTCATATATTGTTTTTCAACAGTAAGAAAAGTTTTAGGCTTCATATATTGTCGTCACATTTCTCCTACGCAAAGGCTCAACAAAATCAGTCTTTTCACCGTCTTCCCATTTCATTTCTCTCCATTCGATTGTTTTTACAACTCCAAGTTCATCATGGGTGTTATCACTTATGAAAGGGAGGTTAATACCACAATCCCTCCAGCCAAGATGTTCAAGGCCCTTGCCATCGATGGTAACGACATAGTTGCTAAGGTCTTCCCACAAGCTATTAAGAACATTGTCAATCTTGATGGAGATGGAGGGCCTGGAACCATCAAGCAGATTAACTTTGATGAGGGTCAGTTACAGTAGCTCGAATCCTTCCAGAAACATTTCAAAATCTTGGCATACTTTCAAACAAATAAAGAAGGCATACCATTTAAATTTCTGATTGAATTGGTAAAGAGCGGACGATTATTCTGAAAAAATCTCAAGGTGCTGGATACAGCAATAGAAGGTTGATGCGATAGACAAGGAGAATTTCACATGTGCCTACAGCATGTTTGAAGGTGATACATTGACAAACAAATTTTATATGAGGTTAAATTTAAGGCCTCCCCCGAAGGAGGATGGATCCATCTGCAGGAGCAGCACCAAGTACTCCACGATTGAGGACAATGAGATAAATAAAGAAGAAATTAAATCCGACAAAGAAAGGTCCATGGGAGTATTCAAGGCCATTGAAACCTACCTCTTGGCAAATCCAGATGCTTAAATCAGTCTGTTTAGCACTGTTTTCATGTTAAGCCAACTGTGATGTTTGTCAGTTTCTTCACGTGAAACTCTAAAAATGACGATTAATTCTACTTCAGTTGTAATCAAACCAAAATTTTTCAGGTCTTATAACATGATTCTTATTCTGATTACTATTTATAATCCTACTTAAATCCGTACACATAGAGCGCTACATGTTTGATTCAAGGTTGTCAATTCCGTTCCGTTCCGTTCCATCCAGAATGGCCGAAACATTCCAAACCAATTCAAA
The DNA here is from genome assembly GCA_018804465.1 of Populus tomentosa. NCBI lineage: Eukaryota > Viridiplantae > Streptophyta > Magnoliopsida > Malpighiales > Salicaceae > Populus > Populus tomentosa. The sequence goes on along the minus strand of CM031987.1, from coordinate 193,016 downwards.
AAACGGAACAAAACGAAACAAATTTCGTATCATTTTAAATCTCAGTCCGTTCCGGATTTTTCCGGCTAAATTCCGTTTGGAACGTTCTGGTTTCATTCCACATGTTCCGTTCCGCTCTTGAAAAGCCATTGAATCAAATTGAACTTTGTTCAATTTAATTAATTAAACCACCAAATTATAAAAAGCTCTTTTTCATTACTATTTTCAATAACAATAATATTATTAATAATATTGAAAATTATTATTACTATTTTCATTAACAATGATATTAATTTTTTAAAATTAAATTTATCACTAATATATATGGTTTATATTCAATTTTTATTTTTATTTTTATGTTTATACTTTGTAGGAATTTGAGCAAAACAAGGGATGCTTTAGATTCCATTAGCCTTGATAGTATTGACCTAACTTTATATTTAAAATATTTTTGTTAAAACATTTTACTTTCATAATATTTTGATATTTTGTTTAAGTTGAATTACTTTAAGCTAAAGATCTATTTAATCTTAACTATTTAGAAATATTTTAAATTTTAAAATTATATTTGTTTGGCATTGTGTTTGTATTGCATAATTTATAATTAATTTATCTTGAATTTGAATTATGTTTGTTGAATATATATATATATATATATATATATATATATATATATATATATATATATATATATATATGCACACACACACACACACAACCCTGAAATGGCACGCCGAAACACTCCAAAATTGAAATATTTCATTCCAATTGAAAAAACAAAACACCTACCGAAACAGAATTGACAACCTTGGTTTAATTGAATGGTACATCCTATATAGAAATATATTACACACTCTGCAGGGGTTAATATTTTTTTTTAAATGTAAAAAATATTAAAAATATAAATAAATATTTTAAACGATTTGAGTCTGACAACAATGCAAGATTCAAGAGCCTTGATCTAACAACCAAGTTAAACTCAAGAATCTTGAGTCTAGCAACCATGACTAATTATTTTTTTCTATAAAAAAATTAAATTATCCTTGAAATATCCTAAATATAAATTCTATATTTTTTTAAATTTTTTATGTTTTTATAAAACAAAACATTTAAAACTCCCATGAAATATCCTAAATAGAATTATTAATTATTTTTTATAAATATTTTTTTTAGAAAAAAATATTTGAATTATTATTTAGGTATTCTAAACCAAAATCCTATTTTTTTAATTTTTTTTATTTTTCATAAAAAAATATATTTAAATTACCCTTAAAGTATCATAAAAAAAATACTAATTAATTTTTTTATATTTTTTTTTATATTTTGTCTATTAAAAAAATACTAAAACTATCATTGAAGTATCCTAAACATAAATTCTAATAATTATTTTTTAATTTTTTTAATTTTCTTTTTAAAAATTTAAACTACTCTTAAAGTATCATAAATAGAAATACTAAGTAATGTTTTTATTTTAGAATATTTTTCTATAAAAAATATAAAAATTATCCTTGAAGTATCCTAAATAACTTGTTTTATAAATATTTTTTATTTTATATAAAAAACATTTAAACTACTCTTGGAGTGTCATAAATAATAATTTTAATAAATGTTTTCTATTTTTTTATAAAAAAATATTTAAACTACCATTGAAGTATTCTAAAAAGAAATACTAATTAATTTTCTTTCTATTTTTTTTATATAAAAAAATTTAAACTATCCTTAAAGTATCTTAAATAATTTTTTTTTATAAATTTTTCCTATTTTTTATAAAAAAATTAAACCATTCTTGAAGTATCTTAAACAAAAATTATAATTAATTTTTTATACATATTTTTATTTTTTATAGAAAAACATTTAAACTATTCTTGAATTATTATAAGCAAAAATTTTAATTATATTTTTTTAAAATTTTATATAGGCTTTTCAGTCTGGCGGTCAAGTCATATTCAAGAACCTTGGGGTCTGATACCAATGCCAATAAATTCAATTTATCAATCCCCATTTTCTACTATATGCCTATTTATACATTAAACAAAACCTTAAACAGTTTTTTTTTTTTTTTAAATCACCCATAGCCTATATATAGTAATACTTAAAAATAAGTCCATAAAAGCCAATAATTAAATTTTGAATATATATATATATATATATATATATATATATATATATCCCTTGTTATTACTTTATATTATGTTTTACTTCTTTACATAAAAAAAATTCATAAATTTTGTTATATTTTTTTAATCATTGTTGCTAAAAATTAAAAAAAAAACCTTTAAATAAAACATTCATAAATTTTTTTGTTCATGCCTATATTTTGAATTTATACACATACCACATATAACGAAAACCCAAAAATAATAAAATTACATCAAAATTCAAAACATTATTAAATTAGACTTCTGTTATTATTTTTTATAGGGGGTTTTGGTTATTTTCTTATTTTATGTCTTGACTCATTTTTAGAGGAAAGTGTTTATACATTTTGACAAACTCTACTAATATATAAAAAAGAATTTTTAATTAAAAGATAAAATAAAATCTGGTGGCCAGGAATCACAATTCAGAAACAAAAATGTAATTGGTGGCGTGATACTTGAATGAATCATCGTATGCATATAAGATGTGATTTGTTACATGAAAAAACAGTAACACATAAATAAAGTCTATGTACTAACTTTCATTGAAAATTATGCCGTTGTATTTTTATTTATTTTCATATTAATTGTATTATTTTTTTACAAGTCTATTTCTTTCTTAATAATGGTATGCAATAAAATAAAAACAAAATGAAAATATATGGAATTTTCCAACTGATCAAGCATATTTACGAAACTACCGTTAATGATTTTCATGCTATTTTTCAATCTAATTGTCGATATTATTTAACAACATTACCAAACTTCGATCGCTCTAAAAGTTTAACAGTATATAAAGCTATATGTGAAGGAGGCCCTCATAATTAAATTTTCATTCTAATTTGACGGTTGGATTAAATGTTATGCTTAATAGCGCTATATTGGTCAGGAAATGATTTTTACGCAAGAAAAACCCAAATTTTCTTGTTTAACCCTTTTATAAAACATTTACATTAATCATCTAAACCCTAGGGGTTATTTTAATATATGTACATAAACCCCTATCCTTCTGTTATTTGAACATGATCACTCTTGGTCCTACGTATTTATTTTGTCTCTATAAATTTTTTTTTCCCTAATAATTTAGCACTATATTCACTTTTCATTTCATTAATTTCACCATTTTTATCTTGATTTAGGTTTCTTTAATTTAATTTAACCCATTTTACTATCAGTTAAATTCCTCATATTTTAATAACCTTGAAAAATTATAATCGGAGGTTTACATTATCACCAGCAGTAGCCTCTCGTTCTTCATTTTTTTCTCTCCCTAAGCCCTTAAACCCCAAATCTGAAACCCTAAACCCTAAAATGCCAAGCCCTAAAACCCTGAACCTCAAACTATAAACCCTAAATTGTTTTGGAAAAGATTAAGTTGTATAAATCTAAAAAAGTACAAGATACGAGAGGTATGCTCCAATAATTATAAAGGACACGTAAAATCAACGAAAAACAAATAAGCTTGTACATTGTCGCTCGTGTACGGCGTTGCGACGATTGCCCACCACCCTCATCAGGTGTGGTATGTCTATCTGTTCTAGTAAATATAGGGAGACAAAGAATTCTTGTTTCTTATCAGTGAAAAAATAGAATGGGAGTCGCCACCTAGTATTTGGTTACTAGGAACCCTAACTGGTCTCAGAGATCAGGTATGGAGACTGGTTGCGTAAAGGGAGGGTATTAGCACCCCAAATACGCCTTACCTAAGGTAAGCTGCATTGTTTTATTGTCTGATAAAAATCTAAGGTCTTGTCATGTTTTTTTAATTGTTGGTCTGTCTATGGTTCAAAAAAAGCCCTCCTTAGTAAAGAGGTTCTTATCTTATGGGGTAAAACCTAACCGTTCTAATGTCTATAAAAGAACTATCTTTTTAATATCGGGAATATGGTTTACGTATAAATTTGTAATCCCAGACATTAAAACAAAACAAAATATTTTTTGATTTTTTTTTGAAATATTGGCTAAGTTCTCATGACTTTAATAAACTGGTCATTAAAGCTAAAACACATGCTAATATAAATATATAATTGAAGTTTTCTTTGTTGTATTAAAATACAATATGAGTTTTTTTTTTTAGCTTTGAGAGACTTGGCCGTATGCATAAAATAAAAAAAAACATTTTTTTTCAAGGTTTTGACAAAAAACCAGGTATTTTAATACCATATTTGTATATTTACTGTATTAAATACAAATCAATATTAAGCAAAATTCAACAAAAAAATACGCAGAAAAATAAAAAATTTTCCATAAGATTTTTTTGAAAATTTTTGTGACTAGGCTAAACCTGGCTAAAAAAAACAAATCTAGGCCGAATCCCACTACTACATGAACAGTGGGCGTGAATTATAATTCACGCCTACTATTCACGCAATGAACAGCTGGGACGAAGAAGAAGAAGAAGGGGGGAGGGAGGCTGACTAGCGATGGTTCTGATGGTGGCAGAGGACAACGGGGTGCAAGTGGTGGTGGTGGCGGCAGGAAGAAAGAAGAAGAAGAAAATCTGTAGGGGGAGAGGACCGACGGTTGCTGTGGTTGGACAATGACTGTGTTGGCTTCCTGTGGTGGAGATGGTAGCTGAAAAGCTAATGGTGATGACAGTGGTGGCTTGGACAGCGAAGAGAGAGAGAGAGAGTGTGAAGAGACAGACGATAAAAGGAAAACTTCTGGGGAGGAAGACTGGTTTTTTGGCTGTCTTTGGACCCAAAGTTCTCCACCTCTAAAGCATGAAGACCAAATCTATTTATAGGCGGTGGAGGAGGGACACTTTTACTCTTCTAGTGCAAAATCTCAGCCTTTGGTTCGACCCGAAAGCATCCTAACCATTGGCTTAAAGTAGCAATGATGAATTGTCAGTTTTACAGGAAAAATGGATGGTCGGGTTGGCCACTTTGAGGTGATGCCACCGCTTCTGCAGCTTTGATTAGGCCGAACGGCTTACACTAGCGTGTAGTCAGGTATCACAGGATCATTTTCGTGCACGTTTCGTCCAATTTGGTGAAGAAACGAGACGCCAAATGCCTTGGGAAGGTGGCCACCTAACCAGCCTCACTGGAGAAGAAGATGAATAGTATCTTACAATTTAGTCCTTTAATTAGTGATTTATTTTTATCTACACCCTTGATTGGCTTCAAAATTTTAATTTTGTTCAATTTTACCCATGAAAAACTTCAATTTAAACCCCAGATTTCAGCGTATTTTTCCTTTTGGTCCTTGGTTTTGGATTTATGCAATTTGACACTTAATTGATCAATAATCTTTCAATTTCTTCAATTTGGCCCCTGATTTGTTTAATTTCAGTCCCTTTGTTTACGCGCCTTTTTCAATTTGATCATTGGTTTTTGATTTCTTCAATCAAGTCCCTAATTGGCCATCAAACTTCAATATCTATGCAATTAAGCCCATGATTTAACCAAATAAAGTCTAAAAAAATTCTACTTTTACCCCAGAACTTTAATTTCTTCCAACTAAAGCCTAAATTGACTTAAAAATTAATTTTTCTTGTAATCAAATCCTATATAAATTCAATTAAACCTCCAATAAAATTTAATTGAGTCCATAAACATTTGATTTTGGACCTTTTTTCTCAAATTGAATTTTTCTTTGTCAACAAGGCTCTTCATCTAAAAAAAATATATTGTCAAATTTTAATCTTTGAATATTTGAGCCTCCTCAACCAACTTCTAGTCATTTTCTGAGCACTCTGACATCCTTTTCTCACTGTTATTATTTTTTGGATTTTTTTGTTTTTAGTTTGAATTTTTTTTAATTTTTTGAAAGAAAAAAGTGAATTTGATGAATAACCCAACAATAGGTTATGACATACATAAAAAAAACATACAAAGCAACATAAACCGATCAATGAATTGATAAAAAAATTACCAAACTAAAGTAGGATAACTAGTAGAAGGTTATGATTATATTTTCTCTGTGAAGCAAGAGCATTATTTATAATAGATGGTGCCACATGAGGAGTAACTGAGGAGTTGAGATTTTGAGGATATCCCCTTTCTTTTTCCTCTTAGCAACGGATAGTTATAATATGGAATTACTTTGACAATTTAATAAGCTACTAGACCACCTCACCACCTCCTAAAATGAGTCAAAAAAAATAATGAAAGAACTCTTGGTAGTTGTTAAAAGGACACTACTAATAAACCAAAACTTGATTATTTGATTATTTGTTAATTAATTAGTTTTTCTGTTTTTTAAAGAAAATTGAAAGAGCACATTTACACAAAATTAACGTCTATAGATTAACTTTCATTGAAAATGCCGATGTAATTAATTAGTTTTTCTGTTTTTTAAATTGTATTGAGTACTAGTCTATTTCTTTCTTAATAATTAATGGTATGCAATAAAAAAAAACAAAAATCTGTGGATTCGAAGAGCCTTATGACTTGTAGTATCGTTTTCTATTATTAAGAAGAATTCCATTAAATTGTATTGAGTACTGTTTGTTTGTGAAGTCCACTGTGTTTCATTAAATTGTGAAAGCTCTCATCCTTTACCCTATTGAAGGGAATGGCCGGATGGGGAATTAAACTTATGAATGAAATCACTGAGATATGATGAGAAATGGAAGACCGTTTCAAAATCCTAATGGTGTTTTGCAATTCAGATCCATATTTTTGTTCTTTGCTGTTTAATCTTTGCATTTGTATTATGAGATGTTTTAAGTTCCACAATCTCTTGTTGTTGGAGATATAAATTCGAAAATGACATATGCCTCATATTCGTAGCGTGTAAATTGGACAAGAACCAAAATCTAGATTATAGGCGGCAAACAATTTATTAAAAAAAAAATAATCCTTATTTCCTATCTATAAATATATACAAGCCTTCACCATCTCCACTCGTGTGCAAGTTCAAAATTAAAAAAACTCCCAGCTAGCAACACAAGACTCTCCCTTTCTCTTACTAGGCTAGCTATCATGGGTGTCTTTGCTTTCAGTGACGAGTTCACCTCCCCAGTCCCCCCTGCAAGATTATTCAAGGCTTTGATTCTTGACTTTGGAAACCTCCTCCCAAAACTCTTGCCACAGTTTATTAAGAGCGTTGACTTCACTCAAGGCAATGGAGAGGCTGGCAGCATCAGGCAGATCAGCTTTCAAGATGGTGAGTGTAAATTTTAGGTCAACCTAATACCTGCATATATAGAAGGAGAAAATCTTAAACGAGAAATTATAATTGACTAGTTGAGCAATAATTTATTACAGCACAATACTAATAGCCAGTAATAGTGTCTTGATGTGAATGTAAAAACTTTTTTACGCAAATATTATAACAAATTAAAGTGCACGTGTCCATGGTATTATTGCAGGTATTGGTACGAACCGAGTTGAAGCTGTTGACCCAGAAAATTTCTCTTAATCGTACAGTTTGATTGAAAGTGAAGGATTATTGGATAAGATGGAAACCATTGTTTATGTGGTACAATTTGTGCCTGGTCCTGATGGTGGGCGTGTGTTTGATTCTGTGCCTTAAGGTCCGAATTAAGCAATTAAATATTTTGCTATACATGTACATATATATTAGGATAATAGAAACATAAACATTAGGATAAAAGAGGAACAGATTAAAAGGATAAAAGAGAGAGAGAGAAGAAAGAAAACTCTCTAAAATCAGGTTTTAGGCTCTTAGCTAGCAATTCTATCTCTTGTAGTAACTACGAGGAGCATGTTTTGACGAGAGAATGCCCAGCGACGACGTTCACTTTCGTCTCACCGCCCTCCATATCCTTAGCAATCCCAAAGGTATTTTCCCACCAAATAAACTGTCAATAGAGCATAGAAAGAGCACCAAAATGAATAAATATAAAAAAACGAAAAGTTGCTACCGAACTGTAAAGAGAGTGGGTGACTTATTGGGTTATAGAGAGGTATGTTTCTGGTAGACAAGCGAAATCAATTCTAAGAGGTTTGATGAATTTATTATGCATGTCCAATGGAAGATGCTAATTTGGAACCAATTTTCATCTTAATCATTTTAAGAAGTTAGCACACTCTTTCAGTAGATTAAGCAGCATCGCCATCTCCATACAAAATCTCCATAAAAAATTAGAAAAAATCGATGGAATATTTCGTTGGAGTTAAGGAAAAACTTATGTGGGCAATTATTATATTGATGGAAACATGTCATCGACAATATGCTTATTATGGATTTGCGTTTCATCGTAGATTCTGTTGGCAAATTATTTTTTTGACTAGATCATCAAATTGATGGAATATTAATGCTAAAAAAATTAGATTTTACCACCAATTCCATAAGAAATATTTCATGGCCTATTCTGTTGAATTATAAGCGGTCATTTTTGATGTTGTAACCCATTTTTGGGTCCCCATAAAAAATAATAAATACAAAAATAAAATAAAATGTGCGCAGTACTGGTCGCAGTAACCCACGTTTACGTTCTGCAGCAGATGAAGATTAATTAGCTAGTTACTGTGCTGTGCACAGTAACTGGCTAATTAATTCACGGGTTACTGTGTGCACAGTACCCCGGTTACTATGCAAAAACCTAAACCCCAAAACTTTCAAGCCAAAAGCCATATTGGAAATTTCCCAAGGGTTCAAGAACAACTACCTCCACTACCGTTACCCCTGAATGAGATGTATCAAAAGCTATTGAGCATTGGGCAAATAGCTCCAGAACCTCTAACACCTCTGCAGCCACCTTATCCTAATTGGTACAAGCCAGAACTCAAATGTGAATACCATGCCGGTATTACTGGGCATAGCATCTATACCTGCAACGCCTTCAAGAGAAAGCTTATGCAATTAATCAAGGCTGGTTGGATAGAGTTGGGAGACACCCCTAATGTGAATACGAACCTGCTGCCTAATCATGCTTAAAGCATATTAGGATGGAATGTTTGGGGAATTGGAAAGCATCAATGGTCCAGCATGATAGCTTGAATTTTTAACCGTGGTGTTGTTCCGCATTGTCTTTGAGTCCTCTACGCAAAGCTTTTGAGAGGAGTTTAGCCTATGAACAGATTCGCCAAAATAGAGGAATGAAGCCTGCCTTGTTATCTCCTTTTGTTAATGCTTTTGAATGAGACTTTCTCGGTTAATGAGCTTCTCTTGTGAAATAAGATCATGTGTTTTCTTGTGTTCACATCACACTCTTCTTTGTTGTTATTACATGTAAATAACATTTTGAGCTCAACTTTGCTTACAACACTACAACATGAAGAATCCTTTGGTGTTCCTTTCTTCCAAACCCATACATTAATCTCATATGTTTCCAAGGATATTTTTTTTGGGACCTCCAAAGTGAGTACAAAAACAAAAATCGTGTTGATATTTGTGCAAAACAAATGCATTTTGAAAATTCAAGTGATTCCTTAAATAGGTACACATATACCTAGAAAACTTGAAAGAAAAAAAGACAATAAAGACAAACAACACTATGAGGTGACTCAAAAGCTGAGTTTTATTTGACTGAATAAATCACTTTGCATACGCGCATGAAAGCAAGACCTATCGATCCTCACTGCAGTGCATTTGAGATGAGGAAAGGCCATCTTTGGTAATCCTTTCACAAGACTGAAATATATCCTTTGCAGTCCCATGTTGAGCCTAGTAGCGTTTTTTGGAAATAACCTTGACTAGGATCACACCCCACACTGGGGGGCAAAATAAGAGAGTTTGTTGTTTTTACCATCCAGACAAAGCAGTGAAGATGGGTGTTGGAATTGATCATGTAATGTTTCTTCTTTCATTATCATCCAAATGAAACAGTGAAGATAAATACTGCGATTGGTTAAAAGATTTGAGCTTCTCATAAAAACAACTGATATGATTGTTCTCAACGAAACAAAAACGAAGAAAACAAAGAGAAAAGCCCAAACCCGACACTGGGGGGCATGACAAATCATTTTTTGTTAAAAAAAAAAAAACCAAATCCAAAAGACAAAGGTCGGGAAACAAGCACAAGTGATTCCTAGTTTTTGAAATCCCTTAAACACTTTTTGAGCCTGCAACATATCCATTTTCTTCGTAACCAATAGCCAAAGCCTACATTATATACCTGATAAAGCCCTTTCTGATCAAAGGCAAGCAATCTGGATAGGTAGGCAGTGCTTTCTCGTGCGGGTCAAATCATTATTCATGCAAATAAAATAAATGCTTTGAATCAATTCGGTTCTCAATAACCCTCAAATTGAAATTTAAACCTTTTGTGACCAACCAGATGTCACTTCACCTTTAAACCAAAAGCAAAAAGCTTTCATCACTTCAAGAAACCTGTCCATAGGAATCACTTGAATTTTTTAGAACAAGTTTATTTTGAACCAATGTCAAAATCATTTTTGTGATTGGAGTAACTTGGACGTTCCAAAAATTTTGCATGAAAATATTTCATTGTACCAAGAAACCCACTTTCACATATCCTCACCCCAAACTAAACCCAAGTTGAACACTTGGTGGGCATGATCAAGCTGGGGGGCAATCAAAAACACATGGTAGGGCTGGCTCCATGATTCCTGTTCTAAGGAAAATGTCAGGCAAAATTGGTAACTCTTGAGATAATGGGTGAAGGACAAAGATGTATGATGACATCAAACCCTTCCCAGAGGTCAAGATCACAAGATGTAACCCGAGTAAGCAAAAGTGGAAAAGCCATCGAAGTTTACTACCAATACTACAACTTTTGAGAGAAAAGAAAGACACCATGAAGAAATGGGGGCCTATATTTCTCAGGTAAGTATATATGCATATCAATCATAATGCATTTGCTTTTCAACATTGACAATCATTGTTTCAACATCATCTTTTAGGTAGTGCTTTTTATAACCCTACCTCCGTTTGAGTGCGCTTTTGAGCCCTCACCTCCATTTTGAGTGTGCCTTTGAGCCCTCACCTCCATTTTGAGTGCGCCTTTGAGCCCTCACCTCCATTTTGAGTGCGCCTTTGAGCCCTCATCCCTTTGGTAGTGCGTTTTCTAACCCTACCTCCTTTTGAGTGCGCCTTTGAGCCCTCAACTCCTTTTGAGCGCGCCTTTGAGCCCTCACCTCCATTTTGAGTGCGCCTTTGAGCCCTCATCCCTTGGGTAGTGCGTTTTTTAACCCTACCTCCTTTTGAGTGCGCCTTTGAGCCCTCACCTCCATTTTGAGTGCGCCTTTGAGCCCTCATCCCTTTGGTAGTGCGTTTTCTAACCCTACCTCCTTTTGAGTGCGCCTTTGAGCCCTCACCTCCATTTTGAGTGCGCCTTTGAGCCCTCATCCCTTTGGTAGTGCGTTTTCTAACCCTACCTCCTTTTGAGCGCGCCTTTGAGCCCTCAACTCCTTTTGAGCGCGCCTTTGAGCCCTCACCTCCATTTTGAGTGCGCCTTTGAGCCCTCATCCCTTGGGTAGTGCGTTTTTTAACCCTACCTCCTTTTGAGTGCGCCTTTGAGCCCTCACCTCCATTTTGAGTGCGCCTTTGAGCCCTCATCCTTTTGGTAGTGCGTTTTCTAACCCTACCTCCGTTTGAGTGCCCCTTTGAGCCCTCACCTCCATTTTGAGTGCGCCTTTGAGCCCTCACCTCCATTTTGAGTGCGCCTTTGAGCCCTCATCCCTTGGGTAGTGCGTTTTCTAACCCTACCTCCTTTTGAGTGCGCCTTTGAGCCCTCACCTCCATTTTGAATGCGCCTTTGAGCCCTCATCCCTTTGGTAGTGCGTTTTTTAACCCTACCTCCTTTTGAGCGCGCCTTTGAGCCCTCAACTCCTTTTGAGCGCGCCTTTGAGCCCTCACCTCCATTTTGAGTGCGCCTTTGAGCCCTCATCCCTTGGGTAGTGCGTTTTTTAACCCTACCTCCTTTTGAGTGCGCCTTTGAGCCCTCACCTCCATTTTGAGTGCGCCTTTGAGCCCTCATCCTTTTGGTAGTGCGTTTTCTAACCCTACCTCCGTTTGAGTGCGCCTTTGAGCCCTCACCTCCATTTTGAGTGCGCCTTTGAGCCCTCACCTCCATTTTGAGTGCGCCTTTGAGCCCTCATCCCTTGGGTAGTGCGTTTTCTAACCCTACCTCCTTTTGAGTGCGCCTTTGAGCCCTCACCTCCATTTTGAATGCGCCTTTGAGCCCTCATCCCTTTGGTAGTGCGTTTTCTAACCCTACCTCCTTTTGAGTGCGCCTTTGAGCCCTCACCTCCATTTTGAGTGCGCCTTTGAGCCCTCATCCCTTTGGTAGTGCGTTTTCTAACCCTACCTCCATTTTGAGTGCGCCTTTGAGCCCTCATCCCTTTGGTAGTGCGTTTTCTAACCCTACCTCCTTTTGAGTGCGCCTTTGAGCCCTCACCTCCATTTTGAGTGCGCCTTTGAGCCCTCATCCCTTTGGTAGTGCGTTTTCTAACCCTACCTCCTTTTGAGTGCGCCTTTGAGCCCTCACCTCCATTTTAAGTGCGCTTTTGAGCCCTCATCCCTTAGGTAGTGCGTTTTCTAACCCTACCTCCTTTTGAGTGCGCCTTTGAGCCCTCACCAATATTTTTCTGGGTAGGTCACCCATTACAATGCGACCAATTCTCCATGTTTTATATCTGGGTAGGTCACCCATTACAATGAGACCACACTTCACATTCTTTCCTTTTTTTCGGGTTAAAGGGGATTGGCGAAAGGAATCTCAGTTTAGCCCAACCATACACAGGACTTTGGGTCCGATTGAAGTTTTAGGTCAATCAAATTTTGAGACGACCAGTTTCGGAAGACCAATGTTTTTTTCTTTACAACACTTACTATGCACAAATCTTTGCTCCGTAAGCATTGTAAAGAGGGGGGCAACTGTTGTAACCCATTTTTGGGTCCCCATAAAAAATAATAAATACAAAAAAAAAAAATGTGCGTAGTACTGGTCGCAGTAACCCACGTTTACGTTCTGCAGCAGATGAAGATTAATTAGCTAGTTACTGTGCTGTGCACAGTAACTGGCTAATTAATTCACGGGTTACTGTGTGCACAGTACCCCGGTTACTATGCACGCTAATTAATTCTCTGGTTACTGTGCACACAGTAACCCGGTTACTATGTGCACAGTAACCAGCCCATGCAAAAAAAAAAGAAAAAAGAAGAGGGCTAAACGGTGCCGTTTTGAACGGCACTGTTCCCCTTTCTTCCCCGCCTAACATACAGCAGTAAAGAAGGAAAAAAGATGTATATTTAATGGCGTTGGTCCCTCCAGCCCACCGACCGCCGGTCCCTCTAGCCCACCGACCGAAGACATTGGCCGACCGCCTACCGCACCGCCGAAACTGAGGGAGGCACGCCTGGACAGCCACGCCCGACCAGCCGCCGCATGACCCCACGATGAAAAAAAAAAAAAACATGCTCACGGGCTATAAATGGAGGAAGAACAGAAGGAAACAAGGAGGGGGGGGAGAGAAGAGAAGGGAGAGACAGAGAGAAGAAAGCAGAAGAGAAGGGAGAGAGAGCGAAGAAGAAGAAGAAGCAGAGAAGAGAGTAAAACAGAGGAGAGAGAGAGAGGAAAACAGCACCGCCGGCCACCACGAACAGCCAGTTCCGCCGCCGCCGCCGCCGCCACATCAGTTGCTGCCAACCTCACCACCGCTCCAGGTAGCCTTTCCCGTCGTTTTTTTTGGTTCAGGTTCATCTGCATGCAGAACGTTTACATTCTGCAGCAGATGAAGATTAATTAGCGAGTTACTGTGCTGTGCACAGTAACTCGGTTACTGTGCATGTGCACAGTAACCCGCAGATTAATTCTCTGGTTACTGTACACACAGTAACCCGGTTACTATGTGCACAGTACCAGCCCATTCTTTGGGTCAGGTTCGGCCCAGCCCATATATTTGGGCCTGATCCGGCCCATTTCAAAGAAAAAAATCAAAAATATTTGTTTCAGCATTTTATAATTTTTCCGCGTAATTTTTATGTCATTTTGATTAATATTTGGTGATATTTTTTTTATGTTGTTAAAAATACAAAAATCTGATTTTCAAATACCCGGTTTTCGTCAAAAAAAACTTCCACAAAATACAAAAAAATTAAAAAAAGAGAAAAAAATGTTTTTATGCATACGACCAAGTGTCTCAAAGCTAAAAATTTATATTGTATTTTTTCATACACCAAAAAAAATGTTTTAGCATGCATTTTGGCTTTAATAACCAGTTTATTAAAGTCAAGAGAATATTGGCCAATATTTCAAAAACAACAAAAATTTTATTTTGTTTGCCTCTTAGTATCCAGGGTATGACTTTACACGTAATGCATATTCCGGATATTTAATTCTTTTTTTTTTTGGACAATAGAACCTGGGGTATGACATTACATGTAATGCGTATTCCGAACAATAAAAAATCACAACACGACCTTATATTTTATCAGACATTAAAACAATGCAGCTTACCTTAGGTAGGGCGTAGTTGGGGTGCTAATACCTTCCCTTTACGCAACCAGTCTCCGTACCCGATCTCTAAAGACCAGTTAAGGTTCCTAGTAACCAGAATACTAGGTGGCGACTCCCTGTCCATTTTTTAGCTTAGAGACAAAGAACTCCTTGTCTCACCATATTTTCCACGCCAAATAGACAACATACCACACCCTCATGAAGGGTTGAGGGTGGACGATCGCCGCGCCGCCGCACACGTGCAACATTTGATGGCATCGTAAATAGAATATTTTTACAAAATATATCATAAGCGTTGCCATTAGAAATTCCAAAATCTTTTATAACTTTTCAACAAAATATGACCTAACATTACTGACAAAAATACTAATGAAATAGTCAATTCCATCAACGATTCCATCATAATGTCATATTTATGTTTTGTGTTGTTTGGTTGTTATAATCTCAAAATGCATTTGGGATTATAATCTCAGAAACTCACAACAATAACAACATCAAAAAGAAAAAAAAATTGAGATTATATATATATATATATATATATATATATATATATATATATATGACTATATAAACTCTACATGTGTTGAATGTAAAACATATAATCAAATTATTGAATAATATTTTTTTTTGCTATTCTAAATTTCTATAGTATCCATCCCTTTTAAACTGATTTAATTTTGGATGGAGATGTTATTACTTAAGACACCAAACCATAATAGACACTCAATTATCTAAATTAAATTTATTGGGATGTTTGTATAAAAACCGATACTATATAGACCTCTATCGACCTTATGAATGCTTTATGTGTTTATAGCATACATGTTTGATATGTGGTGCAGGGTGTTTTTCAAAAGTGTTTTTCGATTGAAAATACATCAACATAGATTTTTTAGATTTTTTCAATTTTGATATTAGTACATCAAAATCATTATAAAACACTAAAGAAAAAATCAATTTAAGACTTTTATCAGGCCAACATACTTTTGAAACGTACCCAGATGTAAGTGGAAATTAACGCAATACCAACCAATAATACTTCAACGGAAATTTTCACTACAACCATTATAACTTCCTCTACTTCTTCAACTTCCTGTTCAAATGGTAGACATGAATCACCACCATCTTCTTTTACTTTCATAATTGACCATTCAAATTCTATGAGTAGCCCTGCAACTACTCCTGCCTCTGGTACCTTACTTGAGTCAATACGTAAAGCTCGAGCTCTCTCTCCTCCTCCAGCTCCACGCATGACAACAAGATTGATGCGAGTTATAACCAAGAAAAAGACCAACCTTGATCTATCTACTATAAAGATCTCAAAACCATACACTCTCAAACAAGCCCTGAAAGATCCAAACTAGCCTCTAGCTATGGATATAGAGAATGCTGCTCTTCATCGAAACCACACTTGAGATCTCATTGAACAACCTTATGATGTTAATATAATAAGCTATAAGTGGGTGTACAAGCTGAAACACAAGCCAGATGGGAGCATAGAAAGGTATAAAGCCAGCCTTGTGACTAAAAGGTATAACCAAACTTATGGTCTTGATTATTTTGAGACATTTATTCCAGTAGTTAAGGCTACAACTATTCAAATCATACTAACTATTGCTCTTAGTTTTAAGTGGGAAATTCAATAACTTAATGTTCATAATGCTTTCCTGAATGGTGAGTTAGAAAAGTAAGTATACATGTCTCAACCTCTTGGATACATGGACACTCAATTCCCAACCAAAGTGTGTAGATTGAAGAAGACTTTATATGGTTTGAAACAAGCACCATGAACTTGATTTCAAAGACCCAGTTCTACTCTTCTATAGTGGGAATTCAACAATTATAGGGCTAATAGTTCTATGTTTCTACACTTTGGTGAGTCCATAGCTTTGATAGTCCTTGCCCATGTTGATGATATAATCATCAACGACAACTCATCAACACAGATTTCTTCACTTATAGCTAAGCTTGACTCTATTTTTGCCTTAAGAGACTTAGGGCAGCTATCCTACTTCCTAAGAGGTCTCGTGTAATGAAGGCTCAATGAATTTGAGCCAAACCAAATACTTGGACAAATTCTTCCCAATACTAAAACAACATAAAATATTTTTTTTTTGTTTTTGATATTTTAGCCAATGTTCTCTTGATTTTAATAAATTGGTTATTAAAACCAAAATGCATGTTAAAACATTGTTTTTTATTGTATGGAAAAAACATAATATGATTTTTTAGCTTTGAGACACTTAGCCGTATGCACAAAAATATTTTTTATTTTTTTTTGTATTTTTGGAAGTCTTGATGAAAACTGAGTATTTTCATATCGGATTTTGTATTTTTAGTAATATAAAAATACTGTTCGATATTAATCAAAATGACATAAAAATATGCAGGAAAATTGCAAAATTATGAAAAATATTTTTTAAATGTTTTTTTCTTTTTAATCCGGAAGTGGGCCAGACCCAGCCCAAATTAGTGGGCTAGGCCGGAATTGGCCCAAAACTAAAGGGGCTGGTTACTCTGCATAAGCACATTAACCAACCCTACCTCATTTGCAAGGGCGAAGCAATAAGGAAATAAACAGGGCAGCAAGAGGTTACCTGGGGGTGGTGCAGCTTGAGCATAGCCGTTAGCGGCAGTGACAGTGGCTGTGACAGTGGCAACCTCTCCTCTATTTTCTCTTCTTCTCCACTTCTTCGCATATCTTCTTCGTTTATCTCCTTCCCATCTCTGCTTTTTTTCTTTTTTTTTTGTCCCTCCTGCTCTCCTTTTTCCTTTCCTTTTTTTTTTTCTTTTCCTTTGTCTTTTTTTTCTTGCTCTCTCTCTCTCTTCCTTTGTTTTCAAGGGAGGGACATGGCTGGGGTCGCCACTGTGTTGTCGCCCCACGACTGCCCGAGGGGCACATTCCCTTCTTTTTTCACCGCCTCGTGGTAGGCCACGGGTCAGAGGTTATACAAGTGGGGTTATGGTCGACATCTTTTTTATGCTCTCTGGAGAGAGAGGGAGAGAAACGTCAGTGAAAAAATCTTATTCTTCCCTTGCTTCGCATGTCCAAGGAGAGAAGAAGACCTATATTGCTGTTTAAAATGACACCGTTTGGCTCTTTTTTTTTTTACGTGAACAACACATGAAATAACGTTGTTTTGGACAAAACGCGTCGTTTCATTTAAAAGGAAAAGACGGCAAAAACGTGTCAGAGTTCACATTGGTCCTTGATTTGTGATTTGTTCAATAAAGTCCTCAATTGCAATTTTGATTGTAAAAATCAATTCAATTGTATCCCTGCCAAAAATTAAACAGCGGCCTTGTAGTTGGCCGCTTTTTTCACTTTGATCCTCATCTTGAATTTATGCAATTTGACCCTCAATTGAATAATAAACTTCTAATTTCTTCAATTTGACCCCTGATTCGGATTTAATTACAGCCCCTTTATTTACGAGTCTTTTCCAGTTTGGTCCTTGGTTTTGGATTTCTTTAATTAAGTCCCTAATTGACCATCAAACTTTAATATTTATACACTTAAGCTCCTGATTTGACCAAATTAACTCTAAAAAATTATAATTTTGACCATAAAACTTTAATTTCTTCCAATTAAAGCCCAAATTGACTTTAAAATCAATTTTTCTTGCAATCAAATCCTCCATAAATTCAATCAAACCTTCAATAAAATTTAATTAAGTCCATAAACATATGATTTTGGATTTTTCTTCCTCAAATTAAATTTTCTTTGTCAACATAGCTCTCATCAGTCAATAAAATACCGTCAAATTTCAATATTTGTATTTTTGAATCTCCTCGACCAATTTTTGACCATTTTTTGAGCGTTTTGACATTCTTTTTTTACTGTTATATTTTCTGATAATATTTTTTTTGATCTTTTTTGTATTTTATTTATTTTTTTAAGAGAGAAAAAAAGTGAATTGGGGAATAACCCAAAAATGGGTTATGACATGTATTATCCTAATATATATGTATAGCAAAATATTTAATTGCTTAATTCGGACCTTAAGGCACAGAATCCAACACACACCCAGCAGCCGATTCCATAATCCAAAAAATAAGACAGTGTCACGTGCCAAACTAGTTATTCAAACAGTCATATATTTTTATTTTTATTTTCCAATCTCAACATATGGTTCTCAATTTACAACAAAGAAACCAGACCAGAAGGAGAACTCTATCGGAAGGAACATTACAATAAAATCACAAGTGAATGATGATCATCAAATCCTTATTTTATGTTTTTAACACTACCCACCCAAATTATGGCCACCATAGCCTAACTTAAACACGTACGGTATCATTAACGATATAGCTAGTGAGATATATATAATAAAAGTGCAAAAAGCACTTAAGCATAGGCTTCAGGGTTTTGAAGGAGGTAAGCTTCCACAGCTTTGTACATTTCCAGTGCCTTCTCTTTGCCTTCCTTAACCTCCTCTTCGGTAAGCACAATATCACCCTTGGTGTGATAGGTACTTTTCATTTTATTTATGCTACCACCATCAGGACCAGGCACAAATTGTACCTCATAAACAATGGTTTCCATCTTATCCAATAATCCTTCACCTTCAATCAAACTGTACGAGTAGGAGAGATTTTCTGGGTCAACAGCTTCAACTCGGTTCGTAACAGACTTAAGACCAATACCTGCAATAATACCATGGACACGTGCACTTTGTTATAATATTTGCGTAAAAAAGTTTTTACGTTCACGTCAAGACACTATTACTGGCTATTAGTATTGTGCTGTAATGAATTATTGCTTAACTAGTCAATTATAATTTCTCGTTTAAGATTTTCTCCTTCTATATATACAGGTATTAGGTTGACCAAAAATTTACACTCACCATCTTGAAAGCTGATCTGCCTGATGCTGCCAGCCTCTCCATTGCCTTGGGTGAAGTCAACGCTCTTAATAAGCTGTGGCAAGAGTTTTGGGAGGAGGTTTCCAAAGTCAAGAATCAAAGCCTTGAATAATCTTGCAGGGGGGACTGGGGAGGTGAACTCGTCACTGAAAGCAAAGACACCCATGATAGCTAGCCTAGTAAGAGAAAGGGAGAGTCTTGTGTTGCTAGCTGGGAGTTTTTTTAATTTTGAACTTGCACACGAGTGGAGATGGTGAAGGCTTGTATTTATAGGTAGGAAATAAGGATTTTTTTTTTTAATAAATTGTTTGCCGCCTATAATCTAGATTTTGGTTCTTGTCCAATTTACATGCTACGAATATGAGGCATATGTCATTTTCAAATTTATATCTCCAACAACAAGAGATTGTGGAACTTAAAACATCTCATAAAACAAATGCAAAGATTAAACAGCAAAGAACAAAAATATGGATCTGAATTACAAAACACCATTAGGATTTTTGAAACGGTCTTCCATTTCTCATCATATCTCAGAGATTTCATTCATAAGTTTAATTCCCCATCCGGCCATTCCCTTCAATAGGGTAAAGGATGAGAGCTTTCACAATTTAATGAAATACAGTGGACTTCACAAACAAACAGTACTCAATACAATTTAATGGAATTCTTCTTAATAATAGAAAACGATACTACAAATTACAAAGTCATAAGGCTCTTCGAATCCACAGATTTTCATTTTGTTTTTTTTTTTATTGCATACCATTAATTATTAAGAAAGAAATAGACTAGTACTCAATACAATTTTTTTTTAAAAAGAAAAACTAATTAATTATAACGGAATTTTCAATGAAAGTTAATCTATCTTTGTGTAAATGTGTCCTTTCAATTTTCTTTAAAAAACAGAAAAACAAATTAATTAATAAATAATCAATTAATCAAGTTTTGGTTTATTATCAGTGTCCTTTTAACAACTACCAAGAGTTCTTTCATTAATTTTTTTGACTCATTTTAGGCGGTGGTGATGTGCTCAAGTAGCATATTAAATTGTCTAAGTAATTCCATATTATAACCATCCGTTGCTAAGAGGAAAAAGAAAAAGGATATCCTCAAAATGTCAACTCCTCAGTTACTCCTCATGTGGCACCATCTATTATAAATGATGCTCTTACTTCACAGAGAAAGTATAATAATAACCTTCTAGTGGTGATCCTACTTTGGTTTGGTAATTTTTATATCAATTTGCTAACCGGTTTATGTTGTTTTGTATGTTTTCTATTGATATACAAGCTTGTTTGTTTTTTGTTGACCTTACCAGTCCTTTATAATAATTGGAGCATAAAAAGAGAAAAAGGCAAGGAGGAACCCAAAAATTGTGTTAGGAAAAGTAATTTTTTAGCTAGAAATCAACAAGAAACAAGAGAAAAAAGAAGGAATAAGGGAACTTAGGAGACAAAGATAAGACATATTGATGGCAGAACTTACAATAGTTATAACTCCACCGTCCACCGTCGGATTGGAACGATATTGGGATATGTTGTTCTTCTCCATATCATGTAAATTGTTATTGGTGGGATCTGCTATATCAATCCTTGTTTGAGAGATATCACAAGAGGAAAATTTATGGGAAAGTACACTTCTAGACAGTTTTAGTTGTCAACCATTTTCTCCACCGTCCATCGTTGGATGGGGCTATAATTTGGATATGTTGTTCTTCATGATGCTGTCTAGATTTTGAACAGTGGATATCAAAACCAACCATTCCGAACAAAAGTTATGCTTCTTGTACAAAAGTCAACAAGTTTTAGGTCAGTTCAGTTAAACCTATGTTTCTGGAAAATTTCACCGTTGGATGGGGTTGATATTTGGATATGTGATACTTATAATATTAATTATAATGTGACCGTATGGATGGTTTGTAATATGAGTCGTTTGTGATTTATGGTTGATTGAAAATGTAGCTAAAATTAGTTTTGTGTGAGTTGAAACAACCCCAAAATTAAATGGAAATGGAGCAATAGAGAGACTTAATTTTTAGGAGACTTTGGGGCTGCTATGAGAGCCTTGAAATTCTATGTTTAGGGGTGGGCTAAATACCTCTCCAATTTTTTTTTTTTTAAAAAACAACAGGGGCTAGAGTGCTAGGTTTAAGTGTAGAGTTGTCCAGGATAAAAAATGTCTCCAAGAAACTAAAGCAAGACTGTTGTGACAACTTTACTAATAGGTGTTAATGTAACAACCCGGCTTTCCAAGCCCAAAACACGATAATTTTTTTTTTTTTTTTTATGCATTCAATCCACATGGTGCCGGCAATCAATGAATCTAAATCCTCACATCATCGAAATACAATCCATACAATCAACATTTCATTTCAAAGTGAATCTTCCACAAACACGTAATATTAAGGTTGCTTGATTTGAAGTTCATTTTAAAAAATATATACATACACACGAGTTTACAGTCTTCTCCTACTAATAGTCATCACAATTTTAAACAAAAAGGATCTAATAAAAGTTATACATTCAGTACATTGATCCATACAAAATACATTGTGATTTAAGATACATCTACATAATTCCTTGCAAAATAGGTTCCTGTGTATCGGGTTTCCTAGACATCTCGTTGGTGTGAAGTCCCTGCAGCAGTACAAACATTTAAGAGAATGCAAATATTTAATAATAATAAGAATGGTAACTCACGGTTTAGCAATTAAATAAAACATTAACAATTTTAATTTCTTCATGTATTTGCTACAACAACTAGTAGTACATATAGATACACAAGTTTTCGGATACCATTCGCCAAAACTAGTCATTCATTTGTGTCGGCCATCCATGGCGAAGGCTGCGTCGCTGCCGATCCAAAATCGGCAGCAGAAACTGCATTGCTGCCGATCCAGAATCGGCAGCGGAATCTGCATCGCTGCTGATTTCTGTATCGGCAGCAGCATCTGGGTCGCTGCCGATCCAGAATCGGCAGCGGAATCTGGGTCGCTGCCGATCCAGAATCGGCAGCGAAATCTGCGTCGCTGCCGATCCAGAATCGGCAGCGGAGATCTGCGTCGCTGCCGATCCAGAATCGGCAGCAAAATCTGCGTCGCGCTGCCGATCCAGGATCGGCAGCGCAATCTGCGTCGCTGCCGATCCAGAATCGGCAGCGAAATCTGCGTCGCTGCCGATTTCTGCATCGGCAGCGAAGTCACTCTTTTATCCCGGCCATCCATCCATTTGGATGCCATTAGCCGAAGCTAATCAGCCCTTCATCCCGGCCATCCATTCGGACGCCATTAGCCAAAGCTAATCATTCTTTGTCCCGGCCATCCGTTTGGATGCCATTAGCCGAAGCTAATCACTCCTTTGTCCCGGCCATCCTTTCGGATGCCATTAGCCGAAGCTAATCATTCTTTGTCCCGGCCATCCCTTCGGACGCCATTAGCCGAAGCTAATCACTCTTTTGTCCCGGCCATCCGTTTGGATGCCATTAGCCGAAGCTAATCACTCTTTTGTCCCGGCCATCCATTCGGATGCCATTAGCCGAAGCTAATCAATCTTTAATCATCATTTAAGCGTTCAACAATCTAATATCAGTTCTAACAATATGACAGTACTCAAGTTAAAATATTTCAAGATTCAACGTAAGAAAAAGGAAGGTGCAAGTCACCTACCTGCTCCACCTGTGGGTCGATCCTGTCTTGATGATGGTCCAATCCCGACCGCACCACCTAAGACATCAATGGTCACAAATCAGCACAGTTGTATTTATTTTATTTTTGAATCATACTCATCATCACACTTATTTCAAGAGTTCATATGTTCACATTCAAGTGTTCCATATTTTACACCATCATAACATGAGATTGTTACTAGCATTTAAGTCATTCCTGCCTAGGAGGCTTATTGTAGGAATTCGGCAGCGAGAACTGGTTCGCTGCGGGCTGCCAGTTCGCTGCGCAACACACAAATCAGCAGCGAATATCAATTCGCTGCAGCAGGTTCCGTTGCGGCAGCGAAACAGAATTTCGCTGCGCAACACACAAATCGGCAGCGAATATCAATTCGCTGCAGGAGATTCAGTTGCGGCAGCGAAACAGAATTTCGCTGCGCAACACACAAATCGGCAGCGAATATCAATTCGCTGCAGCAGGTTCCGTTGCGGCAGCGAAACAGAATTTCGCTGCGCAACACACAAATCGGCAGCGAATATCAATTCGCTGCAGCAGGTTCCGTTGCGGCAGCGAAACAGAATTTCGCTGCGCAACACACAAATCGGCAGCGAATATCAATTCGCTGCAGGAGGTTCCGTTGCGGCAGCGAAACAGAATTTCGCTGCGCAATACACAACTCGGAACCATCAATTTCAGCACATAGTTCTTCAACAAAATTCCAGCAATAACATCACAGCAGAACACATTAAATTCCAGCAAGAACATCACAGCAGAACACATTAATTGCAGCAACAATCAGCACAACAGAACACATTAATTCTAGCAGCAACATCACAACAGAACACATTTAATTTCAGCAGAACACACACACACATGCATGCTGGCCTACCCCATAGTTAAAGCCAGCTTCTACCATAATTGTTAGATGTTCTGAAATTGACTTTATTTCACTTCTGTTTGCTAGTTCTCCTAGTTAATTTCAGTTTCCCCCATAGTTGGCTTAGGTCTTAGATCAATTTTTTCTTAGGGTTTTTCTTCTTCATTTTCGTTTTTGATTTTAAGGGGGAGAGGAAAGGGAGTTCCATGACTCATACCTTCTGAATTTAACTAAGTTTGAGGAAGGTTTGACACTATTCTTTTCTCTTCAGCTGCTGGTTCTCTTCCTTCTTCTTCCTCTCACGTTTTCCAGCTCTCTTTTTCCTCTCCTCTATGCAGCTGCCCACTCCTCTCTCAAGGTCTCATCTCTCCCTCACAAGCTCACAAGACACTCTACTAGTTTGATTCACGTTTTTGATGTGAAAGGGGAAGGAAAGAATGACATGCAGCTGCTGGTTTGGGAAGAAGATGAGTCATTCTCTCTCCCCTCTTTGTATTTATACTACCCATCAAATGAATTGGGTTGTTTGGGGGTTGGTTTAGGTGTGTCCTTATCCTTGTTTGGTTTATCTAAAACCAGTTTTACCCCTCCCTCCCAGCTGTGCGTCACTGTTGATTGAGAAATCGGCAGCCGAAAAGTGCGTCGCTGCCGATTTCTGCATCGGCAGCGAAATCTGCGTCGCTGCCGATTTCTGCATCGGCAGCGAAAACTGCGTCGCTGCCCAATCCAGAATCGGCAGCGAAAACTGCGTCGCTGCCCAATCCAGAATCGGCAGCGAAAACTGCGTCGCTGCCCAATCCAGAATCGGCAGCGAAAACTGCGTCGCTGCCCAATCCAGAATCGGCAGCGAAAACTGCGTCGCTGCCAAATCCAGAATCGGCAGCGAAAACTGCGTCGCTGCCGATTTCTGCATCGGCAGCGAAATCTGCGTCGCTGCCAAAACCAGAATCGGCAGCGAAAACTGCGTCGCTGCCGATTTCTGCATCGGCAGCGAAAACTGCATTCATCACCATCTTTCTCTCTCTCTTTCTCTTTAAATATATATATATATATATAGACATATATATATTTTCGTTTGGGTGTTTACAGTTAAGGGGTTGATTTGGACAACCCCAAGAACAAAAAATTATGAGAAATTAGAGTCCCATATAAAGTGATTAAGGTGAGGTAAGTTTGGGTTAAGAAATTAGCTTGGAAAAGTTTGTATAATTCGGGTTAATGGATGGATATGTGAACGTGAAATAATGATCTAATTTAGATATGAAAATCCTGCATGAAATCATATAATGATGCTTTCTAGTTGATAAGAAAATATTGAAAAGGGGAGTGAGTGAATAATATTAAATGTTGGTCTTATGTGAAGCAAGAGAGGCATCGACTATGGGACCTCAAGTTAGCAGAATGGGACCACTAAGAGAAACTGGTAGGTGTTTACCACCTCACCTCCTTATATTTTGAAGAGTTTAATACATTCTAAAATTTTATTTGTTTATGCTGCATGTTGATTTACGATATTAAAGGATTAAAAACTTAATAGTTGAAACAAGATTAAACATGATGGCTGGTGTCATGAGTGTTGTTGGGAAAAAAATTGTATAAGGTTATTGTGCTTGTTATCCTAATTTCTAAGGACAACTCGGATTGATATGAAAAGCCATCCATATGAGTGGGGGCAAGGAAAGTTAGCTGACCATATGAAGAGTAAAGAGGAAAATAGGGAAATTGTGGTTTTCCTTAATGAATTTATTATAATAGGTTGTTTTTATTTATGTGAATGTATTTGTGAATTGAATTAAATTAGCATGAAAAGAATGAGGGAACTCTTGGTTCCTTAAGGCCATGCTTTTAGTCAATTATGCATAAAATAAGGAGGATGTTTAATTTAACATATTTAGCTTGATGACGTGTGTTTAATTGTGTCAAAACAAGGAAAAAAATGCACGTTGAAATGTCAAGGATTGTATTTAGAAGAATATTGTTTGGAAAGTTCGTAAAATTGATAAAAATGTTCTATTTTGACGTTAAGAGGGAAGATTGAAATAAATATGATAAATTGGCTCTTAAAAAGATATTTTAACACTCTTATATGGTATGTGTTATAGCTAGGGGTTGAGATAAAAGAAAAAAAAAGTTTAATTGTGGATGTTGTGTGTAAATGGAAAGGTTGAAGAATCTGGACAGATTCGTCTCTTGCCTTTTAGAGAGAATTCGAGTAGGAGTATGAGGGAATTAGGATCAGGTTCCCTCATAGTAAATGTAGTTTTTGATGTTGACTAACTAAGAAAATTGGTTTTACTCAATTTGGAGCTATAAAAATCCAGTTATGGGTCACCAACCGAGACTTGGTCATGACAGACCCTATAGGGCAATAGGTCTGATTTGTTGACGAATAATTTCAAGTGTCTTAGGGGAAACACTGGGTTATCCTCCTTTCATGGGACTTGTAGTCTCGTGTCTTAGCTTTCCAATGAGACCAACCTTGCTTGAAACGAAGTCCTATAACTCTAGATATAGTAAAAAAAACTAAGGAGAAGTCGGAATATAACCTCTGCCAGCAGATTCGGAAAGTCTTTAAAGCGACTATTTAGACGTGTTAAAGGGTGAAAATTTAGGTCCTTTCCCTTCGGTGAGTATGTGATACTAAATCTTAACTTCCAAAAGAAACGAGTATGTATAAGCTAGCATAGTTAGGATCTCGGGTAAAGGGATCACCATGTATCGGTTAACATATATTTAGTGTATGTTAGGATCCCGGGTAAAGGGATCACCATGCATCGGTTAGCATATATTTAGTGTATGTTAGGATCCCGGGTAAAGGGTGTCCCGGGTAGGGGGATTGCTATACATCGATGAGGTGATGATGATACCAGTGAAATTGGTATTGGCAATGAGTTAGACAGAAATAACGTGGCTGATCTTATGAAATCCTGAAAGGAAGTTGAAAATAGAAGAAATAGTTTTAGTAGTTGAATGAGAAAGAGTTCCAATGGAAACAAATATGGAGAAGTGAATATAATATAAATACACATTTGCCTTTTTAAATTGTTGGATATTTGTGTTACTATACTTATGTGATATTCATGTTTGAATAATATGTATGTTGTTTCATGACCATCACATGCACGACAAGAGTAGATCCTAGCTTTTGTTCACTTTTTGTTATCTAGTTCTAGGGAGTATATCCTTGTATTTTGAAATATTTAAACATTTCTATAAATAAATTGTATAATTGATGTTTAAACTTGAATAGATGAACTTAACTCTGAAATTCATATAATCAAGTTCCATGTATGTGTGTTTTTCTCATTTATTTCTCTCTAACAATATTTGTTGTTCAATGTATGTTATAAATATTATAGATGTGATGATGATGATGTTTGTGGGATTGAGACCCAGGATGATTGGGTCATGATTGAATTATGAGATGTGAGATATTAGAAGTGTAAACAATATATATGTCGATAATTTGGGACCACCCGATATAAGGGAGACTCTGTCGAAATTTTGATGGAAATTTCGGTAGACTTTTATATGAGAATGTTGCATAGTGGAATAGGTGTATGGTAGGATTCTTCATTGGATTTAAAATGCCATACCATGTTGTCCACACAATCATCTCTCGTGTCTGGAGACAATGTGGGCTAGAAAATGTAATCACAACTGCTAACGTCTTTATGATCTTTCAATTTAAAATTGAAGAGTATATGCAGGCTATTTTGGAGGAAAAAACATCAACATTCAGCAATGGCACATTTGGTTCTAGTTCGACAAAAACAAAATCTCCACCCTCCCAATTTAGATTCGCCTACATGGTCTGCCTTTCCCTCTATGGTCTAAACAAGGTTTGAGCTTAGTTGTTAGCATGATTGGTAGGCCTTTATTATATGATGAACAGACCTACAACTCCACACGACTGGAGTATGCAAAGGTATGTGTTTAGATTGATGCTCACCTCCCTTTTGTCCATCAATTTGAAATAGATAGCCCTCTCTTTACTGAGCCTATCACAATGAATGTGGACTATGAATGGAAGCCACCACGTTGTGACAAATACAGGGTATTTGACCATTCCTGCCCCCAATCCTTGTAGAGAACAAACACCAAGACAGAGGTGCTACACAAGACAAAGGCAAAGCCCCTACAGATCCTATAATCCTAACTAAATCAGCAAATAACCCCATCACGACCATCTCAAATGATCCTTTCTCTAGCACTATAGGTGCACCCCAATCACTATTCACTTTCCTCGTACCATTGAATCCCCCCCTTTTCAGACCCTTATTAATCCCCATGCATTAAACTTTGATCCCCTCTTAAACACCAACCCCACGCTACATAATAATGACCACATACCAGGCCAAGTAGACGGGAATAACAGAAGATTTTAGTTCATTCCAAGAATTAGGTAATGATATACCAGACCTTGATAACCACCACATTAGTACTGTAGACACTACAACTTGCTTAGAAAGCAAAATGGATTCTCTAAAAAGCCATAATGAAACCCACCTACAACTATTAAGGCCATTGTTGAGACCTTAATGACCTATATTCCCTCCCAATGCTAGCCATGATGCATCCCCTTCTCCCTCTCCAAAAACAGTTTGAAAATACAAAAAGGGAAGGAAATGAAAAGACATGGAGATCACACAATCCAAAATAAATTGGCTTGAATTTTTGGTAACCAAAGCCTGTTCTCTAACTGGCCAACTACTTACTCCATATTCCAGCCTAGGCACATCTCTGATCACAGTGCCATGATCCTCGGCTTAACAACATTAGCCATAAAGACACTCTCCCTTTAAATTCATGAATTTATGGGCAGACTAAGATGATTTCCTATCCATTATTAGTTCCTTTGGGTAGACTTAGATCAATGGCAATCCAATTTACCATCAAACTTTGTCTCTTGAAGACTGAACTTAGGAAACTTCATACACAACACACAAGCCACATTTTCAGCAAAGTATCCCAAGCTAGAGATGGAATGTTGCTCAAGCCATATTGGATGAGAATCCAACATTAATAGAAGCCAAAACCAATGAAAAGGCATTTGTCAATCTCTACATGCAATTATGTAAGGATGAGGAATCCTTCTTCAAACAAAAACCCAGGATCCAATGGCTCAAGCTAGGGGACAAGAACACAAATTTCTTCCATAAATCCTTGCTGCATTGACAGGCCAGGAACAAAATTCATATATTGTAGGACGAGATAAGTACTTTGCTCTAGGGCCAATATGAGATGGGGAAGATGATAACATCATACTATTGTTAAATGTAATTTGTAATTATTCAATGTCTTTCATTATTAGCTTTTATGGCTCTTATTCTCTTGGTCTTCTCTAGATTGTGGAAGTCTAAGTGTTTCTACTTCTTCATTAATTTAGCTTTGTAGTCTTTTGATCTTCCTTGTATTATAAAAAGGTGAACAGAACAACAACGAATAATAAAATTACCTCTAGTATTGAGTTGTAGCTCTACCATTTATCTTTTCAATTCCTTATTCTTCTTTGTTCTCGCTTTTATTTCCAACGTATTTGGTATCAGAGCCATTTGGTTTCTATGGCTTCTGTATATAGTATTTCTACCTTCTCTTATACAACTACACAGATTCTTATCTTCAATAGAGATCATTACGAATTCTAAAGTCCTTAAATGGAAACTATCTTTATTTCATAAGACTTATGGACATTAATTGATAAAGGGTTTGCAGAACCACCCCAGGAAGGATCTTCTACTTCTTGGTTTGAAGAAGACGTAAAAGATTACAAGTAGAGAAATGCAACTACATTGAGAATAATACAACAGGGAGTAAGCAAATCCATCTATCCCAAGATCTTCTCTATTAAGAAGGTAAGAGAAGCATGAGAGATATTGAGAAATGAATTACAAGGCTCTTAGAAAGCCATTTCTATTTGGTTACATAATTTATAGAGAGTTTGCAAATACTATAATGAAAGATAGTATAATTTATAGAGAGAGTTTGAAAATATTACAATGAAGGATAGTGAGTTGGTTAAAGACTTCTTTTCTAGAACTACTGAAATAATCAATCAAATCAAAAGCTATGGAGACAATGTTTCAGATAAAAGAACTGTAGAGAAGATTCTTAGGAGTTTGCCATAAAAATTTGAACGTATAATTGCTATTATTGAAGAAACAAAAGATCTTTCATGATTTTCAATTCATGAATTGATGGGATCTCTGGAAGCACATGAACAAAAGGTGAACTAGTATATTAAGCAAACAATTGAGCAGGCTTTTCAGATCAAAGCTAATTTTTCTAACAGGAGGGGAGCAAGTTTTCATCATTAGAGAGGAGGAAGATCGCTTTACAAAAGAGACTTATATGGAAGAGTAGGAGAAAGTCAGAACCACAACAGAGGTAGAAGTAGGAGCAGAGGAAGGGTGAATTTTTAACTAAGAGTAGGCAACAATTCCTATTGCTCTATTTACAAGAGAACTGGTCATGAAACTCGAGATTGATTTTCCAAGTGTCCCATATGTAAAAATTTCACTCATTCTGTCAGAAACTGCTGGCACAAGACAAGGAAAACGACTATAAAAAGAGCAATACAACAAATTTCTCAAAGGAAGAAGATCAGCTATTTTATTCCTGCATGAATGCAAAACACAAAGAAGAAGAAATATGGTATCTTGATAGTGGTTGTAGCCATCATATTCGCTCAAGCTTTAAAGCTCTTGATGAAGAGTTTTCTTCTCATGTTAAACTTGACGACAACAAAAAGGTGAAGATCAAAGGAAGAGGTTATGTTACAATCCACTCAAATAAAGATAATAAAAAATACATTCATGATGTGTTTTACTCTACTAGCATTGGTTAAAATCTGTTGAGTATGGGACAAATGATGAGAAGAGGTTTTAGACTGGTTTTTGATGACGCTCAATGTGATATTTATAATAAGAACACAAATAAGAAAGTAGTTGTGGTCAAGATGAGTGCTAATAATATCTTTTCTTTTAACATGAAATCACTTATCATGTTGCTATGAGGAGTGAACATCTTGATGATTCTTAACTTTGGCACTTAAGATATGGGCACTTAAATTACAATGGCTTATAGTTATTGAAGAAGAAGGGTTTGGTTTCTGGTTCGCCTTCTATTCAGAATCAAGTTGGGATTTGTAAAGGATGTGTGTATGGAAAAATGCATTGGTTTCCCTTTCCAAAGACAGCCTGGAGAGCCAAAACACTACTTAAATTGGTTCATGTAGACATTTGTGGTCCTACGCGAACACCATCTCTGAATAATAAGAGATATATCTTACTTTTTATTCATGACTTTTCCAAAATGATTGGATCTATTTTCTTAAGATCAATTCTCGAATCAGAACTGGTTCAATTTTGTAGAATAGAGGAAGCTCATCAACTTTTATTGATGAATCAAACTTAGAAAGTCCTCCAAGAAGAGTTCATTCATTAACTGACATATACAACTCATGTCATGTTGCTTTCTTTTTAGGTGAAACTCAGAATTTTAAAGAAGCAATAAGAAAGAAAGAATGAAGGAAAGCTATGAATGAAGAGATTATAAGTATCGAAAAGAATCAAACATGGAAGTTGGTTGATCTACCATAGGAGAAGAAAGTAGTGAGATTAAAATGGGTGTTCAAGATTAAATACAATGAAGATGGCAACTGATTGTGCATCAAAAGTATCATTAAGTCTTTTATTTTACATAAGTATTTATTTTTTTTATTTGGGTTCTTATAATAATTGATGTGCTTTTTAGTAACAAAGTTTTTTTAATGTTTTGATAGGTTTTTTGAGCTTAAATGAATTATTTCAGAAAATTTAATGTTAGAATTCAGAACAAAGAATTGAAGAGAAATTTAGTTGAAGATTGAAGCAAATCTTGGTTCAAATAAGTGTTACAAATTTGCCCCAAAAATCCATTGTATTCCAATCCTAGAAAAGATTATCAAATGATCTATTTCAAGCCCAAACTTGCTTTATTTTGTGTGCAAACTTCAACACTCAAGGTTTCAATGTCAATCTTAGCCCAAATAATAGGTACATTTGTATCCTTATTTGATGCTTAAATTCAGCCCCAAATCAGCCTCCAAATTAGCCCAAGCACAATCCATGATCTTACATGTCTACACAACAAATAACATTTGATTTATTTTGGGTAATCCATTGATTCAAGAGGGCAAGCACATGGATACAAAGTTGGAGGGGACATTGTTACATTATTTTGGGTAAAAAGGAAGAAAGAGACAGCTCATAAAAGAGAAAGAAAAACATGCACCAAAGTGGTTTCCAAGCTGGCCTGATTTGATTTTCCAAATACCTTTTGATGTTGTGCCCATAACTTTTGACTTAGATGTCCAAATAAGCTTTTCTTTAATGATCTAGAAAGCTAACATAATTTCCTATAAATATGTCTCTAATAACCATCTCCAAAAAAGGCTTCTAAGAGGGTCATATTTATGTTATCATTTTTATTGAAACTGTGTTGTGTTCTTCTTTGTAGATTTCAGTTCTTTAGTTTGTAAAACTTATTATTTTAGTTTGATTCAAGTTATTTCATGTTTATTAAAGTGTTCTTATATATAATCATGGTTGGCTAATCTCTTTCTTGGATCCAAATCAAGGATGATGGTGATTGAGGTGAGTTCTTTAAGATATGAATGAATCTTAATGTTTATCTTCTCATTTTCTTCATGAATGTTTTATTATTGCAAAGAAATTTTAGAAATCATTTAGGTAATGTTATAATCTTGAACTTTTATGCACAAACCTTAGTTTTGGTATATAGATTGCTTTATTCAATGTCTTACTTAATATGAAAGTACTCATTCGTTATTATGCAATAATCAATCTTCATATTTTTAAACTTCATTGTAATATCTTCCAATCTAATATCACCATCGTTGATATTAGGTTGAGTTATCTTATATATGTTGAAGGAATCACCAATACATCACCATTAAAATTGATTTCGAACTAAGACTTACTTTTTCTTGTCATTTAAAATATATTTACACTCTTTCATCTTTGAAAACAAATCCATTAATTATTTTCAACCAAATTATTGTTAATTTAATTTCTCTTGAATTCTTTTTTGTTACCTAGCTTAATTTCCAGATCTAGCTCTCTGTGGACATGACCTCGATCTTACCGAGTTAATTACTACATCACACACTTGTGCACTTGCGAGTTAAAATAAGTCGATAATAAAAAGCAATCAAGCAACAACATTTAGAAGCATAAGGCTAGAATTGTTGCTAAATACTATTCTCAGCAGCCTGGAGTTGATTTTATAGAAACATTTGCACCTGTTGCAAGGATGGAAATTATTAGAATTGTTCTTGCCTTATCTGCACAACTTTAATTGCAGATGTTTCAGCTTGATGTTAAGTCAATGTTTCTTCATGGTGAATTGCAAGAAGAAGTCTATGTTCAACAGCCTCTAAGATATGAATTAAAGGGAGAAGAACATAAAGTCCAAAGACTTTATAAAGCCCTATATGGATTAAAATAGGCTCTAAGAGCGTGGAATCATAAAATTGATCTTTATCTTCAACATAATGGTTTCAGCAGAAGTCAATCCAAACCATCACTCTATATAAGAAAAAGGGAAAAGATTTTCTACTAGATTTCTCTATATTGATGATCTGATTTATTTAGGAACAAGTAAAGATATGGTTGTAGAATTCAAGAACACTATGATGAAAAAATTCAAAATGTTAGATCTTGGATTAATGAGATATTTTCTTGGAATTCAAGTGAAGCAATCTTTAGGAAAAATCTTTATTTCACAAGAAAAGTATGTTACAAATCTCTTAAAGAAATTCAACATGTTAGAGTGTAAAGTAGTAGCATCTCCAATGGCATCAAATGAGAAATTACTACAGGATGATGGTGCATCAAAGATTTATTCAAAGTATTTCAGAAGCCTCATTGGGTTTTTAATCTACCTCACAAATTCAAGACCTGATATACTTTATTTTGTCAACATTATCTCTAGATTTATAGAGAATCCCAGCAAGCTTCATCTTGCAGCAACTAAGAGGATCTTACGATATCTTTAAGAAACCAATAATCATGGAATCATGTATAAACGACAAGATGAAAACAAGTTGATTGGCTATTCTGATAGTGATTGAGCAAGAAGCTATAATGGTAGGAAGAATACATTTAGATATATGTTTTGTCTTGGAGCAAATATAATCTTTTGGTGTTCAAAGAAATAGAATTCTATAGCTTTATCTATCGCAGTGGCAAAATACATTGCTGCAAATAAAGTTGTTTATCAATCAGTGTGGTTGAGAAGAATCCTTTATGATTTGCAGCAAAATATTCTTGATCCTACCACTATTTTCTATGATAATATGTAAGCTATTGTTATGACCAAGAATCTTATTTTTCATGCAAGATCAAAACACAAAGTTGAGGCATCATTTCATTATTAGAGATGGTTAGCATGAAAGAGATTCAGCTAGAGTTTATCACCACTAATAATCAACCTGCAAACGTCCTCACCAAAGCTATTCCAGCCGAGAAGTTTCAGTAATTCAAGAAATTTTTTAAGATTACAAATTCAGAGGGAGTGTTCAGTGTAATTTGTAATGATTCAATGTCTTTCATTATTAGCTTTTGTGGCTTTTGGTCTTCTCTAAATTGCGGAAGGCTAAGTGTTTCTACTTCTTTATTAATTCAACTTTGTTGTCTTTTGCTCTTCCTTGTATTTTAAAAATGTGAACAGAACAACAAGGAATAATAATATTACCCTTAGTATTGAGCTACAACTCTACCGTTTATCCTTTCAATTCCTCCTTATTCTTTGTTTCTGCTTTTATTTCCAACAACTATAAGCAAATCCTATCTGCTCTGCAACCACGACTCACAACAGACATCACTAGAATATTCCTGAATGCCATCACTAAATCTTCCAAAGCAGCATTACACTGCCCTATTAGTAATAATGATATCAAGGCTGCATTATTTTTCCATTCCTGACAACAAGTCACTTAGACCAGATGGATACAATGCACTTTTCTTTAAGAAATGCTAGGCCATCATTGGGGATGACTTTATAGCAGCAATCAGGTATTTCTTCACCCACAACTCACTACCTTTCTATGTCAATGCTACTAGAATAGCCTTTATGCCTAAGGTTGAGAATCCATCAAGCATGAATGAATTTCAACCAATATATTTCTGTAATGTTATGTACAAATGCATCTATAATATAATTATACATAGGTTAAAGAAAGCATTAGCTGAAGTCATAGGGCCCTCCTATATGCCTTCTTACTTGGCCAACATATTTTAGATGGAATCTTGCTCAGATAGGATCTCATGCACAACAATCACCTCAATAAGGGGCTATTCAGAAGTGCCTTGAAGGTTAACCTAAGAAAAGCAATTAACACTGTGAGATGGGACTTTATTTTTTCCGGATTAGAGGCCATTACCATCCCATAGTGCATGATAAATTGGATCAAAGTTTACATCTCTACAACCCACTATACCATTAGTTTGAATGGTTAGCTTCATGGCTTTTTCAAATCAACAAAAGGGATTCAGCAAGGGGATCCCTTATCCTAATACCTCTTTGTATTAGTAATGGAAAGGCTGAAAGGCATCCTTCACCAAGCTATCCAGAGGCCCAGCTTCAAGTACCATTAGCATTGTAAGCCAAACTCCATCACTCACTTTTGTTTTGCAGATGATCTAATGTTATTTTATAATGCTCTCACACCTATCAGGAATTGATAGGGAGTTTCAGTACAACATTCAACATCAACTAAGATTCCAGTAAGGAACCTTTATAGTGAAATATCTTTGTGTTCCTCTAATCTTTACAAGACTCACCCATGCGAACTGCCTATCTTTGTCGAACAAATCATTTCCAGAATCAAACTATGGACATCCTCTTCCTTAACATATACAGGTCATCTACAACTCATCAAATCAGTCCTCTTTTTCATCCAAGTCTACTAGTCCTTTATATTTATCCTGCCTTGCACCATCATCCATAAAATAGAAAACATCATTGCTACTTTTCTCTGGAAGGACACTTCTCTATCACCCTCTAGAGCAAAAGTATCTTGGAATTCTATTTGTTATCCCATTTAGGAAGGAGGTCTTGGCATAAAAAGTCTTAAAACATGGAAACAAAACGGCAACCATGAAACATATATGGTGTCTATTTTTAGACAATCAGTCCATTTGGACAACATGAATCCATATAATTCACCTCTATCATAAGTCTTTTTGGCATTTCAACATTCCCACAATCCCTCGTGGTATTGGAGAAAGATTCTGTACAACCGAGAATGGTGCAAATGTTGGTTTATATTATGCATTGACAATGAAACCTCATCATTATGGTTTGATTATTGGCTACCTAAAGGAAAGCAAATAATTGACTCTATACCACTTCGTATCCTTACCTCCACAGGGTCCTTGGATAGCAAGAGTCTCAGACATCATAAATGGTGAGCAGTGGCACTTCCTAAGAGCCATCCAAAAGCTACAAACAACATGGAATGCCATTACCTTCTCTCTTAACTCAACCAGGAATGACCAATGTGTATGGACAGGATACCCTTCAAGGGCCTTCACAGTTGACTCTGCATGGGAACTCCTACACGATAAAAAGCCTACCAATAACATGCATCACCTGCTTTGGTTCAAAGGCCACATTCCATGCCTATCATTCATTTTGTGGTTGGCCTATTTAGATCGATTGCACACCATTGACAGGTTGCACATGGCTAAAATAATAACCACTTGCATGTCGTGTGGTTTGCACATAAATACTCATTAGCATCTTTTTTTCTATTGTCCTTATTCTACAACTTTATGGTGTATTGTCAGCAACAAAGCAAACATGCATTGGCTACCCAGTACTTGGCACCGCCTTCTTTAATGGGCTTCCACCACTTACTAAAAGAAGAATGACATCAATTATATTATTGCTCGTCTCCTACTGTCCACCACAATCTACTTTCTTTGGCATGAAAGGAACACTGTGTCTTTAATGACATCTTTCAGGCACCACAAACAACAACCAAGGCCATCTTCTAAAGGATTTGCACTCATGTAACAAACATGGAACATAAAGGCACCATTCCAGCATTGGTCTAAGACATATAAGGTCTGCAAGAACCATAACATTTGCTACCTTAAGGCAGAAAGTTTTGGTTTCCTTTTCAATGATGATTGTTGACTTTTAAGCTACTATGGGCTTTTGCCCATTTTCTTTTCCCAACTACCTGAGAGGCACCAGATAGATAAGGAAAGGATGATTTGATAAGGGAATGGCCTTTCTGGATTGTTATTTCCCTTAAACAAGATTATCAATTACTCGGCCTCTGTTCATGTAGAGCCCATGTATAATTATTTCCTTTTTTTGTTGTTTCCTCTGTTTGGCTCCAAGCCAACGATCTTTTTATTTTGGTTTTCCTTGCTATGTTGTTTAGATTAATTTCTCTTGGGGTATGCCCCTCATAATTTTTATACAAAATTTTCCTAATTTTTATATACAACTTAACTTTATCCAAAAAAATGTTTAAGGTTTAGGATTCAGGAAGGGAATCTCTTTAACACACACAAGAGCTAAAATTGCTTGGGCATCTCTATGCTATCCACTAAAAAAAGGTGGATTGGGGATAAAAAGCATTAAAACATGGAACAATGTTGTTTTTTTAAAACATGTTTAGAGGCTACCATAAAAGGCTCTTCAATTTGGGTGGTTTGGGTGGGTTCTGTCCTTCTTAAAATGTGATGCTTGTGGTAAATCAACCCCCCTCCAACCTCCTCATGGTCTTAGAGAAAGATCCTTTAAAGTAGAAATAGGTGCAAAGGTATGCTTTTAGCTTGCATTGGTAATAGAAAGAACACGTCTTTATGGTTGGACTAAGCCCAAGACCCTAGGTGCCTTGCAGCGAGGCAGGGTTCTTGTGTTACATACCTAGAATTCAAACATGAAGTCGTCGCTCTCTACCTCGCGCCTCCTCGAGGGCACAAGGTAAACCTAGCAGCAACGCTCGTGTTCTACTTGAGCAGACTCCCGCTGAACTAGCCCATGCGTGACCGCTCGTGCTTTCGGATGCAGAATGTAATGCCAACATGGGGGCCTATGTCCCTGCGATTGCCCTGTTTGAGCTGTTCATGCTCAATAAGAATGACTTCCTTGCCCATCTTAACTCTTCGTCTCATTGGCGTCGGGGATCATATGGGTCGTGGTGTTGCCAAGGAATGCTACCTAGTTGATCCTGCTAGTAGTCATATGCTTGTCCCAAAGATTAAGTCATGCATGTGTAAGTATGAACTAATTCAGACTATAAAACTACGAATGGCTCATTAAATCAGTTATAGTTTGTTTGATGGTATTTGCTACTTGGATAACCATAGTAATTCTAGAATTAATATGTGCAACAAACCCCAACTTCTGGAAGGGACGTATTTATTAGATAAAAGGTCAACACGGGCTCTGCATGTTGTTTTAATGATTTATGATAACTCGACAACTCGCATGACCATCGTGCTGGCGACGCATCATTCAAATTTTTATCCTATCAACTTTTGATGGTAGGATAGAGGCTTACCATGGTGGTGATAGGTGATAGAGAATTAAGGTTCAATTTCGAAGAGGAAGCTTGAGAAATGGCTACCACATCTAAGGAAGGCAGCAGGCGTGGAAATTACCCAATCTTGACATGGGGAGGTAGTGACAATAAATAACAATATCAAGCTCTTCGAGTCTAGTAATTGAAATGAGTACAATCGACATCCCTTAACGAGGATCCATTAGAGGGCAAGTCTTGTGCCAGCAGCCATGGTAATTCCAACTCCAATAGCATATATTTAAGTTGTTGCAGTTAAAAAACTTGTAGTTGGACTTTGGGTTAGGTTGGTCGGTCTGCCTCAAGTGTGCGCCTGTTGCCTTGTCCTTTCTACCGGTAATGCACTCTTGGCCTTAATTGGCTTGGTCATGCCTCTGGTGCTGTTGCTTTGAAGAAATTAGAGTGCTCAAAGCAAGCATATGCTCTAGATACATTAGCATAGGATTTCAATCCTATTGTGTTGGAGATCACAGTAATGATTAACATAGACAATCAGGGGCATTCGTATTTCATAGTCAGATGTGAAATTCTTGGATTTATGAAAGACGAACAACTACGAAAGCATTTGTCAAGGATGTTTTTATTAATCAAGAACGAAAGTTGGGGGCTCAAAGGCGATCATATACCATCCTAGTCTCAACGATAAACGATGCCGACCAGGGATTGGAGGATGTTGCTTCTAGGACTCCGCCATCACCTTATAAGAAATCAAAGTTTTTGGGTTCTAAGAGGAGTATAGTCATAAGGCTGAAATTTAAAGGAATTGATGGAAGGGCACCACCAGGAGTGGAGTCTGTGGCTAAATTTGAATCAATACGGGAAAACTTACTAGGTCCAGACATAGTAAGGATTGACAGACTGCGAGCTCTTTTTGTTTTTATCAAATTAAGAAATTTTATAGATCAAAACAAAACTAAGCTAGAGAACCAGCGAGTCAAAATATGCAAGCATGTACAATCTAATAAAATAAGCATGAGGGAACAAGCTCCCAATATGAACATTGCAAACCAAAATAATCAAAGGGAACAACAAGTTCCCTGAACGGATAAAACATGCAAATACAAATATGAGCAAAACGAAGCCTTGACGTAGCAAACTGCAAAGACATCCAAAGCAACCAGCAATCCGTAGCAAATGCAATACATGATTGAACTACTCCAGCAAGCAACCTGGAGAAATTGTTCAACAGAAGCTAGAATATTCAGTAACACCAAACCACCTAATGAAAGGGGCAATCACATAGAACCAAAAATGAGATCCACCAGGTAAGCTTAAGTGAATAACCTAGCCCGCACTCATAATTAGCTTAAGCTAAAACATTCAACATGCATGATGGCTGGAATGTTTGGGGACTCAATAGCTTCCACAAACAAGAAACTATCAAGGATTGGATGACAAAAAACAACTTGGATATTTTTGGTTTATTATAAACCAGGATAACAGCCTCCAATCTAGATACAATTGCCTCTCAACTAGCCATTCCACCTTAGCATTACACCTCCAACATTAATTCCTCCACCAATTATCATCCTCATCGACTAGAACCCACATAAACTCTCCCTCACCCATATCAATTCCTCTTCCTAATGGCTAACTTGTGAGATCACTACCCACTACCTTGCATCCACCCTTCGAATCACATTTGTGTATGGCCAATATACCCCAATCGAACGCAGTACTCTTTGGCATTATCTCTACCAAGAAAGCTCCCTCAACACTTGCACCCCATGGATTGTTCTCGGTGACTTTAATGCCATTATGCATGCTAGTGATCAGTCAGGAGGAGACACCAATTGGTATCGTCATTTAGATGACTTCCCTAGTTGCATCTGTGAAACCCTAGAAAATTTATGATTTAAATATGCGGATGTATAACCTGCCATGTAAACGTAAAGCTGAAAGTGATATATAATGGAGGGGATGACCTCCATAAAATGAATTTTGTTTTAGAATTCATAAAGACAAAGAAACTGGTAACGTGTTTTGATGAATAAAATAATGAGAGAAATGACAAAATGAATATATTCCAAAATAATAAAATGACCTTAAAGGTTTAGAAGGATAATTGATATTATTTTATGTGAAGATTGAACAAGAAAATTTGGATAGTTGACGAAAAGTCATAAACTGACTAATTTTACATTAGAAAGCAGAGCTCTCAATCCAATCGTCGGATTGAGATGAAATTTTGCATGAAGTCTATTAATATGTTTTCCTATATTGGTGAAAAATATCATCCCAATGGGAGTTTAGTAAAGACTAACGATTTAAGCAGAAACAAACCGGGTGGTTTCCATGAAAAAAAAAGAAAACAAATAATATATAAATACATAAATGAGGGATATAAATGTAATTAGGAAAACAATGGTGCCTTTAAAAACAGCAAAAAGCCACCAGATTAAATAAGAAAAAAAAAAGAGAAAGAAAAATGAAAAGGGGTGAGAGACAATAGAGAATTCGGTTAGAGAGAGGTGCAGGATTTGGATGAACCAATAATGCTTCAGTGGCTATATCTCTGGAATCCACCGTTGGATCATGTTGATTTTTGGATATATTGTTCTTCTCACACTCCTCTATTAATGGACTGGAGGGATTTGAAGG
This sequence comes from Populus tomentosa, assembly GCA_018804465.1. Taxonomy (NCBI): domain Eukaryota; kingdom Viridiplantae; phylum Streptophyta; class Magnoliopsida; order Malpighiales; family Salicaceae; genus Populus; species Populus tomentosa. The sequence goes on along the minus strand of CM031987.1, from coordinate 151,953 downwards.
AACATAATCCATTGAGCAGCAATCATCATCGGAAGTGTCCTGGAAAACAAAAGAAAATATACCTGCAGGGCAGTTTTGATCGCCGGCTGATTTCTCTCTCTTCCATCGTTGGATCGTGCCTATTTTTGGATATGTGGTGCGCCTAGATGTGGCCTTCATTCTGGACGGTGGAGATCGGAAACGCACTCTCCGGCAAGGTTTGGTTCATGTTGAATAGTAGCTCATCCATTTTCAGGTTAGTTCGGTTTTATTCAGATCTATGGAGATCCAATCGTTGGATTATTCTGATTTTATGATATATTGTACACAACACAATGATATATATTCTGACCGTTGGGTTTAAGGAAATAATCAAAGGTGGATGAGTTGTTGCTATTTGAATCTATTGCTAGTCTTAGTAAAACATTTAGGAAGCTTGATTTAATTACATGTTTTGATGAAATTATAATTGTGTGGGTGTAGGGTTTATGTAAGATATAATGGTAAAATGTGTTCTTGTTATTAGTGTTGTTATAGATTAATTGTGTTGTAAAATGTGTTAGGGAAGTTTTGAAATTTGGATGAAGGGACATTGAGTTTGTTGATTTAATGGATATATGTTTTTAGGCATTAAAAAGGATTGGGTCTAGTGGTAATTGAAAGAAAACTTGAAGAAAACTTTATCTTCCATTTAATGCAAAGATTCGGCCTAGACATATAAATGAGAGGATGAGCTTAATTGTTTTAATTGCTATGGAATTTGAGTTGAATGAGGTTAGAATAGATATGAAATGAATTGGTAAACGTTTATATAGAATAATTAAAAAGGGAATCATCCCTCACCATGAATGAAGGCATTCGGCCAAATGAAGAAGAAATAAGGAGATAGGACTTTGATTCATTTTCTATGAAAACTAGGTATGGATGCATATATTTGTATAAAGAAAATTAGGTAGAGTGTCAATTGGAAGAATTTTAAAAAGATCCAAATTCTCATCATAATATGGAATCCAACCAAAAATGAAAATCTTGAACTTGAGTTTGTTCGACCTAATGTTATGGGGATTTTTATGGGATTGTGGTTTGTTAAATGCCAAATGAATTGTGTTATGTTTGAAATAATAGATTAATGTGAGGAAAATGTTATTTTGTGGAATTTTAACGTTGTCCAAATGGATAATAAAAGAGGAGGAAAAGGTTAAATTAAGGCGTACATGGAATTATAATGAAAATATGTTGTTAAATTTACTTAAGATGAAGTAAAGTGGACTAATGAAAAAGAATTGGAAAACTCATCATGAAAATAAATAAATAAAAAATAAGGTCATTCGGCCAAGAGTTGGTTTGATAAGGAATATGAATTAGTTTCAATTGTATGAATAAATGCAAGGATGTGATGTTACTAAGTCTATACATGATGGATTGAGTAGACAAAAATAAAATAAAATAAATTAAGATTGTTAGGTCATGTTTAAAGATACTCAGTCTAGAAAAACAAGTCATGAAAAGAAAGGAAATAAATAAATAAATATGCGAATGCATGTGTCATGCGATTCTAAATTTAAATGAATTTTAGAATGGAATTTTCAATTATGGTGGAGCCACATTTGATATGTATCTTTAATGATACAAGAGAGATTGCAGAATCTATTTAGTAGCATGGGACTTTTGCGTGAGTTCAAGCATTAGGTAGGTGTCTTACATCTCAAACTTTTGTTTTTACAATACTTGTTAGAGTTAAATAAATGGTATTTTCGATAAATGTACTTGTGCTTATGTAATTGTGAATGTTTATGTCGAGGAAAATATAGTGGACTAGCTGGTTTGAATAGAGTTAATGGCGTTACTGTACTGACTGTCGAGTTAGATGTATAATAACAAAAATGAAGTGTACCGACTTTAGGGTGATAAATTAATGGTATATTATGATTAAATTATTGATGCTCGATTTATATATGTATATTGATGATGCATTGTGTTTAAATAATTTATGTGAAGGAAGCAGGTGTATCGCACCTTGTCTTTTTAAATTGAGTAAACTTATTGGTAAATTTTAGAATTTATTGTTTTATTGCTTCGATGATATTGAAATGAGTAAGAGTACCTTATGTGCAACAGTATATCTCTATTTGTTAGGATAATGTTTGAACAAATAGGAGTGACTTGCGTGTGTTGTTATGTATCGAATTAATTATGTTATTATGGTCGTAGTGTCGATAACTAAGTTTGTGTGAGAATGATGCTTAGCAACAGTTGTTATAATGCATATGATGTTAAAAGAAAAAAAAAAAAAGAAGAAGAAAAGAAAAAAAAAGGGAGGGGGATCGATACGAATGAAAATTTCAAGTGACATTGATTAGCTATCCGGGTTTGGATAGCTAATGGTATCAATGAGGTTTCATTGGTACCGACATTTAGGGTAACATTGATTAGCTATCCGGGTTTGGATAGCTAATGGTATCAATGAGGTTTCATTGGTACCGGCAATTAGGGTGACATTGATTAGCTATCCGGGTTTGGATAGCTAATGGTATCAATGAGTTTTCATTGGTACTGGCATTTAGGGTGACATTGATTAGCTATCCGGGTTTGGATAGCTAATGATATCAATGAGGTTTCATTGGTATCGGCTTTTCAGACGACATTGATTAGCAATTCGGGTTTGGATTGCTAATGGTATCAATGATGTTTCATTGGTGCTGGCATTTCTTAAATTGATTAGTCGATCCCGAGCAATTAGGTGACTAATGATGTTAGTAAAGATTACTAACATCGGCATGGTTACTCTTGGTTCAGTGAGAAAGATAGGTTTATTAACTATTCTGGGTCGAGAATAGTTAATGATATCAATGGGTCACATTGGTATCGACAACCATTTCTGGTGTGATTAGCTACTTCAGGTAAAGAGACTGATAGTGTCAAGGGTTCTTGACATCGGTAACTTTGATGGTAAATCAGATATGAATAAGATTTGATACTCCGGATAAGAATAGTTAATGATACTAATTGGTTGTGTTAATATCGGTACATGAATGTAAGTGATTAGTCTATCTCAATATTAAAAGACTAATGATACTATTGAGATTTATTAGTGTCGGCGATTACTTTCTAGAAAATAAAAGGGAAAATATTAATTAGTTATTCCAAAGGAATGAGATAAGCTAAGGATATCAAGAGAGCAATGTCTTGGTATAAAGAGAGAATTGATTTATAAGAAGATGGTGTTTGAAAATTGTTGAGTTGTGTTGAGATTTCTAAGATGAAATTATTCTCAACAAATGAAAAATGATATTAGATGGATATTGGTAATAGATTGAAAATACAAGTTGTAAAAGAGGTTTATACCTAATTTTATGTCTCAAAAGAAATTCTATGAAGATTATTACCTATCATTGTTATTGTTTGTTACTACCTTTTTGTATTTATGTGTACACGTTAATTTCTATTTTCAGGTCCATCAAGGTCGCGTCCGGAATGATATTGGTTTAGTTACCTTTTGCTTTTGACCATGTAATTATTTGTAAATTAAGAGTCTTATATCCTAAAACTTGAAATGTAATATTAATTTGTAAATTTGAATGTATGACTTTAATTTAATGTTTATAACTTTAAGTACCTATTTAACCATGCATGTTTAGAGTTGGAAATCGAATCTTTAACTTGAATTACATTATATGACGTTATTGAATAACATGTGCTGTGTTGATGATGTTGAGTTGGGTTGAGATCCAAGATGATTAGATCAGGATGTGAATTAAAATTGGAAGTGTAATATGGTTTTGTCGATAACTTGGGACCTCCTATTATAGGGGAGACTTTGCTGAAATTTTGATAAGAATTTGGTGGAACCGGTATATATATATATATATATATATATATATATATATATATATATATAATTACCTGAAAATTTTCAATGTATCGCTAAAAAGGATGTGGAAAATCGAGGTTGTTACAGCATCAGTCAAGCTGAGCTCCTTCAAGTTCCATATACAAGAACGAAATACTTGTGGCATAATGGCCAACATGGCGAACAAACAATCCAGAAAAAATCGGATTGGATTTATGGTAATTCCAACTTGTTTTTTAGTTTCCCTGCAGCTCATGCTATCTTTATGCCTAGGCACATCTCTAATCACAGCGCCATGCTACTAAATCTCCATCCTCATGATAATGTTCAACAAAGACACTCATCTTTCTAATTCTTGAATGCTTGGGCTGACAGAGAAGACTTCACTACTGTCGTTAGCAATCTATAGACCTTTCTAGTCATTGGTAACCCAATGTACCAATTCACAACCTATCTTCGTCTATTGAAGAATGAACTCAGGAAGTTTCATCACTAGCATATAAACCACATCACCAGTTGGGTTGTCCAAGCCAAAGTTGCATAGTATGAGGCATAAACATTTTTAGACCGCAATCCATCATCCACTACTGCTCATACAAGTGAAAGAACCAGTGTAAAACTGTATATGCAATTATGCAAAGATGAAGAGTCTGTTCTTAAGTAGCGATCTAGAATCAATTGGTTACAGTTGGGGGACCAAAACACAAAGTTTTTTCATAATTCATTACTGCACTGGCAAGTCAGAAATAAAATACATAGTTTGTAGGATGCCAGAGGTACTCTCATCACTGATCAACAGGCTATGGGGAAGCTAGCATCCACTTATTATAAGCAACTCTTAAATGCTCCCCAAACACCTAACAATGGAGCTGCCCAGCATGTTTTCACAAAAAGCATCTTCGAAGCCTCTCGTTCATCCCTGCACCTTCCTGTCACTGCTGATGAAATCAAGTCTACCTTATTCTCCATTTCTGACAAAAAAATCTCTAGGTCCTGATGGTTACAATGCATTCTTCTTCAAACATTATTGGAGCTGAATTCATTATTGCGGTCAGGTATTTCTTCACAACCAATTCCATGCCTCAAGGTGTAAATGCAACCAGAATTGCCCTAGTGCCCAAAGTTGAGAATCCATCTTGCATTCATGACTTTCCACGATCTCTTATTGCAATGTTTTGTATAAATGCATTTCCAAGATACTTGTGAGTAGGTTAAAGGCAGCATTAGTAGATGTAATTGGACCCTCTTAATCGGTTTTCTTGCCAGGTCGGCATATCTCTGATGCGATACTCCTCACCTAGGAGCTCATGTATAATTCTCATCACCAAAACGGGCCACCCCAATGTGCTCTCAAGGTTGACCTAACGAAAGCATTTGACACGGTGAGATGGGATTTTTTATTAGCAGGCTTAACAGCTATTGGCATTCCCAACCATATGATATAGTGGATCGAAATCTGCATTTCTATGACGCATTACACTGTCAATCTTAATGGCGCACTTCATGGCTTCTTCTCAGCAACTAGAGGCATTCGTCAAGGAGACCCATTATCCCCTAACCTTTTTGTTCTAGTAATGAAAGGTTTGAGAGGCATCATTAATCAACAAACACAACATTCCATGTTCAAATACCATTGGCGTTGTGCACCAAATTGCATTGCTCACCTTTGTTTTACAGATGATCTCATGCTTTATTGTCATGCAAACACAGAGTCGATTGGCATCTTGAAAGCTTGCATGGATAAATTTTCAGACCTCTAAAGCCTCACCATAAACCAAGCTAAGAGCTCTTTATACTTGTCTGGCATTGATGTGGCCCTCAAAAGCAGCATTTGCAACCAGCTTGGATTCCAATCGCTAGTGTCCCACTAATATCAACAAGACTCACACATGCAGATTGCATTCCCCTAATTGAATGTATCACTTCCAAAATCAAGCTATGGATATCCTCTTCTCTCATATATGCCGGACGCCTTCAGCTCATTAAGTCTGTTCTATTTTCCATTCAAGTGCACTAGTCTTCTATGTTCCTCCTCCCATGTGCTAACATCCGGAAAATAGAGAGTATCCTATATGTGTTTCTGTGGAAGGGCATCTCTCTGTCTCATGTTAGAGCCAAGGTTGCTTGGCATTCTCTCTGTTACCCATTACAAGAAGGAGGCCTTGGCATCAAAAGCCTCAAAACCTGGAACAAAGCGGCTACTATGAAACATATATGGCACCTTCTAGTAGACAAGGATTATATCTAGACAGTTTGGGTCAACACTATCCTTTTTCGCAATAGATCGCTATGGTACATTCCCATCCCTTCCAGCCTTTCATAGTCCTAGCGCAAGATCATACAGGTTCAGGAAGAATGTAGAGGCTGGTTTCTATCTCACATTGGCAATGGCTTCTCTACGTCCCTTTGGTATGATTATTGGTTACCAGAAGGCAAAAGAATAATTGATATCCTTCCTTTACAAAGGCTTACTTCCACAGGCCTAGCTTGGAACGCATGGGTATTGGACATTATACAGGGAAACCAATAGGTCTTCCCAACTAACTAGCTGGAGCTTCAGCTAACATGGAATTTCATCACATTCAATCCTCACCCAACAAGAGAAGATCAATGGGTATGGAACAGACATCATTCATGCGACTTCACTATTCAATCTGCATGGGACATGCTTTGGGATAAAAGACTAGCAAATGCCATGCATCACTTTCTTTGGTTCAAAGGCCATATTCCTCGCCAATCCTTCATCTTGTGGCTAGCAAGTCTTGGAAGGTTATGTACCATGGACAAATTACATGGAATAGTAACAAGTTTCACATGTATCTTCTGTGATCATCAAGAAAATGCACTTATACTTGCTTAGTTTGGGAGGTTGTGTGTAACAGAGTTAATATGAGTTGGCCATGCAAACCCTGGAAACACCTTCTTCAATGGGCAGCATCCTACTATAAGAAGAAGAATGACATTGATCACATGATAGCTCGTTTTCTTCTGTTTGCCACTGTTTATTTCCTATGGCATGAAAGGAATAGTTGTGTTTTCACAAGCACTCCTTAGACACACCATACGACTGCTGAGGCAATTTTCCAACAGATTCAAACACACATTGCAAACATGGACCATGCAGGCACCATCTCAGCACCGACTCTCGCCTCATGGAACCTCCAAGCGAAAAATGAGGTGATTAAGGTGGGGAACTCTTCAACTTCATCTTGGACAGGTTGGTTGAAGGAATGCGTTGATGGACAGGCAATTGTTGTAGAATGATCTTTGGGAGAACATTAATTACATCGCTACTGTTCACACAGATGATTTGCATGTTTTTACGGACGAAATTAATTACATGGCTACTGTTCATACAGAAGCCATGCAAAATTTTCTTCTTTTAATCACTTTGTACTGCCGCTAGCAAACAGTTATTAATTTATTTATGCTATGTTGTTTTAGCAAATTTCTCTTGGGGTATGACCCTCGTAAGTATATAGTGAATATTTCTTTTATTTATATATATCTTAATTTTTTGAAAAAAAGTTAAGGATTTAAGGTTTATATTTTAGGGGTTAGGGTTTAGAGCTTAGGGTTTTACGTCCCCAAGGGGCATGGCGTGGTGGCAAAGGGTTTGAGATCTGCATAGTAGGTATCGAGTTCGAGTCAGGGCGTGCACCTCTTGTAAGAGCCTGGAACAGCCAGGGTTTTACTCGCTTACCTGGGCTCACAAAGTACGCTTTTCGGGGAGTGAGGTTTTCTCGAATCCAAAAAAAAAGTTTTACAGTTTTAGAATTTAGGGCTTGTGCTCTTCTAGAAAAAAAAGCTAGAGAGAGGTTAGAGAGGAAAGATACAAAGGGCCGATGCTCCAACAACCATATCACTAGCATCCACCATTGGATCAGGCCAATATTTTATGTTGTGCACCTCACTATTGTCTATGGCCTGAGCGGAGGGATCGTCCATATCTGTCACCATTTAGGAAATCTGATCGTTTGAAATTTTCTAGAAACCCCCCTTCAGACCTGTCAGAGTTGTCGACCGATTTCTCGTTGTTCTACCGTTAGATCAAGCCTATTTTTGGGTATGTTGTGAGCCTCTATATTGCCTACATTTTGACCAGAGGGATCGTCCACATTAGATTCCTTCTGCAAAATCTGACCATTTGAAGATTTATGGAAAAATCCCTTTTGAAATAGTCTGGTTGCCGGCTTATTTCTCCTTTGACTATCGTTGGATCAAGTTTATTTTTGGATATGTGATGCTCCTCATTGAGCTACACATTCTGAACGGTGAAGATTAGAAACAAATCCTTTGGCAAAGTTTTCTATATGTTTAACAGAAGTTTGTCATTCTCAAGTTAGTTTCGGTCTAATTCACAGTTGTGGAGATCCAACCGTTAAATTATGTTGATTTTTGTATATGTTTTGCATAACATGTGTGTTTACCTTTGAACCGTTGGGATTTGTTGTTGTTTGAATTATTGGTGAATAAGTGTTGGTTGAAGCTCTGCTAGAATGTGTCATGGCTTCCAATCCAAAAAACCCAAACACCCAAAGCCAACACAACCCCCTCAACCACTAAACATCCCACAAACCAACACCAAAACACCTAAAACACAGCCTCCCCAAACTCTTCCCGACCAACTCCCCCCTTGGGTTTTTAAGCCGATAAGATAAGAGTTACCGACTTTAACACTTGATGCACTTTTGACCCATCTCTCGTAAATCGGTTGGCTCTCGTCTCAAAATGACTAAGGGATTATGGGAGAAGTCTTCTGCGATGTGGCATCGTTGCCTAGTAGGTTTTTTTTCATGGTTTTAAGCTTCTTTATTCTGCTATGAATTCAATTGCTCACAGAATATGAAAGAGGTTTAGCATTGAGGATGTGACATCCTTGGCCAATGGATTTACAATGTTTTGTTTCAAAATAGAAGATGAGCTAAAAAAGGTAATTGAAAATGGTCCTTGGATGTTTGGTGGGAAAGCCATTATTCTTCAGAAATGGCATTTTAGGTTTGTCTTCGACATGAACAAGACCACCAAACTTCTAGTATGGATTCAGATATATGATCTACCTTTTCCTTTATGGACAAAAGAGGGTATAAGTGAGGTAGTCAGTATGCTGGGCCAACCACTCTCTTGTGATGAGTTGACATTTTGATGTAAGCACTTAGACTACACGCGGTTGTGTGTGGAGGTAGATGCATCTCTACCATTTGTCCATAAATTTGAACTTGAGTTCTCTACTACTATTAGAGAAGTTCATGTGAACTATGAATGGAAGCCAAAGAGATGTGAAAAGTGCCAAGGCTTTGGTTACACATGTCAGCCTTCAGCTGATAAGCAGGTTAACAGTGATGCCTCTCCTAGTCATTAAGGTAAAGGTAATGCCTCACCTGCCACAGACACAGATGATAAGCAAGTTAATGGTGATACCTCTCCTAGTCGTCAATCATTTCTCCTAGTAAATTTGATCTTCATTCTTTGAATTACTATTTCTTTCAATCATTTTGTATGATTGAAATTCTTTTTTTTTTTAATTTCACATTTCATATTTAATTTATTGAAAATTGAATCTCATGGTTTTTCTAAAATGAGTGCTTCAGGTCTAATGACTCTGGTTATAGGTTTAAAAAGTTGATATATATATATATATATATATATATATATATATATATATTTAAAAAGCTTTATAATTCTCTTTATGTTTTTATCGGGTTGTTTCGGTCATATAATTTGGGCTATAGATTTTGTAGGATATCTCATGTTGGCTTAACTTGACTAGCGTTGTTACACATTTGTTATAAATGGCTTTTTATGTTATTTAATAACCTCATTTCAATACCTAAACATTATATTTTCTATACAATAAAATAGTTCAACATCACGGCGAAGCACAGGCACCGAAGCTAGTATACAACAAATGAGAACTAAAACTAATGGCACGCACATTGGGAGGGAATATGCTACTATTCAATTAGAAACCATCCAAAATACAGAACTAAACTTCCTGCCCCATGAAAAAAAAAAGACATCATATTGAGGTGCATGTGCATCATGAGTATCAAAATTATCAGGTTTACCAAGACAGGATATGTGCGAGAAAACAAGGACAAATTTTGAATAAAGACGTCAAGAAGAGAAATAAATGTATCCTGAAACAACTTATCCCACTCCAATGAAGTATACATGGGATATTTTTTAAAAAGTGAATTTTAGGAACAAGGACTCATTTGAATTCCAGAATTGATTTTTAAAAATCAAAATAGGTATACAAGACCTAATTTCACTTCAACCAAATGCATAATGGAACAAGAAATTACCTGGTAAATTAGTTGATAAAAGCTATGCCGGCCATTTGCTCCTGATTCGCCAAATTCAATTTTTCTAGTCTCAAAGAGAAGTAGTACACCGTCAATAGATGCCCCATTGCCATTACTTTCCATGCCAACCTAGATTTAAGTAAAATAAATGGGCATTGAAAACTTTAAAAGGCGTATTTTCTCTCTTCTTTTTTTACATATTCAATACCAAGGGAAAGAGAGTTAGAGTTCAAGTAGGCTTGCTTGTTGAATGTGAGGTGTAAATTTCTTCACAGCTTTAGAATAAGGTAAGATGGTCTAAAGGAGTGGTAGAATGAGTTATAGGACCACTCATAAAGCTACAGTTATTAAGAATTCTAAAAATTAGTCGCAACTCATATAGATCTTGGGGAGAAGTAGTCACTCCTGCAGGATATCCAAAAATAAAACATTTCACACACTTAACAGACCTAAAAATACCTGAAAGAGAAAGTCAAAATGTTATCAACATGTAATTGGAATCTCATAAAGCACATAAAGAACTCATGCCTCACCAGATAATGCCCTAAATGGATAATCAAAGGGCAAATGATAATGCACCATACTAACTTCCTCAATAACCAAGAGGACCTTAAACAATGTATTAAACACCATACAAAATGGATAATCACATGTTAAATGTGATTCAGCACCATTGATAAAGAATAATTTTAGGACAAGAAGAATATAGATTTGATAAAAGTTCATGGTGTTGGAGCACTTACAGGTAGATTTTTTTCAAATGGTGCAGAATATGAATGTTGATCAATGCTTAACACTCCTTTCAAGAACCTTCAAGTAGAAAAATAAAAGTTGCCTTTGTCTCTCTAATATGGTTTCTCAATTGCTAGGAAGTATGGTAACTTCAACAAATCCTAACAAAATGACGAATGTATTATATGCAAGTAAACTTTTTATAAGCATTACTCTCTTAATTTTAGCAAGCAAACTATTCTCACAAAAATCAATTCTCATCTTCTATTTTTACCAAGATCTAGATCATCCAATACTAGGTACTTTGAGAATTCATAAAAAAGAAAGACCAGTATAATTTCTACACTGACCGGAGCTCTTCTGAAATCCATGCCCTTAGTGTTTGAGCATTTAGCATAGTTTTAGTTTTGTTACTGAAGGTTTTTGAGACCAGAACAACTACATGTGATCACAAAAAAATAAAAGGAAAAAAAACAAGATTTAGAATTTGAAGTGGGAAAATGAGCTCAAGTAAAAGAAATAAAACACCACAAGTGACTTGAACAAATTAACTTTTATTTACCAAGAGTAGTTTCAGGTTTGAGGCCTGCAATATTTCTAGCAACATCAATTGAATCTATATTTGCAAGACTGACAAATACAAAAAACAAATACATATATATTAATGTGCATCACATAACAATCTAACGACGCAGTTGTCTTAAAATCATAGACACAATCAAAGATAGCATACAAGATGACCCCTTAAACCATGAATCCCCCTATGATTACCTGTCCACACAAGATTATTGTTGATGAAGACATCGTAGTTTTGTTTCTATGATGTAGTCAGGGTTCGATAAATAAAGAATAAAAAAACACCATCAAAATACATGAGTAAAGCAAGAGAACTAGTCACCACTAGACGACGATACATGAGTAGAGATCGCCGAAATAAATGAGTGATGCAAGAGAACTAATCACCGACAGACAATGCCCGAGAAGAGAATGGATGAGCTCTGGGTTTTCTTTCCTTTTCTGGGACGAGGAAGAGAGGAGGGGAGGGCACATGAAAAGGCCAAGACACGAGAAGGGTGTGTTTCGAGTTAACGGTCTTCTTGGATTTTTTTACTTTGCTTGAGACTTCCTTCACAGAATTGTAGACTATCAAATGAACGGGTTTGTAGAGTTTAATTTAATGCTGTTGTTTTAATACCTCACCCCCACGTGGGTTGGGTCTCAAATTAAAAAATAATTATCTAAACCTAAGGTGTGGATTTTTTGTACTTGAACTCCGTCTAATTAGATTTAGGGTACCCGTTAAAAATTACAATTATAATTATTTAGTATATAATTAATTTCATATATATATATATATATATATATATAATTTTTTAAAACTTTAAACTTATTTATTTATTTCAGGTTGGGATCGTGTCGACATATCAATAGTTTACCCAAGTCTGACCGGGTCTAAAAATTTTATTTCCAATCAAATCAATTTGGATCGATATCTACCAGATTTGGATAAAATTACCATCTATATTATATTGTTTTTTGTTTGATTTGTTATAAATTATTTTATTATTGTTGAAAGATTTTTTTAAAAAAGATTCAACAATGACAAACACTTACTAATCAAACATCAAATGGATTTGAACTACCTATTTGAGTTAAACATGTAAACTTCTTCAACTCATATTTTTACATAAAAAATCAAAATGTAAATTAAAAAGTATACGCACACATCTAATTAAATAAATCAAGAGTCATTTGAGTAAATAAATGGAAAGAAAATCATTAATAATAAATAAAAATGAATCTGGAAAAATTAAGAAACAAATGTAAATGAAGATATTTAATCTTACACAACAAGCCATTTATGATTATTGTGTTTAGTGAGTTTGTTTATTGTAATAGTTTTTTTTATTGAATCAAATGATAATAGAAACCAACACATGTATAAAATTGATTGAATACAATATAAGGAAAACAAACAATATTGCACAACTGCACATATTAAAAATACTATCCACAAATAAATATTTTTTATTTTTTAAAATAAAGTTCATTTATATAAAATTAAAAAAAAAATTATATAGATGAACATAACTACTTCAAAAATTAAATACACACAAAATAATTGTTGTTTAAAAAAAGTTAAATAAGCACACACAAAAATATCACATGGAAGGGTGTTAATTGTAATATTAATTAAAAAATCATTTTTAAAAGAGGTATTGATTTAAAACAAAAAAATCATTTTTTTTTTAAATTAGGTGGTACTAAGGCCCGGTAAGCCAAGTCATACGTTTGACGTGGGCTACTTTTTTTTTTTTTTTTTTAAGCTGATATGGTGGATGTTATGTTATCTATCTAAAAATAAATATTTTTTATTTTCAAAAATAAAGTTCATATATATATAAAATGAGAAAACAATATAGATGAACATAACTACTTCAAAAATTAAATACATACAAAATAATTAAAACATCATCGTTTTTTTAAAAAAAGTTAAATAAGCACTCACACAAAAACCAGGTTTGTTATAAATAATCGCTTTTTTTAAGCTGATAGGGTGGACAACATATTATCTACCCTAATTATTTTGAATAAATAAATAAATAAATAAAGCAACGCATCTTCTAGAATTTCTCATCTTGAGTGGTTGGAAAATCAAGGCTCTTGGTTTGTACTCTACCCAAATCTGATCGAGTCTAAAATTTTTATATCCATTCAAATCAGTTTAGGTCGATATCCATTCGTTCCAGTAAAACTATCATCCTTTTGTTTTTTTTTTATTTGTTTTAAATTATTTTATTATTGTTGAAAGATTTTTTTTTAAAAAAATTCAACAATAACATACACTCAATAATCAAACATGAAAGGAGTTTTAACTAGCTATTTGAGTTGTGCTCTACCACTGGTAAGATATTTTGTTTACCAATAAAAAAATTAACCATGTAGACTTTTTTGATGCATTTTTTTACATAAAAACATTTAAATCAAAATCAAAACATTTATACACACATGTAATTAAATAAATCAAGAGTTATATTAGCGTAAATAAATGGAAGAAAAAAGTCATTAATAATAACTAAAAATAAATCTGAAAAAATTAAGAGACAAATATAAATTAAGATATTTAATCTTTCAATACAAGACATTTATGATTATTGTGTTTAACTAGTTTGTTAACTATAATATTTTTTATTAAATCAAATGATAATAGAAACCGCCACACATGTCAAATTGATTGAATAAGATAAAAGAAAAACAAATATTATGCATATTTACACATATTAGAAATACTATCCAAAAATAAATATTTTTTACTTTTAAAAATAAAGTTCATATATATAAAATGAAAAACAAATATAGATGAATCATAATAACCTCTTCAAAAATTAAATACAAACAAAATAATTAAAAAATAATCATTTTTTTTAAAAAGGTAAAATAAGCACACATAAAGAAATCACAAAGAAGGGGTGTTTTAAATCAATACCTCTTTTAAAAATGATTTGTTAATTAATATTACAATTAACACCCTTCTATGTGATATTTTTGTGTGTGCTTATTTAACTTTTTTTTAAACAATGATTATTTTTTAATTATTTTATGTGTATTTAATTTTTGAAGTAGTTATGTTCTTCTATATATATTATTTTTCATTTTATATAAATGAACTTTGTTTTTTTTTTTTTTTAAATATATATTTATTTGTGGATAATATTTCTAATATGTGCAGTTGTGCAATAATATTTGTTTTTCTTTTATCGTATTCAATCAATTTTATATGTGTGTTGCTTTCCATTATCATTTTATACAATAAAAAAAACTATTACAATAAACAAACTCACTAAACACAACAATTGTAAATGGCTTGTGGCGTAAGATTAAATATATTGATTTATATTTGTTTCTTAATTTTTCCAGATTCATTTTTATTTATTACTAATGATTTTATTTCCATTTTTTTACTCAAATGACTCTTTATTTATTTAATTAGATGTGTGCGTATGCTTTTTAATTTACATTTTGATTTTTGATTTTTATGTAAAAATATAAGTTGAAGAAGTTTACATGTTTAACTCAAATAGGTAGTTCAAATTTATTTGAGGGTTTAGGGTTTAAGGTTTTTGCCTTTTAGGGTTTAGGGTTTCGGGTTTCAGGGTTTAGGGGTTTGAGGTTCGAGGGGTTTAGGGTTTAGAGTTTTAGTGCTTTAGGGTTTAGAGTTTTGGGGTTTTGGGTTTAGGAGTCAGGGGTTTAGGTGTTAGGTGTTAGGGTTTAGGGGTTGGGGTTTCTGGTTTGGGGTTTTAGGATTTTTGAGTTCAGGGTTTAGGGTTTAGGGTTTAGAGTTTGGGGTTTCAGGTTTGGAGTTTTGGGTTCGGGGTTTCGAGTTTGAGTTCGAGTTCGGGGTTTTGGCTTTAGGGTTTGGGGTTTAGGGTTTAGGGTTTAGGGTTAAGGATTAGGGGTTTGGGGTTTAGGGTTTACTGTTTAGGGTTTAGGGCTAAGGGTTAGGGGTTTAGGGTTTGTGGTTTTTTTAGGGTTAAGGGTTTAGGATTTATGGTTTTTTTTAGGATTTAGGGTTTATGATTTTAGGGTTTAGGGTTTAGGGGTTTGCGTTTAGGGTTTTGGGTTTTGAATTTTGGGTTTAGGGGCTTCACTTTTAGGGTTTGGGGTTTAGGGTTTTTGGGTTTGGGTTTAGGGTTTTAGTGTTTGGGGTTTAAGTCTACTAAAGACTGAATTTCAGAAAATCCACAAGTTGTACACTAGCCACATTTCTAGTAGAGTGGAGAAGGCAAGGGTAGAGTGGAACTCAACACAAACGATTCTAGACCAAAACCCTACTGCAGTATAAGCTAATAGGAATGAAAGGGAGATGACCAAGAATTACATGCAGCTATATAAAGAAGAAGAGTTTTTTTTCAAGCAAAAGTCTCGTATTCAATGGCTGTAATTGGGGGACAAAAATACAAAATTCTTTTCATAACTCTCTGCTGCATCGTCAATAAATAAACAAAATTCTGTTACAACTGGAATAATAACGGTTACAATTATTCTGTTAACAGAATAATTGGCACGTGGAGTTAGTTAGATTCAGTTAGTAGTTAGCTGTTAGTAAGCATGCCATGCATGATATGAGGGTATAAAAAAGTGGAAGCGGATGACTTAAAGGGCACACAAAAGATAATAAGAATTCCTTTTTCTGAAATCCCGTCCTCTCCTTCTCTGTTTTCTTCTATTTCTTCAATCTTGTTAAGCCAAGTTTAACAATTGGTATCAGAGCATGGCAGAAAGCAACAAATTCAAGACAGTGAACGAGAACTGTAAAAAGTTGGAGTCTCAACTGCATAGCCACCACCTAGAATGGCAGGAATCTATGGTTGAAAGTAAGGAATGTTGGATGGAACAAGGCACCAAGATTGATCAACTGACCCTACAGATGGAAACAATGTCCACACAATTCCAGCAATTCATTACTGGTCAACCGGCGAGAAGGGACATTGGAACTAATTCTAGAGGCATTTTGACGACCCCAGGCATGGAGAAGGAAACAGGAATGCCAGTTTCAGCCGAGAGAATCGCTCCAAGACACTGGAATCAGTTCAGAGGTGAACAAATGATGGGGCAAGAACTTCATAAGATAGGATACAACATACCATTGCCAAGGATTGAAATGCCAACATTCAGAGGAGAGAACCCTCGAGGATGGTTGCGAAAATGCAGAAAGTATTTCAAACTAAACACAATACCTGCACACCAGTGGGTAGAAGTGGTCTCCTATTACTTAGAAGGCAAGGCAGACATTTGGTTTGAAGGATTAGTAAGGGTGAATGAATCTTGAATGGACTGGGAAGAATTTGCACAGATTCTGTGTAGAAGGTTTGGCAGCAGAGAGGATAGTGTTGAAGAATTCAACAAGCTGAACCAAGATAAGAGTGTGGATGATTACATAGAGCAATTTGAGGAGTTAAGATCATTAACAAGTGCTTTGAATCCATCCCTGGTAGAATCCTATTACATCTCTAGCTTCATCAGTAGACTGAAGGAGGATATCAAACCCATGCTAAAAATCTTGAAACCTTCAAATGTGCTAATGGCATTCGAACAAGCTAGGTGGCAAGAAGAGTCTAACAATGCACTATCTAGGAGGTCCAGAACAATGTAGCGCAGTGGTGCTATATTCAACAACGGAAGGATGGGCAGCAATGCTCCAGCCACTGTCTTTAATCCAAATCGGATGGAAGGAACAAAACCTCACTCAGATAGCCTATTTGAGTAGAGAAAAAGGCTGGGATAGTGTTTCAAGTGTGGAGACAAGTACACTCCGGGTCACAGATGCAATACTAAAGGTTTACATATGATTGAAGGAGTAGAGGAAGAAGAGGGTGAAGAAATGAAGGAACTAGAAGACACAATGCAAGATGAATACCAAGAAAAAAGGCCGATAGATGAATTTGGATTATCATTAAATGCATTGGCAGAAAATGATACCTACAATACTATTAGGATCAAAGGAAACTGTCAAGGCAGGGACCTTATAATTCTGATAGATAGTGGGAGTACCCACAACTTCATCGATAAAGGCGCGATCACAGAGTTAAATGTGGCCAAAAGCAAAACCACGTTGCTAGCAGTCACTGTGGCTAATGGAAACGTAATGTTGTGCGAGATGCAAAGTCTTGGATTTACTTGGTTCATGCAAGGCTACGAGTTCAAGGCTAACCTGAGGGTGCTGAAATTAGGCAGGCATGATATAGTGCTGAGTGTGGATTGGCTAAAACAGTATTCTCCAGTGCTCTTCGACTTTATCAAGTTGCGGTTGTCATTAAAAAAAATGACAGAATGGTCGAATTAAAGGGAATAGTGCACAATTTTGACTTGCACATGATAACAACACTTAAGGGGCAGAACAGCTTCAAAGATGTGATTCTAGGTGTAATTGGACAATTTTTTGCTATGGAGGTGGAAGGAGAAGAAAAGCCAACCAAGGCTGCTGTAGAGATTAATCCTTGTTAAAGGAATTTGCAGGGCTTTTTGAAGAGCCACGAACTTTGCCACTAGTAAGGAGGTTTGATCATAAAATCCTATTGAAAACGGGTTCTTAGGGGGTCAACATTCGGCTATACAAAAGTTCGTTCATCCAGAAGGGGGAAATAGAGAAGTTAGTCACAGAAATGCTTGCCAATGGAGTGATACAGCATAATGTTAGTCCATTTGCATCTCCAGTTTTGCTTGTCAAAAAGAAAGATCACACATGGCGATTCTGCATAGACTATCAACAGCTTAATAGGCAGACCATTAAGAACAAATTCCCTATTCCTCTTATAGATGATCTCCTTGATGAGCTGCATGGATCCAGGTTCTTCTCCAAGCTAGACCTGCGATCAGGATATCACCAAGTCCAAATGCACGGGGAGGACATTGAGAAGACAACATTCAGGACGCATCATGGGCATTATGAGTTTAGAGTCATGCCTTTTGGCCTCACAAATGCCCCAGCCACCTTCCAAGCGTTGATGAATAGCGTTCTGGAACCCTTCTTGTGAAAATTTGTACTAGTCTTCTTTGATGACATCTTGATTTACAGCTCAACCTTTGAGCTGCACCTTGCTCACCTTAGACAAGTCTTGGAGACATTGCATGCTAACTAGTTATTTGTGAATAAGTCCAAGTGTGCGTTTGGGGAACAACAGATAGAGTACCTGGGGCACGTGATTTCCATCAAAGGAGTAGCCACAAACAAAAAGAAGATTGAGGCTGTAGCCAATTGGCCCACTCCACAGTCCTTGAAGGAATTGAGAGGGTTTCTTGGACTGGCTGGTTATTATAGAAAATTCATCCGACATTTTAGAATCATCAGCAAACCCCTTACTGATCTACTGAAGAAAAACAGCTATGGTTGGAGTATACAAGCTTAGCAGGCATTCACAATTTTGAAACAAGCCCTCTGTGAGGCTCTAGTCCTCATATTACCCGACTTCTCCAAGCCATTTATGTTGGAGACAGATGCATGTGACTATGGCCTAGGAGCTGTACTAAGCCAGGAGGGAAAACCAGTAGCCTATTTCAGCAAATCCTTAAGTGTGAAGCACTTGGGATTATCTATCTATTAAAAGGAATACCTGGCTATTCTTATGGCTGTGGAGAAGTGGAGGCATTACCTAGAACACGAACAATTCATCATCCAAACTGATCATGAAAGCCTGAAATATTTGCTGGATCAGAAAATTCATACTCTAATTCAGAAGAAGGGCCTGACGAAATTGCTGGGATTGAGGTATAAGATATTGTACAGGAAGGGTCGAGAGAACATTGTGGCTGACGCTTTGTCTAGGAAGAGCAGTAGTAACCTATCTGCAAAAGAGAATGGGACCCTGGCAACTATTACCAATATACTCCCTGCATGGTATGACGATGTTTATGCATCCCATGAGAAAGACTGCAAATTACAGGCTATTATTATCAGCAAACTGACAGGTGTAGCAGGGGAACCCGGCTTCACTTACAAGGAGGGAATCCTGTGATATAAAGGTAGAATAGTGGTGGGACATGGAGGACAACTCAGGGCTCAATTGGTTAAATTTGTTCATGATTCATATGTTAGGGGTCATGCTGGCGTCTAGAATACCTATAGAAGGCTGAAGACAAGCTTCCACTGGTATGGGATGAAGGCTATGGTGAAAAAGGTAGTGGAAGAATGTAATGTGTGTAGGCAGGCCAAGGTAGAGAGAGTGGCATATCCAAGACTATTACAGCCCCTGCCAGTGCCTGGAGGTACATGGGAGGCTGTGACCATGGACTTTATAGAAGGTTTACCAAGTTCAGAAGGGAGAAATGCTATCCTAGTAGTGGTGGATCGGTTCACGAAATATGGACACTTCATTGCACTCACACATCCATTCACAGCACAAGACATTGCATAATTATTCTTAGATCATTTCTATAAACTCCATGGATTACCCGCAGTGATTGTCACTGACAAGGATAGAATTTTCACCAGTGTGTTTTGGAAGGAACTATTCAAGAAGCTAGGGGTAGGATGTTGATGAGCACTGCCTACCATCCACAAACAGACGGGCAGACCGAGAGGGTGAACCAGTGTTTGGAAACCTATCTTTGATGCATGACCATGCATCAGCCTAAACAATGGTTTCAATGGCTATCATTGTCGCAGTGGTGGTATAATTCAAGCCATCATTCAACCATTGGCATGAGTCCTTTCCAAGCATTGTATGGTTATGCTCCCCCTCAGAGGGAATGGTTGGCGCAGGAACCAACTCCAGTAGCTGCAATGGAAGCAGTACTGCAGAAGAGGGCAAACATGGATCACTCACTGAAGAAGCAATTGGAAATAACATGGAATAGGATGAAGCAAATTGCTGATAAGAAAAGAACAGAGAGGGAATTTGAAGAGGGAGATTGGGTTTTCCTTAATAGGCAAAACAGTGTGGCTGTAAGAAAAAACCTCAAGCTCAACCCCAGGTATTATGGTCTTTTTCAAATCATCAAAAAGATTGGGATGGTGGCTTATGAGTTAAAACTTCCAGAAGGAAGTTTGATCCATCCTGTATTTCATGTGTCCTTACTTAAGAAGAAGATTAGAGATGCAGCTATAGTATCATCCAAGTTGCTAGTATCAGATAAGGAAGGGCGCATGCAAATCATGTCTTTAGCTATAATAGACAGGAAGTTGATGAAGAAGGGTAATAGAGCAGCCACTGCAGTTTTGGTTCAATGGTCCAACCTGTATCTAGAAGATGCAACTTGGGAAGACCTGTCTGATTTACAAAAGCAATTCCCAGATTGCCAAGCAATTTTTGAAGCTTCTTAATTGAGCATTCTTGAGGACAAGAAAGCATTCAAGGGAAGGGTATTTTTACAACTGGAATGATAACGGTTACAATTATTCTGTTACTGCTAACGAAATAATTGGCACGTGGAGTTAGTTAGATTCAGTTAGTAGTTAGCTATTAGTAAGCATGTCATGCATGATATGAGGGTATAAAAAGGGGGAAGCAGATGACTTAAAGGGCATGCAAAAGATAATAAGAATTCCTTTTTCTGAAATCTCTTCCTCTCCTTCTCTGTTTTCTTCTATTTCTTCAATCTTGTTAAGCCAAGCTTAACAAATTCATAGCCTAATAGATGAAGATGGCAATAGAGTTCAGGATCCGCAAGACATAGGGAAGATGGCCACAACATATTTCAAGCAACTCCTTACAACATCTCACAACCCCCCTGTTGTGAATATTGCCCCTTTGTTCCACAACACCATTTCAGAGACGTCAAGCTCAGCCTTAAACCAGCCCATCATAAATGAAGAGATAAAGTCTTCCTTAATCTCCATTCCGGATAACAAAGCTCCTGACTCTGATGGTTTTAATGGCCTCTTCAAGAAAGCCTGGAACATCATTGGATCGGATTTCATAGCGACAATCAGGTTCTTTTTCTCCCATAATGCTCTGCCCCGTTATGTCAATGTAACAAGAATAGCTCTAGTTCCTAAAATTGAAAATGTTGCATCCATGAATGATTATAGACCTATATCCTATTGCAATGTAATATATAAATGCATCTCCAAGGTAATTGTGGCCAGGCTAAAGACAGCCCTATCAGAGGTGATCGGTCCTTCCCAATCAGAATTCATCCCAGGCAGGCAAATATGAGATGTCATTCTCCTTACCCAAGATCTCATGCATAATTATCACCTCAACAATGGGCCTGCAAGATGTGCTCTGAAGGTAGACCTCTAAAAAGCTTTTGATACAATCAGCTAGGACTTTATCCTAGCAGGTCTGCAAGCCGTTGCCATTCCTCAAACAATGATAGCTTAGATCAGAAACTACATCAACACAGCCTTCTACTCCATCATCTTGAACGGAGAACTTCATAGCTTCTTTAAAGCAACAAGAGGGCTTCGCCAAGATGACCCCCTATCACCATACCTTTTTGTGCTCGCTATAGAGGGCTTGGGAGGGATACTCAGACAAGCCACGCAAACCCTGAATTTCAAATACCACTGGCGATGTAAGCAAAACTCCATCACCCACATTTGCTTTGCTGATGACTTAATGCTATTTTGCCATGCAAATAAAGATTTGGTTGGAATATTAAAGTCCTCTCTGGACAAATTCTCATGTCTATTAGGCCTCAAGACTAATCTTTCAAAAAGTTCTATCTTTTAGGCATTGATGGAAACCTTCAGAGTGCAATTCGGGAACAAGTGGGCTATGAATAACGTGCTCTTCCAATAAAATACCTCGGAGTCCCCCTTATTTCTACAAGGCTAACACAAGCAGACTGCCTCCCCTTGGTGGAGAGAATCACCTCAAAAATAAAGATGTGGATTTCTACCTCACTCACCTAAGCAGGACGTCTACAATTAATCAAGTCAGTCCTATTTTTCATTCAAGTCTACTGGTCAGCTTTATTCATTCTCCCCTGCTCAACGATCACTACAATGTAAAGCATCCTAGCAAAGTTCCTATGGAAAGGGACATCTCTAACTTCATTAAGAGCAAAAGTAGCCTAGAACTCCATATGCTATCCATTGACAGAAGACGACTTAGGAGTTAAAAAGCTGAAAGTATGGAACAAGGCAGCAATCTTAAAGCATGTGTGGCACATTCTGGGAAATAAGAAGTCTATTTGGGCAACATGGGTGCATGCAATATTACTTTGGAGGAGATCATTTTGGCAGGTCAATATCCCATCTAACCCCTCGTGGTCATGGAGGAAGATATTGCAAAGCCGACAATGGTGCCAAGGCCTTTTCAGGACAAGCATTGGCAATGGAACTTCCACTTCCCTTTGGTATGACTACTGGATCCCAGAGGGAAAAAGAATTATTAATATCCTAAAACCATGGACCGTTTATACTCCACCGAGATCATCACAAACTCAACTTGTATTCGGTATGGTGCAAATGAGGAATCGCACAACCATTTATTCTTTGAATGCCCCTATTCCAACAATTTGGGGAATCGTCTGCAGCAAAGCAAGCATGCAATGGTCAACAAGACCATGGAAAAACCTCTTACTATGGGCAGTTGCTACTTATCAAAACAGGAAGAATATCTTGCACATGATTGCCTGCCTCTTGCTTTCAACCACAGTCTATTTCCTATGGCATGAACGGAACAATAGAGTCTTTGGCAATCTACCAGCCTGCTCAAACAACAAGCGAAGAGATCTTCCAGCTAATAAGAACTCATGTGACAAATATGGAGCACAAATGAATCATCTCAACCTCAATGTGTGAAATTTGGGGCCTTCAAGAGTACTAGTGCAACAACTTCTGTGGAGTTTCAGGAGCCTACACTTTGAGGGGGTTGCTTTGTTAAGGAAGTAAATTCGAGAGAAATAATTACATGGCTACTGTTCATGTGGAAGCCATGCATAATTCTCAATTGTCTTCTTCGCGGCAACTGTATGCTAATGTGGTGGTAAAGAGCACAAGTCTTGTTCACGTGAAGCCATGCATGATCTCCTTAGTTAATTCCAACTGTACTCTGGTGGTTTAACCAAAAGCTTTATTTACTTTAAATTTCATGCTTAATTTTGAGCAGATTTTTCTCTTGGGGTATGCACCTCGTATGCTTTGTATAAAATTTTTGCATCCTTATTAATACATCTTAACTTGTTCCAAAAAAAATTTAGGGCTTAGGGTCCCCAAGGGGCGTGGCGTGATGGCAAAGGGCTTGAGATCTGCATAGCAGGTCTAGAGTTCGAGTCAAGGCGTGCATCTCTTGTAAGAGCCTTGGACAACTAGGGTTTTACTCGTTCACCTGGGCCTACAAAGTGCGCTTTCCCGGGGGGTGGGGTTTCCTCAAATCCAAAATTTTTTTTTTAGGGTTTTAGGGTTTAGGGTTTAGGGAGAGAGGTTAGAGAGGAAAGATACAAAGGGGCGGTGCTCCGATAGCCATATCTCCTGCGACCACCGTTGGATCAGGCCAAGATTTGGTTATGCTGTGCACCACACTATTGTCTACATTCTGACCGCAGGGATCATCTAAATCAGTTGCCATTTAAGAAATCTAACCATTTGAAATTTTCTGGAAACCCCCCTAGTCCTATCAGAGTTGTCGGTCGATTTTTCCTTGTTCTACCGTTGGATCAAGCCTATTTTTGGGTATATTGTGCACTTTTTATATTGCCTACATTCTGACAAGAGGGATCATCCATATTTTATTCCTCCTACAAAAGCAGCCATTTAAAGATTTTTGGAAAAATCCTTCTCAGAACAGTCAGAGCCGCCGGCATATTTCTCCTTTGTCTACCGTTGGATCAAGCTTATTTTTGGATATATGATGCACCTGGTTGTGATACACATTCTGAACGGTGGAGATTAGAACTAAAGCCTTAAGTAACGTTTTCTACATGTTCAACAGAAGGTTGTCAATCTAAGGTCAGTTTTGGTCTAATTGAGATCTGTGGAGATCCAACCGTTAAACTGTGCTGATTCTTGAATATGCTCTACATAACATATGTGTTTACCTTTAAATCATTGGGATTTGTTATTGTTTTAATTGTTGGTTGAAGCTCTACCAGAATCTGTCATGGCTTCCAATCTGAAAACCCAAACACCCAAAGCCAACACCACCCCCTCAACCACTAAACATCCCACAAACCAACACCAAAACACCAAAAACACAGCCTCCCCAACCTCTACCCAACCCACTCCCCCCTGGGGTTTTTGGGCTGATAAGATAAGAGTTACTGACTCTAACACTCGATGCACTCTTGACCCCATCCCTCGTAAGCTAGTTGGCTCTCGTCTCAAAATGACTAAAGGATTATGGGAGAAGTCTTCTGCGGTATGGCATCGTTGCATAGTAGGTTTTTTTCCTGGTTTTAAGCTTCTTTATTCTACTATGAATTCAATTGCTCACAGGAAATGGAAGAGGTTTGACCTTGAGGATGTGACATCCTTGGCCAATGGATTTACAATGTTTCATTTTAAAACATAAGATGAGCTATAAAAGGTCATTGAAAATGGTCCTTGGATGTTTGGTGGGAAAGCTATTGTTCTTCAGAAATGGCACTCTAGGTTTGTCTTTGACATGAACAAGACTACCAAACTTCCAGTATGGATTCAGATATATGATCTACATTTTCCTTTATGGACAAATGAGGGTTTAAGTGAGGTAGCCAATATGGTGGGCCAACCACTCTCGTATGATGAGTTGACACTTGGATGAAAGGGCTTAGACTACGCACGGTTGTGTGTGGAGGTAGATGCATCTCTATCATTTGTCCATGAATTTAAACTTGAGTTCTCCATTACTATCAGAGAAGTTCATGTGAACTATGAATGGAAGCCGAAAAGATGTGAAAAGTGCCATATTTTTGGTCACTCATGTCAGCCTTCAGCTGATAAGCAGATTAATAGTGATGCCTCTCCTAGTCATCAAGGTAAAGGTAATGCCTCACCTGCCAAATACACAGATTATAAGCAAGTTAACTGTGATGCCTCTCCTAGTCATCAGGGTAAAGGTAATGCCATTACCTCCCCTGCCACAAACACAGATGAGATGTCCTTTGAAGACTCAGATTCCTTAACTGAGACAGATACAGATTCCTTAGACGAGACAAACATAGATGAGCCAGCCTCTGATTCCTCAGTTGAGAGTCAGTTGAAGCCATCTGATCTTGGTGATGTTAACTCGATAACTCCTTCACTGTCCACAAATGACCATGTTAGGACATCGCTACTAGAATTGCATGTGTGCACTACTAGTAAGCAAATGTCTTTGCCATCTTCTTCTGAAACTAGTTTTTCATCTCGAATACCTACCATAGATTTACCAAAGATGACACCATCTCAAACACGTCCTCCAGAATCTCTATTTACTGTATAATCTGTTGGATGTAATGACATTGGATTTACACTTGTTACCAGGAGGTAAAAGAATAAGGATATCCCTGAGATGAAAACTCGGGCAGCTACTCATCGTATGACACCATCTTTTTTACCTTCCAGTTGAGTGGTTATCATACTTGAGTTTTTTTATTTCTATATCAACCTTCTGAATGGTTTATGCTGCTTTGTCTATTTTCTTTTGATGTACAAGCTTGTTTCCTTTTTGTTGACCTTCTAGGTCCTTTGTAATACTTGGGGTATACCTCTTGTAACATGTACTTTTTTGGATCTATTTAACTTAACTTTTATTCCAAAAAAAGTTTAGGGTTTAGGTTTTTTGGGTTTAAGGTTTCAGGTTTAGGGTTTAGGGTTAAGGGAGGGAGAGGGTTTTTTAGAGGCAAAGAGAGGTTAGAGAGAAAAGATAAGGAGAGGTGGTGCTTCGACAGCCATATCACCGGTGTCCACTGTTGGATCAGACCAAGATTTGGGTATGTTGTGGACCTCATCATTGGCTTCATTCTGATTGGAAGGATTGTCCATATTTTTTGCTGTTTGGGAAATCTAATTGTTTGAACGTTTCTTGAAACCCCCCATTAGACTTGTCAGTGTCGCCAGACAATTTCTCATTCTTCTATCGTTGGATCAACATGAATTTTAGGTATGTTGTGAATCCCTATAATTCCTACATCCTGACCAGAGAGATCGTTCATATTTGAATCCACTAGAGAAAGTTTACCGTTTGAACATTTTTGGACAAACCACTCTCGGAACAGTTATAGCCGCCGACCTAGTTCTCCCTTTTCTACCGTTGGATCAATCGAAAATTTGGATATGTGATGAGTATGGTTGTATTACACATTCTGCACAGTTGAGACGAGATGAAACCCTTCCAGCAAAGTTTTATGCACGTTTAACAGTGGCTCATCAATCTCAGGTCAGTTTTGGTCTAACTTCGATCTAGGGAGATCCAACCGTTAACTTGAGCTGATATTTGGATATGTGCTACATAAGATGTTTGTTTACCTTTGTACTGGTGGGATTTGTTATTTTTTTAATTGTTGGTGAGTGATTATTGTTTGAAGTTCTGCCCAAAATATATCATGGCTTCCAATCTGAAAACCCTAACACCCAAAGCTAACACCACCCCCTCAACCACTAAACATCCCACAAACCAACACCAAAACACCCAAAACAAAGCCTCCCCAACCTCTACCCGACCCACTCCCCTCTTGGGTTTTGGGACGATAAGATAAGAGTTACCAACTCTAACACTTGATGCACTCTTGACCCCATCCCTTATAAGCCGGTTGGCTCTTGTCTCAAAATGACTAAGGGATTATGGGAGAAATCTTCTGCGGTGTGGCATCGTTGCCTAGTAGGTTGTTTTCCTAGTTTTAAGCTTTCTTAATCTACTATGATTTCAATTGCTCACAAGATATGGAAGAGGTTCGGCCTTGATGATGTGACATCCTTGACTAATGGATTTACAATGTTTCGTTTCAAAACAGAAGATGAGCTACAAAAGGTCATTGAAAATGGTCCTTGGATGTTTGGTGAGAAAGCCATTATTCTTCAAAAATTGCATTATGGGTTTGCCTTCGACATGAACAAGATCACCAAAATTCCAGTATGGATTCGAATATATGATGTACCTTTTTCTTTGTGGACAAAGGAGGGTTTAAGTGAGGTAGCCAGTATGGTGGGCCAACCAATCTTTTGTCATTGAAAATGGTCCTTGGATGTTTGGTGGGAAAGCCATTATTCTTCAGAAATTGCATTATGGGTTTGTCTTCGACATGAACAAGATCACCAAAATTCCAGTATGGATTTGAGTATATGATCTACCTTTTTCTTTATGGACAAATGAGGGTTTAAGTGAGGTAGCCAGTATAGTTGGCCAACCACTCTCTTGTGATGAATTGACACTTGGATGTAAGCGCTTAGGCTACGCGCGGTTGTGCGTGGAGGTAGATGCATCTCTACCATTTGTCCATAAATTTGAACTTGAGTTCTCCACTACTATAAGAGAAGTTCATATGAACTATGAATGGAAGCCGAAGAGACATGAAAAGTGCCACGTTTTTTGTCACTCATGTCAGCCTTCAGCTGATAAGCAGGTTAATAGTGATGCCTCTCCTAGTCATCAAGGTAAAGGTAATGCCTCACCTACCACAAGTACATATGATAAGTAGGTTAACGGGGATGCCTCTCTTAGTCATTAGGGTAAAGGTAATGTCATTACCTCCCCCGAGATAGACACAAATGAGATATCCTCTAAAGACTCAAATTCCTCAGCTGAGACAGATACAAATTCCTTAGACAAAACAGACACAGAAGAGTCAGCCTCTGATTCCTCAACTAAGAGTCAGCTGAAGCCATCTGATCTTAGGGATGTTAACTTGATAACTCTAGTGTCCACAAACGACCATGTTAGGACATTGCCACTAGAATTGCTTGTGTGCACTACTAGTGTCGCAACCTCGCAGCGACAAATCGATTGAATTTCAGGTTTTATTTGTTTTAAAAAAAGGAGTCGCCACCTAGTATTTTGGTCACTAGGAACCCTAACTGGTCTTTCAAAGATTCTAAGGCAAGGGACTGGTTGTGTAAAGGGAAGGTATTAGCACCCCTAGTACGCTCTACCTAAGGTAAGCTGCTTGGAGTTTGGTTTGCTCTGTAATTGCTATGGTGTTGTTTTCTAATCCCATCAGTTTTCCTAGGTTTGATTCAAATAAAATTTATTAGGATAGAAATCCAAGGAGATTCCATTTGCTTCGAAAGCTCATTTTTCCCTTAGTATTTCAAGAGTTCGCGACTCGTAAATCGCAAGGAGGAGGGACAAAAAAAATTTTAGAAATCTAGGGCACTAAAAAAACCTATATTTTTTAGTATTTTATACTCTCATGGCTCGTAAACCATGGAGTAAAAACAAATAAATTGAAATGTCCTCGATTATAATCAAGGCTTTTTTCAAAGATGTGTGCGGATTTATTACACCCAATAATATTTTGGATATTCGTCCTTTAAGGATTTTTTTATCCAAACATTAGCGGTGAAAATGTGATTCGCTGCCGAAATTGGGTTGTCTGCAGCGAATTAGCATTCGCTGTCGAAATTTGTGTTCTGCAGCGAATTTGTGATTCGCTGCCAAAGTTGACTTGGCTGCAGCGAAATTGTGATTCGCTGCCGAAATTGTGTTGTCTGCAGCGAATTAGCATTCGCTGTTGAAATTTGTGTTCTGCAGTGAATTTGTGATTAGCTGCCGAAGTTGACTTGGTTGTAGTGAAATTGTGATTCGCTGCCAAAGTTGAGTTTGCTGCAGCGAAATTGTGATTCGCTGCGGAAATTGAGTTGTCTGCAGCGAATTAGCATTCACTTTCGAAATTTATGTTCTGCAGCGAATTTGTGATTCGCTACTGAAGTTGAGTTGGTTGCAGCGAAATTGTGATTCGCTGCGGAAATTGAGTTGTCTGCACCGAATTAGCATTCGCTGCCGAAATGTGTGTTCTGCTGTAAATTTGTGATTCGCTGCCAAAGTGGAGTTGGCTTTGCCGAAGTGGAGTTGGCTGCAGCGAAATTGTGATTCGCTGCCGAAATTGAGTTGTCTGCAGCGAATTAACATTCGCTGCCGAAATTTATGTTCTGCCGCGAATTTGTGATTCGCTGCCGAAGTGGAGTTGGCTGCAGCGAAATTTTGATTCGCCGCCGAAATTGAGTTGTCTGCAGGAAATTAACATTCGCTGCTGAAATTTGTGTTCTGCCGTGAAATTGTGATTCGCTGCCGAAGTGGAGTTAGCTGCAGCGAAATTGTGATTCGATGCCGAAATTTGTGTTCTGTAGCGAATTTGTGATTCGTTGCCGAAGTGGAGTTGGTTGCAGCGAAATTGTGATTCGCTGCCGAAATTGAGGTGTCCACAGCGAACCAGTTTTCGCTGCCGAATTGGGCAACCCGCAGCGAACCAGTTTTCGCTGCCGAATTGGGCAGCCTGCAGCGAACCAGTTTTCGCTGCCGAGTTTTCACTGTCGATTTCTACAAGGCAAAAAAAAATGACTTAAATTCTAGTAACAATCTCATGGTATGATGGTGTAAAATGTGGAACACTTGAATGTGAACATACAAACTCTTGAAATAAGTGTGGAATGAATGTGAATCGAAGATACAAATGAATTGTTTGTGGTCTTTGGTGTCTTAGGTGTTGTGGTCGGGATCGGACCATTGCCAGGACAAGGACAGACCATAAGTGGAGCAGGTAGGTGGTTTCCACCTTTTTCCCATTTGATGTTTATGTTTTGAAATGATTAACTTGTAATGATATCTTATTAAATCCTTGTTGTAAGAGGAAACGACGAAGAACAGTTGGATTTAATTCTTGATGATTATCGAAACGACTATGAAATGTCGAAGAAGTTCTTGATGAATGTTGAAACAATGGTGAAAATGTTAGAGTTCTAAACTAACCCATTTGAGATGAACAGCTTATTGAGTTGTGATGAATACTAAACCGAATGTGATGATGGGACTGGTATGAATTTGGGCTACTAATGAATGGTAGTATGTGTCGTATGAAGGATCTACTTTTGTATTCTTATTGAATGTAAGGGTGAAGAATGATTGTATGAGTATTATGAAGGATCTACTAATTTATTATAGTGAATGTAATTGTGATGAATGTGTTACCAAGGATCTATCATTTATTAGATTGAATGTAATGATGATGAATGATTGTATGAGTGTTATGAAAGACCTATCATTGTATCGTATTGATGGTTAATTACCACAAATGGTGGTGTGAGTAGTACGGGGGATTTATTATTATGTTGCATTGAACATTAACTGTCAAGAATGGTTGGATGAGTGATACAAAGGGTATTGTTGTGTTGTGTTATAATGAATGCTAAATAGTTGTGGGATGTTTGGTTCTGCATTACAAAGGATCTATCATCATGTTACGGAATGATAAACTACTAGGAAATGGTGGTACGAGTATCCCTAAGGGTCTGCTTTGATGTTGCAAGGAGTGTCAAATTGTCATTCATTGTTTGATAAAACAATGATTAGCTTCGGCTAATGGCATCCGAGTGGATGACCGGAACAAACGATTGATTAGCTTCGGCTAATGGCATCCGAAGGGATGACCGGGGTAAATGAATAAATGATTAGCTTCGGTAAGTCTAAATGGAAAATCGAGATTAATAAATGATTAATTATGGTAATGACACCATAGATGAATTACCAGATTAATAAATGATTACCTATGGTAATGGTACCATAGATGAATTACCAGAATGAATAAATGATTTACTTTGGGTAAATGGCATCCTAAATGGATGATCGAGATTAATAAATGATTAGCTATGGTAATGGCACCATAGATGAATTACCAAAATGAATAAATGATTAGCTTCGGTAAGTCTAAATGGATAATCGAGATTAATAAACGATTAACTATGGTAATGACATCATAGATGAATTACTAGAATGAATAAATGATTAGCTATGGTAATGGCACCATAGATTACTTTCGGTAAGTGCCTTCCTAAATGGATAATCGAGATTAATAAACGATTAATCTATGGTAATGGCATCCTAAATGGATAATTGAGATGCATACATGACTAGCTTCGGCTAATAACATCCTAGGTGGATAATCGAGATGAACAAATGATTAATTACGACTGATGACATCCTAAATGGATAATCAAAATGAATAAATGACTATCTTCGACTAATAGCATTTCAAATGGATAATCAGGACGAAGAAATGATTAGCTTTAGCTAATCGCATCCTAATGGATGACCGAGATGAAGAAAAAGAAGAAGAAGAAGAAGAATAAGAGAAAGAAGAAGAAATGGTTAATGGCACCCTAGTGGATAGCAAGATGAATAAATGATTGGCTTCGACTAATGGCTTCCCAAGAGGATTGTCGGATTTGAGTTTATGAGTTAGCTTCAAGAAGAATTGATGTGGTCATGTATACTACGTTTGGATATACTAAGTCTATGAAAGGACTATAATAGTTATGCTTTAACCACAGAAAAACATTAAATCGGCTAACGACATTCGAGATGAATGATTGGGTTTGAGTGCTGAAATGAGCCTCGTTAATTGATGGATTAGTAACGGTGGTACTTACATAAGTAAAGGGAAATTGAAGAATGATGCTCTTTTGGTCCATGAATAAAATGTGACTT
Organism: Populus tomentosa; assembly: GCA_018804465.1. Classification (NCBI taxonomy): domain Eukaryota; kingdom Viridiplantae; phylum Streptophyta; class Magnoliopsida; order Malpighiales; family Salicaceae; genus Populus; species Populus tomentosa. The sequence continues at coordinate 120,040 of CM031987.1, read as the reverse complement.
TAATCCTGTTTTATTATGTTTCTTAAATGGCCTATAATGCTTAAAATTTCCTTGTATTGTAACAGGGACATCATACCAATATGGTGCGAAAGGAAATTCATTTCGTGGCTCACACATTTCGAAAAAGAATTATATACTCGCATATTATGGGTGATATGAGTTCTGCATGAACGAACATGTAAATCACTTAATTAGTCATTCGATCCCTTCTGTAAAAACTAGTAATTAAATATTGAAATGGAATACGAATGATAATATATGAACACGTGATAATACGAGATTAGAACAAGAATGGAAATTATGAATAAGTCGAGATGATGAAAAAAAAAATCCAGCGACTTTGGCCTTGAAAAGGTTGGGTCGTTACACCTTTGCTCCTATGGGAGTGAGAGATGTGCCTTTCCATAAGAATGCAGCCAAGGTGCTTTCTATCTTTTTAAGTGTTGCAGTAGGGAATATGAATATAGAGGACCAATACACTTGGATTGAGAAGAGAACCGACTTGATTAATTGTAACCAACCAGTATAAGTGAAAGATGAGGATGTCCACAACTTTATTCTCACTATAATTCTCTCTAGCAATGGGAGACAATCTTTGTTAGTGAGCCGTGAAGATAAGAGAGGGACGCCTAGATACCTCACAAGAAGAGTTGTTTCCTGTATGCCTAGCTGCTCTATTATTGTGCTTCGCAACCGCTGGTAATACCTGACAAATAAAGAGAACTTTTGGCAAGATTAATGGAGAGGCCTGAGAGTGTGGAGAACCTGTCTAAGCTGGACTTGAGTACCATGATGGAACCGGGATCAACATGACAAAAAAGCATTAAATCATCTGCAAAACAAATATGAGTTAGTTTGGATGACTTGCACTGCCAATGGCATTTGAATGCACTGCTTTGGACTGATTGATTGATGATGCCTCGCAAGCCTTTCATTGCCAAAACAAAGAGGTAAGGTGATAATGGATCACCCTGTCTAATGCCTCTTGTGGCATGGAAAAAACCATATATCTCACCATTGATATTGATTGTATAGTTGATTGTGGTAATGCATGTTGTTATCCAGCTTATCATATCTTTTGGGAGTCCAATAGCATACAGTCCTTCAATGATGAAATCCAAGCTAACAATGTCAAAAGCTTTCTTCAAATCTACTTTGAGAGCATATCGGGCTGGCCCTTTGTTGTGATGATAATTGTGCAGTAGCTCTTGTGCAAGGAGAATAGCATCAAAGATATTACGGCCAGGAAGGAATGTTGATTGTGAAGGGCCAATCACATCCACTAAAGCTGTTTTTAGTCTAACAACAAGCAGTTTGGAGATGCATTTGTAGATTACATTGCAACAAGAGATGGATCTATAATCATTCAAACTAGCTGGATGTTCTGTTTTTGGCACAAGGGCTACTCTCGTAGCATTAACACAACGAGGGAGAGAGTTATTGGAGAAAAAGAATCTGATAGCAGCAAGAAAATCAAGTCTGATGATGTCCCAGCTTGTTTTATAGAAGAGTGCATTATAACCGTTTGGCCCTGAAGCTTTAGAATCTGGGATGGAGAATAATGCTTCCTTTATATCATCATCGGTGATGGGTGTAAAAGTTGCAGCTTTGGATGCTTCTGTAATTGTGTTAGGAAAGATGTCTTTGATCGCTGCATTCAATGTAAGATGAGTGGCTATGAGGATGTTCTCAAAATATGTTGATGCCAGCTTCCCTTGTCATGTGGATCATGAACTTGAGTCCCATTTTCATCCTGCAAGCTATGTATTATGTTCCTTGGTAGTGGAGTAGAGATTTGTGAAAGAATGAGGTATTTCTATCTCCAAGCTGAAGCCATTGCAGCCTTGATTTTTGCTTGAAATAGGATTTGTCATCTTTACAAAGCTGCATATATTGAGCAACCATTTCTTGTTCAATAGATTATGTAGTATAAGATGTTGGATGCTCATCAAGATGAAACTGTGCTGCTTCCCAATTTGTTTTGGCCTTGGCAACTCTGTGTGTGATGCTGCTTGTGTGATGCAGGTGAAGCTTCCTCAATACATTCTTCAACCGACATAGCTTAGTAGTGAATTGGAACATAGGATTTCCATTAACAGGAACTTGCCAAGAGGAGGCAACAATAGCAAGAAAGTCACTTCATTCAAACCATATGTTCAAGAATTTGAAAGAAGAGTGCTGATGCTGGTTGAGGCTGTGAAGACAAATGATCATGGCACTGTGATAAAAAAATATTACGAGGCTCTAATGTTGCATGTGTGGCCGGCCAAGTATTGAACATACTGAAATTGCCAAATACCCAGTCTAACTTTTTTTGAATGGTATTGCATCCATGTTGACCATTGTGCCATGTGCATTTAATACCTGTATATGGATCTTGCATGAGTTTGGATTGATTGATACATGTTTGCAAAATCATCTTGGTGCTTTGGCCAGTGGGTGTCCCCCCCAATTCTATCTCCTGTTTGCATGATGGCATTGAAGTCGTCCATAATAATCCATGGAATGCAAGAATTGAAGGAACTCTCTTGTGTTATGTAGTTCCAGAGGTCGTTTCTTTTAGCTAGTGTGTTATGGCCATATATGAAAGTGATTTTGATGGGGTGAGGAAGGCTAGTATGGTTGGCTTCACAAGTTAACCGTTAAGGTGCTTGGTAGAGGCAAGTGAGGTTGAGTTTATGGGTATTCCAACCAACAAGAATTCAACAAGTTGTGTTGGAGGTTGTATTTGAGTAGTAATTCCAATGAGAGGGTGCAAGATTGGTTTGAACAACTGCTAGATTAACAACATTTACTTTGGTTTCGAGAATGCCAAATATATCAAGACTGTTTTTTTGTGCCCAAGCGTGGACAGTTTTTTGTTTTTGGAGCCCATGTAGACCCTATATGTTCCAACTACCAATAATGAACATTTATTTATGAGATAATGAATAGGCAATTAAAAGCTAAAGGCTCCAGGCCTCTTTTTTTTTTTTTTCCTACCCCCTTTCTTTTTCTTGACAGTAGTTAGAGTGGGTGGTGGGGAATGAAGATGGCTGACATTTGGGTGGACAGAGGATGTAGATTCCTCAACTGAAGCCTCCTGAGCAGCTGAGGAGGTTGCTCTTGAAGTGCAAATAGAGTCCATCTTACTTTCAAGACAAATAATAGCATGTAGACCATTAAAATGATGAGTTTAAAGACCAAGGAGTTCATTACCCAAGTCCTTGGCTAGAGTCACAATCATCTATGTCTCCAGGGATTGCTGGCTCTGAGAGAGGAACGGATAAGTGTGGTTTGGGTGAGGTAATGTTAACTTGATCAGTAGGTTGTATTAGTGTGGATGCATTTTTTCACTGGTTGAAGGGTTAGGAGCCATAATGGTTTTTGGTAGATTAAGCTCTAGCTGTTAGGCAGTTTTGGTGCTAGTAGATGGTTTAGTAGAGGCTATTTCATGGGTAATGGCTGGCTCTAGATGTGGTGTATTGGTGGTTTTGGTGGAAGGGACAGTGTATGCTGCTGCAGGATGTGTTATGATGGCGATGTTGTATGGGGGTGTTGTGATGGCTCTGTCTGGGGGGTAGTAGTGGCTAGACCAGCAGTAGCTTTAACTATGTCTGTAGCTTGGACTACACATGAATGTCCAAAGACTTTGCATTTTTCACATCGTGGAGGCTTCCACTCATACTCAACAATGACAGTAATTGGTGCAATGGAGAGGGGACTGTCTATATAAAAATTGTGGACAAAAGGGAATGCATCATCCACTTCAACACATAATCTTGCATACTCCAGTCGAGTACAACCATAAGTGAGCTCATCACACGAGAGTGGACGCTCAACCATACTTGCTGCCAAGCTAAGTCCTTGTTTAGACCACAAGGGAAATGGTAAGCCATGCAAACGGATCCATACTGCGAGTGTTGAAATTTTGTTCTTGTCAAACTGGAATCTCGGGTGCCATTGTTGTAGGATGATATTCTTCCCTACAAGCATCCATGGCCCTTTCTCTAAAACTGTTTGCATCTCATCCTCTGTAGTGAACCGAAAGATGATGAATCCATTAGAAGTTGTCATAACATTCTCTAAACCATAGGAACGCCATGCCTTGGATGCAATTGAGTTCACTATATAGAAAGGCATACGAAACCCTAGGAAAAATCTAATCATGCAACGATTCTATTGTGCAGAATTTTCCAAAAGCATTTCTTCAGTGATCTTAAGATTGAGACCTATTGGTTGATGGGAGAGAGGCTCCAAGGTGAATCTTGCACTAGAGTCAGAGACACTAACTCGATCTGCCCATGAAGTTGATTTGGTGGTGGTGGTGGCAAGCTTGGTTTTGGTGTTACGAGCCATGAGAGTATAAAATACTAAAAAATATAGGTTTTTTTAGCGCCCTAGATTTCTAAATTTTTTTTGTCCCTCCTCCTTGCGATTTACGAGTTGCAAACTCTTGAAATACTAAGGGAAAAATGAGCTTTCAAAGCACATGGAATCTCCTTGGATTTCTACCCTAATAAATTTTATTTGAATCAAACCTAAAAAAACTGATGAGATTAGAAAACAACACCATAGCAATTATAGAGCAAACCAAACACCAAGCAGCTTACCTTAGGTAGGGCGTACTAGGGGTGCTAATACCTTCCCTTTACACAACCAGTCCCTTGCCTTAGAATCTCTGAAAGACCAGTTAGGGTTCCTAGTGACCAAAATACTAGGTAGCGACTCCTTTTTTTAAAACAAATAAAACCTGAAATTCAATCGATTGGTCGCCGCTCTGCCGCGAGGGTGCGACACTAGTAGTGCACACAAGCAATTCTAGTGGCAATGTCCTAACATGGTCATTTATGGACACTAGAGTTATCAAGTTAACATCCCTAAGATCAGATGGCTTCAGCTGACTCTTAGTTGAGGAATCAGAGGCTGACTCTTCTGTGTCTGTTTTGTCTAAGGAATCTATATCTGTCTCAGCTGAGGAATTTGAGTCTTTAGAGGATATCTCATTTGTGTCTATCTTGGGGGAGGTAATGGCATTACCTTTACCCTAATGACTAAGAGAAGCATCCCCGTTAACCTACTTATCATCTGTATTTGTGGTAGGTGAGACATTACCTTTACCTTGATAACTAGGAGAGGCATCACTATTAACTTGCTTATCATTTGAAGGCTGACATGAGTGACAAAAAACGTGGCACTTTTCATATCTCTTCGGCTTCCATTCATAGTTCACATGAACTTCTCTTATAGTAGTGGAGAACTCAAGTTCAAATTTATGGACAAATGGTAGAGATGCATCTACCTCCACGCACAACCACGCGTAGCCTAAGCGCTTACATCCAAGTGTCAATTCATCACAAGAGAGTGGTTGGCCCACTATACTGGCTACCTCACTTAAACCCTCATTTGTCCATAAAGAAAAAGGTAGATCATATACTCAAATCCATACTGGAATTTTGGTGATCTTGTTCATGTCGAAGACAAACCCATAATGCAATTTCTGAAGAATAATGGCTTTCCCACCAAACGTCCAAGGACCATTTTCAATGACAAAAGATTGGTTTGCCCACCATACTGGCTACCTCACTTAAACCCTCCTTTGTCCATAAAGAAAAAGGTACATCATATATTCGAATCCATACTGGAATTTTGGTGATCTTGTTCATGTCGAAGGCAAACCCATAATGCAATTTTTGAAAAATAATGGCTTTCTCACCAAACATCCAAGGATCATTTTCAATGACCTTTTGTAGCTCATCTTCTGTTTTGAAACGTAACATTGTAAATCCATTAGTCAAGGATGTCACATCATCAAGGCCGAACCTCTTCCATATCTTGTGAGCAATTGAATTCATAGTAGATTAAGAAAGCTTAAAACTAGGAAAACAACCTACTAGGCAACGATGCCACACCACAGAAGATTTCTCCCATAATCCCTTAGTCATTTTGAGACAAGAGCCAACCGGCTTATAAGGGATGGGGTTAAGAGTGCATCAAGTGTTAGAGTTGGTAACTCTTATCTTATCGTCCCAAAACCCGAGAGGGGAGTGGGTTGGGTAGAGGTTGGGGAGGCTTTGTTTTGGGTGTTTTGGTATTGGTTTGTGGGATGTTTAGTGGTTGAGGGGGTGGTGTTAGCTTTGGGTGTTAGGGTTTTCGGATTGGAAGCCATGATATATTTTGGGCAGAGCTTCAAACAATAATCACTCACCAACAATTAAAAAAATAACAAATCCCACCGGTACAAAGGTAAACAAACATCTTATGTAGCACATATCCAAATATCAGCTCAAGTTAACGGTTGGATCTCCCTAGATCGAAGTTAGACCAAAACTGACCTGAGATTGATGAGCCACTGTTAAACGTGCATAAAACTTTGCTGGAAGGGTTTCATCTCGTCTCAACTGTGCAGAATGTGTAATACAACCATACTCATCACATATCCAAAATTTCGATTGATCCAATGGTAGAAAAGGGAGAACTAGGCCAGCGGCTATAACTGTTCTGAGAGTGGTTTGTCCAAAAATGTTCAAGCGGTAATGATGAAATCAAGGCTGCCTTTTTTTCAATCCCTAACAACAAAGCCCTAGGACCAGATAGATATAATGCTTTCTTCTTCAAGAAATGTTGGTCTATTTTTGGACCCAACTTCCTTGCTGCCACTAGGTATTTTTTCACCAACACCCTGCCTCGATGTGTCAATGCTACTAGAGTAGTTCTTGTGCCTAAGGTTGAAAATCCATCCTGCATGAATGATTTTTGTCTTATCTCTTGCTGCAATATTCTATACAAATACATATCCAAGATTATTGTATCCAAGTTAAAGAATGCTTTAGACAAGGTTATTGGCCCTTCATAACCAGCTTTCCTGCCGAGCCAAAATATAGCAGATGTTATCCTATTCATATAGGAGCTTATGCACAATTCCCATCTAAGCAATGACCCTTCCAACTGTGCCTTAAAGATTGACCTACGAAAAGCTTTTGACATAGTGAACTGGGAATTCATTCTAGCTGGATTAGAAGCAATTGCAATCCCACAATGCATGATCACCTGGATCGAAATATGCATTTCTACAGCCCATTACACCATTAATATGAATGGTGAGTTACACAGCTTCTTCAAATCAAAAAGAGGACTTTGATAGGGAGACCCTCTCTCACCATACCTATTTGTTTTAGCCATGGAAGGATTGGGAGGCATATTGTGTAATGCCACACAAAACACAAGTTTCAAATATCACTAGCATTGCAAACCAAACTCAATCACTCATTTAAGCTTTACAGATGATCTGATGTTGTTCTGCAATGCCGATACAACCTCAGTTGGGATACTTAAATCCTATTTGGACAAGTTTTTGTAGCTATCAGGACTTACCATCAACCGAGCAAAGAGCTTTTTATACCTATCAAGAGTTAACAATGAGCTTCAGCATGACATTAAGCAGCAACTAGGATTCCAACAGGGCATCCTTCCAGTTAAATACCTTGGAGTACCTTTAATATCAACCAGACTCACCCATGTGGATTGTCTGCCACTTGTTGAACGAATCATCTCCAGAATTAAGTTATGGATTTCTTCCTCTTACATATGCAGGCCGACTACAACTAATCAAATCAATCCTTTTCTCAATCCAAGTCTATTGGTCATCAATGTTCATCCTTCCATGTGCAACAATCCAAAAAATTAAAAGTATGCTTGCTTCTTTTCTTTGGAAGGGTGCATCTCTATCTTCCATAGGGTCCAAAGTCTCATAGAGCTCTATTTGCTACCCATTGCAAGAAGGCGATCTTGGTATCAAAAGTCTTAAAACATGGAATAAAGCAGCAACAATGAAGCATATATGGAAGCTATTTAAAGAAAAATAATTGATTTGGGCTACTTGGATACATACCATCCACATTCCCAGCGATCATTTTGGAACATCAAGCTTCCATCAAATCCATCGTGGTCATGGTAAAAGATATTGCAGGGTCAAGAATGGTGTAAGGGTTGGTTCATTCCTTACATTGGAGATGGGAGCTCAACATCACTATGATTTGACTATTGGCTACCTGATGGTAAATGCCTGATTGACATGTTCTCGCTGAGAACTCTCACCTCCACAGGATTGCCATGGACAGCCAAAGTATCTGATATTATAAATGGTGAGCAATGGCAATTTCCAAATACTGTGCAAGACCTACAGGCCACATGGAACACCATTAACTTTTATCCCAACTCTAATAGGAAGGATCATTGTCCAGATCGACCATTATTCAGGAACTTTCACGGTTGCATCTGCTTGGGAGCTCTTACGTGACAGAAAACCTGCAAATACCATGCATAAGCTGCTTTGGTACAAAGGTTACATTCCACACCAATCATTCATTCTATGGCTAGCCTCACAATGTAGATTAAGCACAATGGACAGGCTGCACATGACTAGCATAATAAGTAGCAACACCTGCATGCTCTATGATCATCACATTGAGTCCCATGATCATCTTTTTTTTCCAATGTTCTTATTCAATGTTCGTTTGGAAAACTGTAAGCAACAGAGCTCTTGTTCATTGGCCATCCACAACTTGGGATCAACTACTGCATTGGTCTTCGGCAATATATACAAAAAAGAATGACATTACTCATCTGATAGCTAGACTCCTCTCTACAACGGTCTACTTTATATAGCATGAAAGAAACAATATGGTCTTCCACAATGCCTTATAATCCCCATCAGAAACATTTGATGCAATTCTCCAAAGAATTCGCATACACATCACGAACATGAACCATGAGGGCTCCTGCCCTTCCTTTATCCAGGATATATGTGGTCTCAGCTTGGTAACCTAACAGTTGCCCTAATTAGAAGATGAAGAAGATGTTGGTTCATAAGGCAAGGCCACCACTAATAGAATGATCATTCGGTGAAAATTAATTCTTATTAATTGTTCATGTAGAAACCTTGCATGGTTTACTACTTTTCCTTTCTTTGTAATGCAGGGCGAGAATTAAATACATGAACACTATTCACGCAATGGCCATGCATTAAATTTTTTCTCTCCTATTTTTTTGTTATTTCTATTTTATTAGGCCACAGCTGGCAAAGAATTTTTTAATTTTCTCTTAGGGTATGCCACTGGTATTAATGTAGATATTAATGTAGAGAATATTTCTTTTCTTATATATACATCTTAAATTTTTCAAAAAAAAAATTATGGCTCAGGGCTTAGGACTTAGAGCTTAAGTTTTTAGGATTTTAGGGTTTAAAGCTCAGGGTTTAGGGCTCAAGGCTTAGGGCTTTAGAGTTTTGGGTTTTGGGTTAAGGATTAGCGGTTAGGGTTTATTATTTAAGACTTAAGGCTTAGGGTTTTAGAGTTTTAGAGTAGGGCTCATGATTTAGGGTTTGATGTTTGGGGTTTTGAGTTTTGGGTTTTACATTAGGGGTTTCGGGTTTCGTGTTTGGGGTTTAGGTTGAACCTTTATACATTTCAGTTCATCACAAAAGTCATGTTTTTAGATGTTGCAGCTCATCTAAGATTTGATTGTTTTTTGAAACCAAGAATTTGCTGCTAAAATCAGTGTTTTTTCTTTTGTTCACAAAACACCTACTAGACGAAACAATAAAAATCATTATGCAAGAACCTTGGAAACAAAGCCAATTTTATTAATAATTAAGGATATTATATGTTTGTGTTTGATTGAAAATTTCTTGCTAGAAATAAAAATTTTCAACCAATCAAAATTTGCCATGTCATTTTTATTTTATTTTTACATAAAATAGATAAATTAAAATTAAAATAGATAGCATGGAGAATAAATGAGCTCCCATATATTTCTAAGCCATGGGAAGATTGACACATAGAGATAAGATATTTAAAACTTTTTATTATAAATACAAGATCCCATAATGAAAATCAAATAAAATTATGTCAAGTGGAATTAGCAAAAGACCTATGTGCCTCTACAAATCTCTATAAATAAAGGCTCACTTTAAACATATGAGAATAATTCTTCTTGGAGATGTGAATTTTTTTTCAAGACAAGCTCTTCATGCAAAAAAGCTATCTCTCAAAAGCTCTCAATCCTTCTTCATCTACGTTTAAAATATATGAAGAATGAAGCTTTGTTAGATTAACCCCAAAAGACTCATAAGAGTTTTTCAACAACACTTTGTAGATAAATCAAAGGTCTTATTCAAAGCATCAAATTTTATTTTGTAATACAAACCTAAATTTTTGTTTTTACAAAGTATAAATCTTGCTTGATTTTACAAATATATCAAGTCACCATAAATACAATTCAATAGAATAATCAAAGGATTGTTTTATTCTTTTGTAGGAATATTTTAAATAGAGATTGTACCTAATTATATATTTTAATAAAAACAAATATTTATACATGTGTGTTTATTTAATTTCAAGTACTAAAATTTGTATCTATAACTTCGTAACGACTTCACTAGAAAAGTCTTTACCTCTCATCACTTTCCTTCAAGCAAGAATTCCCAACAACCTCTCAATAAAAACTAGGAAAACAAGATCACAATTATTGCTTCCAAAGAAAACAATAATGTTAAGTTAGTTATCAACACTTTGTTGAAGATTTTTTAGACTTGTTTTGAAAACAAAATCCATCATTAAGTTGTATTTTAAACTATGCTAATTCTCAAGCAAATGATGAGGTTAAATGCATACTGGGTGAGGTGACTCACCACTCCAAGGCTAAAACTATAAGGAACTCCTTAAAAAAAGTGGAGCATATGGACTTTTCTTCGACACTCAAGATGACAATTTCGACAATTCACATGTGGAGACTTTCTCATGTCAGCTAGCATCACCAAGCAAAGCATTAGGTTTTAACATCATGATGGCTTCATAACCCGACCACTTAAACTTAGCACAACTGCTCCGGGGCCACCAACCCAAGCCAGGCATAAGGATAGAAAGTTATAAATGACCCAAGCTTCATAACTGAAACAGTAAACCAATCATTAGCATATATGGTTCATGCAACATATACACAGATAAAGCTTAACCCAGCCATGTAAATATTATTAGTACATGAGCCACTTGTCCATGTAAATTTTTTGGGTTATAGTGGGATGCTGGAGAAGGTCGCTTATTCATTTCTAGGTGCATATGGTAGAACAACAAGGAATAATAGTGGTGTCAAGTGAAAGGATCGATAGCACAATGAAAGTAGAAAAACATTGACTGGTTACCGTCACAATTTGGTTAGACAATGTTAGAAAGGGGTAGGCAATCTATGGTGCTGCAGAACACAGAAAAGACTCCATGGCCCAAAGTGGCACCTCAAGAGCTTGTTAAATGACAAAACAATTAGATATGTGGATCTAACCCAGGACAGACCACTTGTGGGCCGCAGAAGAACCCTTGGGTTGATTTCTAGTGGCACTAAGCCATCCAACATAATAATAACACTACCATAACAGCCACCATCACCAGGCAATATTTGCAACCAACCATTCTTTCCCAGAAAATCTTAGTGTTTATAGACCTTAAATGCCCTGCTGATTCGATCTACAATTGCAATGATGTACACTATATGTCTTACTGATACAATCTGTATGTCCGAAGGAGTACTTCAACTATGCATATGTATTTTGAAGCAAAAAAAAGGAAGAAGATAAACAAACAATTGACGATGACAAGTAATCAATAATTCCAAGATCAAGTGGGAATGTTTGCAGATGCTTGCTATTTTGATAGAAAATATGTTGTGACATTTGGATATAAATAGAGATCTAGAGACACTGTATATAAATAGATAGAGCTACTGCAATTTTGTAATGAAATGAAATACATGTATGCTTACACTTCACATATGGAATTGAAATAGATAGAACTCTTTGGAAAAATTAGGGACAAGAAAGACATCAATGCATAAACCTGTGAACATTTAACCAATAGAAAATTTCTCAGTTACACCTTTCTAGAGCAGTTAAAGACACAGGACAAACAGATTGTTCCACACAATTTGTGAATCAATTAACAAGCACAAAGTATGCCTTCTGCGAATTTTGAGACCATCCGTTCACAAATATGTATTTGAATATGTTAACTAGCTGCTGAGGGTGAAGGATTTTTATTAAATGAAAGCCAGCCAAACAACTCTAAAATAACCTGGAAAGGGTGGTGGAAGAAAACATATTGTTGCTCCTAGCAAGTCTCTGTGAAAAGGAGCATTTTTTCTTCATTTATTGCTCACTCCACTACAAGAAAGTCTGAATATGTAGACCAATAACCAACCTATTCTACTGCCTGTCCAGTTAGCGGGCTATTCATACTATGATAAGCCTCGCTCTTCCAGTAACTAATGTGGTCTTAGTATTAACGACAACTAGAAATTCCATAACAAATCACCTCTTTGCTTTTTTTCCTTTAACACACAAATTATGCATTGTTTCGTTATACAATATCTTGATTATTAATAAAACCTCTTTCTACTCACTCTTTTTTTCAAATTTTTTTAAATAGAAACACAAAGTCCACTAGATTATATGCACATGTTTTTTCATTATTTACTATCTTGGTTATTTAATAAAATCTCTCTCTCTCTCTCTCAGTACAACCAGCTTACCCTTTTTGCCTTCATGTTTCTTAATTGAACTATTATAAATATAATAGCAGCAAGTGAGAAAGAAGAGAAGCACAAACCGGGACCATAAAGATGATGCGGACAATGTATCTCTGATAAGTAGGTTCAGTATAATTCAAAAGGTGCCTGTAGATGTGGAAAATGGCCAAAGCCATAGCTCCCAAGGCGCAGAAGAAAGCAATTACGCTAAAGTAAATTGGCAGCAATTCAGCCATTGTGAGCAAGCAAGGTAAATAACTAATCCACCACACTAAAAAATGCGTGCCTACAATAATCCCAAAAAGAAAAAGAAAAATTAGTTACCGACTTAAAAAAAAATATCGAGCGTAAGAAGAAAATACAAACAAACCTCAGGAGAAACAATGAGTTAATAATCTTCGTAAGATTGGAGGAGGAAGAGAGCTTTGGAAATCGCAAACCCATACTCAACATTACTGTTAGTAAGAGAGAGGAGAAAAATGAAAAAAAAAAAGGCATGAATTAATTCCTCTTGCTATAAATACATAAATGTAAAAGTGGTAGTATTAATCGATGAATATTGCGATGATATAAATGAAACCGCCGGCTTACGAGGATAGTAGTTAGGGAGGAGAGGGGAGGAGAGAAGATCTGACTGACGGAGGCCTTGCTTCGTTTACAAACCAAGTACCTAACTGAATGATTTGATTTCATGAGATAAAATGAAGCGCTGCTGACGTTGCTACCGCTCTGGCACGCGGAAGAGAGGATTGTTATTGCTATTACATAGATAGATAGAAAGAGAGGGGATTGCAATTTTTTCAATGTCGTTCCTGGTTTTCAATTTTCTTTTCTTTCTTCATCGTTTCCTTCCTTGCTCCACTGTCTTTTTTAACTAAGAATTTATTTAGTATTAGCTGATATACCTGAGCTGGGCGCTGATGGGATTTAAATTTGATTTTTAATTTTAATAAACCGCATTATAATTTATAAATGTAATTTATTATTATTTTGAATTTTAAATTAAAGAATGGAAAGATGATTATAAATTTATTAAAATAGATTAAAAATATAAAAATTGATGAATTAAATAAGAGTTGTTGATTGAAATGGAAACTGACATAAAAAATAAAAGTTATTTTTATACCTTTTTTTATTTATAAAATAGATTAATTTTAATCACATTCTTATATATTTTAAATTTAAAAATAAAATAAATTAATTTCTTAAAATACTATGAAATCTTAAAAACAATTTAAAACATCAATTATTATTTAAAAAAATTAATCTAAAGGATTAAAAAAATAAGAAAGAAGTTATTAATTAAAAATTAAAAAAATAGAGGTAATATCTACACATGATGATTTTGTGATGGAAGTAGTTTTTAAAAATATTTTTAATTAATTTCTTTTAATTTTTAATATTAACACATTAAAATATTAACTTAATATTTTATAAAAACAATAAAAATATCATACATTATAAGTCATGAAAACTCTATTTATTATTTGTTTTTGTGATTAAAAAAATATTTACAAATTTCTTTTTTTTATCCCCATAGTCATTACGAGGAAGAGCCCCTCGGCTTTGAGTTCTATTTTTTTTTTCTTTTAGTTGTTTTAATAGTTAATATTAAAAAATAATTTTAAAAAATAAAAAATAATATTATTTTTATATATTTCTAAATAAAAAATAGTTTATAATATGTTTCGGTAGAAGAGAAATAAGAAAGGTAGCGGAGCCCCCTTTTCTCCCTTGTTTGACACTCTCCTCTTCATTATGGTTAGTAATTGTAGCGGTGTAATAAAGGTTTCTTCCATATTCCATTCTGCTACGCCTATTAGCAGTGGTAGTTGTCGGAGGAGGATATCATCTCCATTCTCCATCTTCTTCTTATTTTTGTGCTTCTTTTTTTACCGAAACTGACAGGCACAGGCCTCGCTTCAACTCTTTGATAGACAAAACTCAATTTATTACTACCACTGCTACTACCATCAGCAGCTTCATTCTCAGTGCCATCTCCACTCCCAATTCTATCCTCGCCGAAAATACCCAACTTGACGATAATTTTAAAGACGGCACTGATGCTCTGAATCACGAAACCACCCGCCCAAATGACCAGCTTGACATTTCCAACTTGTGTTTGCCTCAGCGACTTATCCAAACTCTTCACACTCGCGGAATTACTAATATTTTCACCATTCAAGTCAGTACTTCCCTCCTTGTCCCCTTCATCTCTTTATTTGAAATACTGGGTAGTATTTTCTTATGGAGTATCCTCTTAGACTCTTAGTGTTTTTCTAGATTGTGTTGCTTTTGTTTTTCCCTTGAATGATTTAGAGAGCAGTTTTAGTCTCGGCACTAGAAGTTCGAGATATCATTGCTCGTGTAAAGAATCGGACTGGAAAGGCATTAGCTTTTGGCATTCCCATCATCAAACGCCTCACTGAACAAACAAGTTCACAGATACTCATAATGCCACATATCATGTCTCCCTTTATAATTCTTTGAATTCATGACCTCAATGTCTTTCTTTTCTAACTTCACAGGCCAAATGGTAGGCTTCCTAGAGTTTTGGTCCTAACACCGACTCGGGTGTTTGCGAAGCAAGTAGAGAAAGAAATGAAAAGGTCTGCAGACTCTGCACCTTATTTGAATATTGTCTGTGCCTATGGAGGGGTTTCGTATATCATCCAGCAAATGCTCTTTCTCGTGGGGTTCACATTGTAGTTGGAACTCCAGGCCGAACCATTGAACTATTGGAAGGTAACAGCCTCAAATTGGGAGAGGTTGAGTATTTGGTCCTTGATGAAGCTGATCAAATGCTTTCATTTGGATTTGAGGAGGATATGGAAATTATTTTCGGAAATCTACCATCAAAGCGCACCAGAGCATGTTTTTCTCTGCAACTTTGACTTCCTGGGTTAAGAAATTGGCAAGGAAATATTTGGACAGTCCTTTGCAGATTGATCTGGTATAACCCCTTTTCTTTTATTCTTGTTTTTTTTCGTTTACTTTCCCTTTCCCTTTCCCTTTCTTGCTATTGCAAGTATCTGTTGGCATTGGGAGAGAAATGGCTTTACTTGCAGGTAATAAATTTTGGATTTGGCCATGGCAAGTAAAAAAAGGCAAGTAAAGAATAAGATCAAGTTAGTGCCTGCTGTCCAAGGGTAGCTAAGATCCTATTTCTATTTGCTTCTTCTAGATGCCTGGCTGTATGCTACGTATTGTAATTTCGTTTGATCTAAGTGCTCATGAAGTGAAAAATAACCATGATTTCGGTTAATAGTATAAGAAATAGGGAGAAAATATGTGAAATAACATGCATCAGCTATGAATGGTTTGTGTGGCTGCTTTGTCAGGTAGCAAGTAGTGAAAAAGGTACCTTTGGTAAGGTTTCAAGTTCTATAGTCAGCTTTACACATCTTTGGCATTTGTTCTAACTTCCAAGGCTTTCAGTTCTTTTTTGTTGTTCTGAGATAGGCAAAAGCATTAAAATACACATGCCCTTAGTCTCTAAAATTTTCTGATGCATCTAATCCATGGATTCTAACCATCATGTTTAGGTTTATGCAGTGAGTGGGAAAACTATTGTCTTTACTCAGACTAAACAAGATGCTGATGGAGTCACCATGACAATAAGAATTAGTATAGCTTCTGAGGCATTCCGTGGAGATATATCCCAACATCAGAGGGAGAGAACTTTGAATGGTTTTCGACAGGGAAAGTTCCCTGTGCTTGTTGCAACTAACATTGCATCTCATGGGCTTCATATCCCGAATGTTGATTTAGTAAGGTCATGGAATTGCTTTTTGTAACATTGCATTAAGAAAATTCTAGTTCTTTTTTAACTTTCTGTTTTATTTGTGTAGTTGTCAGTGTTGTGCCTTCTGAAATGCTGTAAGAAAGAGGGAAACACAGTCCTATTCTCTCCATAAACATTAGACAGTGGTGTTGCGGTTGGTATTGGAAATTTGGTTTTGTATTTGAGCAAACCCATAGAATATGGAAATTTGTCGAATTAGCATAGAGTATGTGACCTTTTGAACATTATTTAATGCCATGCTTATAACCAGGAGAAATGTACATTCAGCCCTATGAAAAACATGTATGTAGTGTATCTTCGTACACAATATCGAAGGCTTTGATGACTTTTAACACCCAATTCCATGTAATCCTGCAACTCATAGGACCTTTTTAATTGGAATTTGTGCACATAGTTTTTTATTCTAACATGTTGGTTGCAATTTACTGGTTTCAATATACTGAGAAATGTGACACCTGTTTTTAGGTTATTCATTGAGCTTTCCGATGATCCAGGAACTTTTGTGCATCGATGTGGTCGTACTGATTGTGCAGGGAAGGAAGGTAACGTTATTTTAATGTTTACCAGCAATCAAAGGAGTGCAATAAGATCCCTGGAGCGTGTTTCGGGGTGCAAATTTGAGTTTGTTAATCCACCAGCTATTGAAGAGGTTTTGGAGTCATCAGCTGAGCAAATGGTTGCTGCTTTAGACGGAGTTTAGCCTGAGTCCTCACAGTTTTTCGCCCCATCTGCCCAGAAATTGATCGAAGAACAACGAATAAGTGCTCTTCCTACTAGACTAGGACATTCGAGCAAAAAGGAACCTCATGCAGAATTATCTGCTTTAGGTCGACATTTAAGCATGTCTGCCCAGGAAGCACGGATGGTAATTGATCAGATTCGTGGAAGATCTTAAGAAGAAACACTCATGATACTGGAGCTGATACCTTATCGAGCATGTTATCCTGTCCTTGAATTGGTTTATTCTGCAGCGGCAAAGCCAATTTTTTTTTATTTATATGAGTGTCATAACTAATCTTATGGTTCATTGAATATTCTACAAATCTAATAAATATATATAGCATCGTAAAAATAACAAACATGCATAATAAAATTTAAACACAGGTGCAGAAAAAAAAAATCATTTCCATCACTAGACCAAGTGCGGCAAAGCCAATTTTAGTTAATAGAAAAGATGGTGAATGAAGGTGGTACTGTGTACAAATTAAAACCTGGGGCTAAAGGGTGAAGTCATGTAATCAGAAGACTGGATTATTATAATGGAGGATATAAATATATGCAATATTATTTAATAGAGAAAGTATTCCACTTGGTGCTAAGGTCCAAGACGATCCGTTTCTCTGGTTTGCACAAGGAACGATGTTATTTTAATTTTTAAGATTAAAAATTTTCATTTTCTTCAAATCAAGTGCATAAAAAAAAAAAAGAGGAACGTTTAATGGGCCAGTGAGACAGCCCACATAATGAAACATAGAAGGAACACAAATATCTCTGCATGTCTGTCTATAGCAACAAGAAGCAAGGAGGAGGTGTGCAAAGCCACACGTTCTGGAGAAGCGCGGCCTTATCTTCCTCGCTGCTATTTCTACTACTACACTCCCTCGCCGCCTACACCCTAAAAATATCTCATTCTTTCCTTCTCTCTATTTTTCCATACACTCGCTTCCTTACCTTGAGGAGTGGAGCAGGAAATAAAGAAGAAGAAGATAAAATGGCTTCTACTTCTACTGTAATTGGGGTTTCTTCTATCTTCCATTCAAAGACCGCTACTAGTTGTAGAAGAGCAGCAGCAGCGACAACAACAACAGCCGCAAATTTGTCATCAGCTATGCCACTTTCTTCTTCGTCTGGTTCTCTTTTGTCTGAAAAGCCTCCCCACTTCAATTCTTTGATAGCCAAAACACAACTTAGCTTTAAACACGGCCTTATTATTAATAACAACAGTACCTTCACTCCACCTAGTGCTATCGCTACCCCCAATTCCATCCTCAGCGAAGAGGCCTTCAAAAGGCTAGATGGGTTTTCTGATTTTGGAGCTGATGCTGATACCGACGATGCTGTCGATTACGACTCTTCTGAAACTGAGCCAAGCAACAATACTAGTGAGGTTGAACTTGACATTTCTAAATTGGGTTTGCCTCACCGCCTTGTCCAAACCCTCCAGAATCGAGGAATCACTCACCTTTTCCCCATTCAAGTCTGTACTTCCCTCTTTTCCTTTCCTTTTTATCTTTTTTGGTTTATTACCGTATTTTTATCCGGTAACTATTGTTGGTCTTGCTCCTTTCCATTCCATAGCTCTACATATTTCCTATCTTAATCTTTTCTTTGCTTTGCAGCACTAATACATGGTTTTTTTTTCCTTTAATTTTTTTTTTTTTTTGATAAAAATGAACTAATACATGTTATTTGAGATATCATCAATGTCCTGTCCCTTATTTTCCTAGTCTATTACTTGTTTGAGATATTTAGCTAATTTACTATCTTGTGTCCTGCTATTATCCCTTTTTTATGTCCTAACTTATCCTTCTGCTTTTCAATGATTTAGAGAGCTGTTTTAATTCCGACTCTGGAAGGACGAGATCTCATTGCTCGTGCCAAGACTGGGACTGGCAAGACATTAGCCTTCGGCATTCCAATCATTAAACGCCTTACTGAAGATGCTGAACTAAGAGGTTCCCAAAGGTGGGTGCTCACTTTGCCTGCTGCAGATGTCCATCTCCCTTTAATTCCGTGTATTCATGAGCTTATTAACTATTGTCTTTATTTTGCTTTTTGACAGGCGAACTGGTAGGCTTCCCAAAGTTTTGGTCTTAGCACCAACTCGGGAGCTAGCAAAGCAAGTAGAGAAAGAAATTAAAGAGTCTGCACCTTATTTGAGCACTGTTTGTGTCTATGGAGGGGTTTCCTATGCCACACAACAAAATGCTCTTTCTCGTGGGGTTGATGTTGTGGTTGGAACACCAGGTCGAATCATCGACCTACTGAAAGGTAAAAGCCTCAAATTGGGAGAAGTTGAATATTTGGTTCTCGATGAGGCTGATCAAATGCTTTCATTTGGATTTGAGGAGGATGTGGAAGTTATTTTAGAAAGTCTACCATCAAAGCGCCAGAGCATGCTTTTCTCTGCAACTATGCCTACCTGGGTTAAAAAATTAGCAAGGAAATATTTGGACAATCCTTTGCAAATTGATTTGGTATAATCCCTTTCTTTTTTAATGTCTTTGTGTTCTTTGATTCTTGTTATTACAATTGTCTGTTGGTACTGGATAATAAAAGTCTTTACCAGCACAGAATAATTTTTGGAGTTGGGCATGGAAATGGAAAAAAAGAAAAGAAAAGGAATAACTTACTGCTTGCAGATTGAGGGTAAACAAGAAGATAATTAAATTTATCTGACTTAACCCAAAAACATGTAATTAATCCTTTCCACTTTTACAGGTCGGGGACCAAGAAGAAAAGCTGGCAGAAGGAATCAAACTTTATGCAGTATCAACCACAGCAACATCAAAGCGAACCATTCTCAGTGACCTTGTAACGGTATGAGATGGCAGTCCCATCATTCAAAATCCATTTGTCTTTATTATTGGAGTTTCTATGGATGTCTGAGCCCGCATGAGTTCTGAAGAGGTTTTTGTTCGAATTTGTTTCCTGATAGTTTGTGTAGGCGTTGCTTGTTCAGAGCCAAAAAAATATGCTCCATTTGCTTACTTTACAACAAATTAAAACTTAAAATATCTCCATTTTGTCCTTGTGCCTTATGTGGTGTCAACATCTAATCTTATCTTAATCGAAAACATTTTTCAGCATTGCAGGATCTGAACTTTTTTATCCCAAAGAATATATATATATATATATATATATATATATATATATATATATATATAGATTCTGGGACTTCTTAAATAGACTCTGTTAGTCTGCTATGTTTTAGAAGATTGTCAACAGAATCGGTCAAGAAGGAAACTTTGGAAAATTGAACTTGGGGAAGCACTTCCATGATAAGCAACTAAAATCATGCTAGAATTCTGTAGGCACGCTCTTGAATACCATAAATTAGAAAATCCTTCTAGGATTTGTTATACGCATTTATATGTGTCACTTACAGTTCCTCTGAGTGGAAAGTGGTACTTTAAATGGCAAGCTTGCTTCTATGATAAAACATTCAGGTTATTAGTAAGTATTTACTATTGAATGCATTTTTGTTTCATTCATTATCAATTACTATTGTGATAATAGAACTCATTATTGGTCGAAGTGATTTCAGAACGGGTACAACTAAATTCATTAACGGTTTTGTTATTCCCACCACTTGATTCTCTTAAAATGACTAATATATCTTCTTCATAATGTTTATTAAATTCCAGTTTAAAATATCCTCTTCATGATATAAAGAGGTTACAATAGTTATTTTAAGAAAGAAGTGGTGAAAATAACAATTTTTGTTGTGAATTTTGCATCACCCTTTCTGAACCAGAGGTAACTGTTGTTTTTAAAGCAGAAAACGTTTCCATTGTATTTAGGTCTATGCAAAGGGCGGGAAGACTATTATCTTTACTCGGACCAAACGAGATGCTGATGAAGTATCCATGGCGTTAACACAGAGTATAGCTTCTGAGGCATTGCACGGAGATATATCTCAGCATCAGAGGGAGAGAACTTTGAATGGTTTTCGACAGGGGAAGTTCACTGTGCTTGTTGCCACGGATGTTGCATCTCGTGGGCTTGATATCCCGAATGTTGATTTGGTAAAGTCATGGAATTAGTCTTTTAATGATTGCATAAAGAAAGTTCTGTTCTTTTTGTAATTTTCTGATTTATTTTTGTGGTAGTCAGTTTTATGTATTTTAAAAATATGCAAGAATTAGGGGAAAAGGCAAGTTTGTTTTTTCTACAAAAAAACTTAACTGTGACAGACTCTCCCATTGCAGTTAATATTGAAGATTAGAGTTTGTATCTATGAGAACTCAGAATATGGAATTTATCCCATTAGCTCTGATTGTGACTGGTTGAGTTGTTATTTTATTGATGTGTAATCATTGGGAGAAATGTGCATCATCATTATGAAAACCATGGATGCAGATATATAATTTTCAATACTAGATAAGTTTTCATGCAAGACCTTTTCAATTGGAATTTTTCCCCATTGTTTTTTTCCAAACACTTGGGTTGTTTTTTCAACAGCTAAGAAACTTGAGACCTCGTTGACCCTTTTCTCCAGATTATCCACTATGAACTTCCTAATGATCCAGAAACTTTCGTGCATCGCTCTGGTCGTACTGGACGTGCAGGGAAGGAAGGTACTGCCATTTTGATGTTCACTAACAGTCAAAGGAGAACCGTCAGATCCCTAGAGCGTGATGCGGGATGCAAGTTTGAGTTTGTTAGTCCACCAGCTATTGAAGAGCTTTTGGAGTCATCAACTGAGCAAGTTGTTGCTACCCTAAATGGAGTTCATCCTGAGTCTGTAGAGTTTTTCACACCAACTGCCCAGAAATTGATTGAGGAACAAGGAACAAGCGCTCTTGCTGCTGCACTAGCACATTTGAGTGGATTTTCTCGGCCTCCTTCATCCCGGTCTCTCATTAGCCATGAACAAGTAAATTAGCAATCAGATTTTGATTTTATAACCTTGTGTTTGATATATATATAGGTGTTGCTCATGAATTTTTGTTAAGTTGCACATTAAATGTGATCTTACTTGCAATGATTGCTTGCTTCCTTTTTTAATCAGGCTAGTCTTTAGTTGGACAGTAATTTAGTTAACTTATTGCTGTTGTTTAAATACTATTAAGAAATTGCTCACAAAAAGTGCATTTTTTGCAATGCAAGTGGTTGGCGGGACTGCTTGCTTTTCTTTCACATTTTCACTCAATCACGCTGAAGATAACTTGCGATAACATCTGTGATCATGTTCCATGGATACCAGTATTGCTGTCAACTAAATTCCCTGATTTCCCAGAACCTTGTTATCTTAATCATGCATGCACCCTTGGCACATTCCTGAGTTTGTTATTTTCAGCTGCAAACTTCTTGAAGCATTTCCTTTTCTGATTAACATGTACATGGTATCCTTTTTCTATTCTAGCATTGTAGTAAATGTGCAAATCCATCAGGTGGTATGATTAGGACATGGTCTGGTATTTTGTTTATTTGTATTCTGTTTTGCAACTTATCTGTTTGCTATTTTTTTTTCTTTAGATAATTGCAGAATATTTGTTTCCTTTACTGTTATAGGTGGACTACAACCTTTATAGCTATCTTAGCATGTAGCCAGTAACTTGAACTGGACCCATGTATCTGCAGGGATGGACAACGTTGCAGTTGACTCGGGATCCAACCTATTCTAGAGGGTTTCTATCTGCTAGATCTGTTACTGGATTTCTTTCTGATGTTTATCCTGCAGCAGCTGATGAAATTGGAAAAATACATCTAATTGCGGATGAAAGGGTATGTTCTGCTAGATGTTCTGCTAGATGCACTGGATTCTTTCATCTTGATGCATAGCATTCTTCACAACAATCTAAATATAATGTGTTTATATCAGGTTCAAGGAGCTGTTTTTGATCTTCCAGAGGAGATTGCAAAAGAATTGTTGAATAAGCAACTACCACCTGGAAACACTATTGAAAAGATCACCAAGGTTCTTTTTAGATTTTGGCCACTCATTATTGATGGTTGTCCTTGACTGCATAGGCTGCTTGAATTAGCTGCAATGATCGTATGCAGCCTAAAATCTTTTTGTTAACTTCATTTTCAGCTGCCTGCATTGCAAGATGATGGCCCTCCAAGTGATTTTTATGGAAGGTTTTCTAGTAGGGATCGTCCTGCTAGGGGGGGTCATAGGGGCCAGAGAGGTGGTTTTAGATCTTCCCCTGGTCGGGGAAGTGGTAGATATTCTGATGATGAAGGCATGTTTAGGCGCGGTGGTCGAAGTAACAGTAATGAGAATAGTAGGTCCTGGATGTCGAGAAGCAGTGGAGATGATTGGCTGATCGGTGGTAGAAGATCAAGCAGGCCATCATCTCGGGATAGGTATCTACTTTTCTCATAGCAAACCTGGGCACATTTTACATGTCAATATTGTAGTCTGATTAACCTTAAAAGAATAAGCCACAATATCAATAGCAATGACAGTTTTAGTACGCTTCTGTTTATTTCTTTCCCTGCGACAATGTTTGGTAATTGTTTTTGGAAATGCTTCTGATTGAATCCAGTAATCATGCACTTGATCAGATCTTTGGTGACCACAATAGGATGAGATTTGGGTACATGCATGGTGTGGGCAAGTGTTTTTTTTTTTTTTTCATTTTTCTCCCGATCCCCCCCCCCCCCCCCCCCCTTTTTTTCCCTTGTTGTGTTTCTTATCTATTGCTGTCTTCTGTGGTTGAGGGGTTGGACATGTTTGTTCATATAAGTTTCAGCCATCCATTATATACAAATTGTTGAAACTGACATGACATCTTTATTGTGCATAGCAGAAGCTTTGGAGGCTCTTGTTTTAATTGTGGGCGGTCTGGGCACAGAGCATCAGAATGCCCAAACAAGGCAGATTTTTAGTTGTCTTCTTCTGACTTTGGGAATTTTTTGGGATTGTGAACAAGTTGGAGACGCCCAGCTGGGAATTGCTTTCTATTTGTTTGCAACTGGTAGGTCATGTAACATTCCCTGGAGATGGAGAGGATTCGATCTGAAATTAGCTCGCTCGCACATGTATTTATTTACTGCCTTGTGATTGAACACTTCAGTCCAGCATGATGAAACTCTTTTGGATAGTTATGTGTTGGTAACTTAATGTTCCATTTTGGCTTGTTTTAAGCAATGATTTGGTAGACAACCCTGGATTATTTTTTTCTAAAAGGATTTTTTTTTTTTCGCATTGCAAAATTATTATTAAGACCGAGAAAGACAACAGAAAAAAAAAAAAAAAAAGTTCTTGGGATTACTATTTACTTAAAATGGGAGATAAAGTTCTAATGTTAAATTAACAACAGGCAATATATGAATGATGGATTAAAAACAGCCATAACTTGCTTAATCTAGAAAAAAGATGTCAGAATCTAGATTTTGTCCAAGAGAATACTGAAGAGCTTCTAAAAACCTGGCCTCTCGTTGCTGAGAGCGTCTCTCACAGCATTTTCATCCGGCACGAATCTCCTGGCCTTCATCTGCTGGAGAAGCTCTTCAGCCTCTTCCACCTCATTCTCCCTAGTATATGCCTCAAACAGTAGAAATTTATATTGAGGGAAACATTATAGTAATTCAGTGTTTTTTTTTAAAAAAATTAACCAGTTTAATATTAAAAAAATAAAATTAATAAAAATAGAATAAAAACAAAAAAAAATGCAAGAAAAGAAAAAAAAAGAAAAAAGTACTGTAGCAGCAAAAAAAAACACTGTAGTAATTTATTGTAACCTGGTCGGGCAGGTAGGTTTTTTCACTTTATATTATAGTAATAATACTTTATAAATTCATCAATTTTTTTAAATTCTATTTTTTTCCAAGTATTTTTTTCTAATTTTATACTATCAATTAAACTTTTAACCTCAAATTCAAAACTCAAAACTTAAAACTCTAAAACCCAAATCTTAAAACCAAAACCCTCTAAAAACAAAAACTCCAAACCAAAAACCTCAAAACCAAAATCTAGAACCAAAAACCCTAAACTTAAATCTCAACTAAGAATCAAAACCAAAATCTTAAAACCTAAACTAAAATTCTTAACCCCAAAAACCCCAAACCCTTAAATCCAAGCTTGCGTAACCATTTTTGTTGCCTTCATCTTTTAGAGTTTGAGTGGGGTGCAAGCACATATGCCATGACTAAGCATGAAGGTTTATACTGTGATTTATATTTTTTCAAGTAAATTATTTATTTGCAAATTCAATGGCTTTCTTGGATTTTCTTTCATTTTGGTTCTTTGATGCCTAAAGGTGGGAAATTTAAGATAGGAGTTAAAGATACTGACTTGAAAAGTTCAACCAAAGAATTTGAGATAATGCTTCATTATCTTTCTTGGCTTGGTCTTGATTGGATAAAGGTTATTGGCTTGTTACAACTGAACAAAACAATCTCATTCTAGGATCAATCATTTCAATATTTGATTTCCCAAAAACACAACGACCGAGTATCTTATAATAATCATCTTTTGCCATCTGATTTCACACTTGCGTGACAGGAACAGGAACAGGCAATGCATAAAGGTCTGGGTACACAACGATTTATATGTATATTTTTCCAATAGGTTGGCTGCACATGTAAAGATCAAAATCGAGCCTTCCGTTTTCGACCAGTGTATCTTGTGTCAGGAGGCACTGCGTTTCCTTTTCGTCTCAGTTGCTCTTTCTTTTTAAATATTCAATCTCTGCCCTTCCCTTTCCTAGTTATTTTCTGTTTTTTTCTTAGGCCTGTTCCTGTCTGAAATGCAAACCTGCATTCTCAAGGTACATGCATATATAACAATTATTAGTGACTTGCATTCCAAGTTGAAAAGAATGCCATGCTTACAAACAACCCAGTTAGAGCTTGAAAAGAAAAACAAAATGCAAGACAAAGCAACCCACCATTTGATTTTTTTCACTATTTTCATCTTCAGAGCAGCTTTCTCCATCTTCGCCTTCCCCCCTGGGAACAACAGTGCTTAAGGATGGTGGTCCACAAATAAGCATGGGGTATTCTTTTCTACTCTTGGTACTGTGACAGAAAAATAGTTCAATCAGTGAATGATGAAACTCTGAAGAGGAATATGAAACCAGAGGATGATTAATAGCAAGATTCTTTTTTTGAGCTTCGAAGGAAATTACATATCAGAATGTGAACTTAATTCATAAAGAGAGAACAGTGTGAATATACTTGCATAATGAAACAAAGAATTAGCAGACAGAGCATCTAGCACTTCAAGCTCTCAAGGCTCAGATTCTTGAAAAGCTTGCAACCTTTTATGTACTAGCTTTTATTCCCAACCAGAACATTCCGATTAAAGGGTTGGAAAGGGCAGGTGCTATTGAAGCCAAGCAAAAAACACATATACAACAAATACCAGTCATGAAAAACTGAGCATAAGATTTCTAAATAGAAGCCTAGCATACCTGTGTGGGTAATCAATAACAACACCACCAGCAAACCCAGCATGCATTGCAGATCTCAAAATTAATTCACGCCAGGCTATGTTTTCAGGATACACCTGAAACACTGCTCTTGCTCCTTTTGCCAAGCATCTATATAATGATCCAAAGAAAGCCCTGCCACAAAATTGTCAATCAGTTTACAACGAGAAAAATACACATAAGTGATTCAAATACATTAGTTTGTTCTATAACTCCAAATAAAGCAAACACGTTCATATCAATATCCATCAAAATATTTAGGGTTTAGGGTTCAGGAATTAGAGTTTTGAGTTTTAAGATTTTGGGTTTTGGGGTTTCTAGGTTTTGGGTTTTGGGTTTCGAGTTCAGGATCTGGGTTCGGGGTTTCAAGTTTCAGGTTTAGAGTTTAGGGTTTAGGGTTTCGATTTAGGGTTTACGGTTTGAGGTTTAGGGTTTTGGGTTTAGGTTTCTAGGGTTTCGAGTTTTAGGGTTTGGGGTTTAGAATTTCGGGGTTAGGGTTTCGGGTTTAACATAGTTTTGAAACCCAGGTCTTGACCAGGCCGACCCGGGGTTGGAATCGAGCCAGTTTGAATAAAAAACAGTGTAAGGAAAAACCTGGTGTGACCTGTCGACTCGGCCGTGACCCATCGATTTTTTTTTTTGCTTTTTACTAAAAAGACATCGTTTTAATTTTTTTTATATAAAAAATATTTGTTCGAGCTGAAGAAAAAACGGGAAAGGAAAAACGTTATGTGACCCGACTGACCCAACAAGACATGGCTGCAAAATTGTTAACTTCTTTTTATTTTTATTACTAAAACGACTTGTTTTTTTATAAACTTTTTGTTTGACCCGGTCAAAACCCAGAACCTATGACTTGGACCGATCTGGCCACTGGGCCGGGTCTTTAAACTATGGGGTTAGTTTAGGCTTTGGGGGTTTAGGGTTTGAGTTTGGGGTTTAGAGTTTCGGGTTTCGAGGTTCTGTGCTTTAGGGTTTATGATTTTAGGATTATAGGGTTTTAGGGTTTAGTGTTTGGAGTTTCAGGGTTTAGAGTTTCAGGGTTCAGGGTTTAGGGTTTTAGAAAAAAGAAGGGGGTTCGGAAAAAAAAAGGAGGCCCAGGGCTATTAATCCCACCCACGACATTTACTTATCAATAAATGTTCATAGTTGGAAGCTGGAACATATGGGGTTTCAATGGCCTCTATAAACAAAAAACCGTCCATGCATGGACACAAAAACACAAGCTTGATATATTTGGCCTACTGGAAACCAAAATAGATGCTGCCAACCTTGTAGCACTTTAACCCAACCTTGCTCCCTCTCACTGGAACTACCATTCTAATATAGCCTCCTCCCCAACTTGCCGAATCCTTGTTGGATGGAATACACAAAAGCTCAACCTCACTTGTCTACACACCGCATCACAATGGTTAACTTGTGAAGCCACCACCTACAGATGTTATGGGCAGTTTCAATGCCATTTTGTCAGCTGATGATAGAACCGGGGGGGGGGGGGGGCAGTACTTGGCCTAGGCACCAAGATGACTTTGCTACTTGCATAAGCCAAACAGAACTCCTTCAAGCCCCTTCTACAGGTCTTAAGTTTACTTGGCACAATGGCCAGCAAGGCTGCAACACCATCCAAAAGAACTTAGACTGGGTCTTTGGCAATCCCAGTCTCTTTTCTACTTGGCCAGCCACACATGCAACATTTCAACCTCGTAGCATATCGGACCACAGTGCTATGATCATTAGTCTGCACAGCATTACTCATCATCAACACTTCCCTTTCAAATTCTTGAATATTTAGGGTTTAGGGTTTGGGTTCGGGGTTCGGGGTTCGGTTTTAAGGTTTGGGTTTAGGAGGGTTTAGGAGGTTAGGGAAAAAAATGGTGAAAGAGAGGTTTTTGCTGGCGACTATGGCTATACCCATCTCCTAGCCTGAATCTTCCACCGGTGAACATTAAACCTTGCAAACACTTTTC
This sequence comes from Populus tomentosa, assembly GCA_018804465.1. Lineage (NCBI taxonomy): Eukaryota > Viridiplantae > Streptophyta > Magnoliopsida > Malpighiales > Salicaceae > Populus > Populus tomentosa. The sequence continues at coordinate 91,607 of CM031987.1, read as the reverse complement.
CATCCTCTTCTCCTGAACAAGTTCTACAACCTAACTGAAGGATTTTTCGTTCTCTTATCTTCATCTTTTACCTTGCAATTTTCATATCTGCCCAGCCTTCAAAGTTCATATCTCAAACTTTTAGCCTTCTTCACCTTCGGTCAGCCACCATGCATACACCAACCACGGCAACACAACTCTTACCTTCCACCACTATATTGAAACCAGAACCAACTATAGCCAAAACAACCCCTACCAACCAAATCTCTTGGGCCAACAAGGTTCGGGTCTCTGATTCAAGCACACGTTTCACATTGAACCCTCTCTCACGCCAGCCTCCAGGACACCGTTTGCAAGTCTCAATGAAACGCTATTGGAAAATGCAGAACAATGGAACAGATGTATGGTAGTATTATAGCATGTAATTATATAGGAAATATTGTAGTCATATTCTTATGTGGTAATCTCCACCTTTACTATTGTATATTGCCCTACTCATATATATAGAAAGGGTTGGCTAACCTATTAGGTTAAGCCTCCTAATCATTCTCAACTTGGTATCAGAGCCTCCTAATATTTTCTCTCTTTGCAGCCGGCCCTAATTTTCTTCCCCATGGACTCTCCTCCTGCTGCCGTTGATCCAATCTCCCCCTCCACCGGTGATGCATCATCACCGGCCAGCCCTCTTCCTGCTGCTGGCTCTGCCGTTCCTCTGCCTCTTATGGGAACACAATCTACAATGGTTCCTTTATCAAACACCCACCATGTTGTGTCGTTGAAACTTATGGACACAAATTATCTTTATTGGAGAATGCAGATGAAGCCATATCTCCTTGGTCAAGGTGTTTTTCAGTTTGTTGACGGCTCCTTGCCGTGTCCTCCATCTCATATGATTGATGCTTCAGCTGATTCTTCTTCTGCCATCAGCCCCTCTTTTCTTCGTTGGAAGCAACAAGATCAACTCATTTTGAGTGCTCTACTCTCCTCTCTTTCCGTGGATGTGCTGCATCTTGTAGTCGATTGTTCTACTTCACATTGTGTTTGGCGCACGCTTGAGAAGGCACTTGCCTCTCCATCTAATTCTCGGATCATGCAACTACATGGCTCCTTTCAAGACCTTCGGCAAGGTGATGCATCGGTTAGTATGTATATGCAGCAAGCCAAATCGTTATTTGACGAATTGGCTGCTGCTGGTCGCCCAATGTCCCTTGAAGATTTCAATCTCTATGTGTTTCGTGGACTTCGCGGTGAGTTCAAAGACTTGGTAACTAGTCTCATAACCAAGGCTGAACCGCTATCGTATGCTGATCTTCATAGCCATCTCCTTACCCACGAGTTTTTGAACAAAAACTCCTTTCACTCCATGGCTGTCGGTTCATCCTCTTCATCACTGCTGTCTTCTTCTTCTCTGCCGCAGCAGCCACCATTGCTGCCAACACCTCCGAATTCTGCTTATTATGCCATGACTAATCACAGCCGAAACAGGGGACGTTCTAGAGGTAATTGGCGCTCAAACACCAACCGATTTCAGGCCCCAAACAGAGGTCACTCCGCTGCAGATTGGAGGCAAAATCAGTGGCAGAACAGGCGCACCTCTGCTGCAGATTTTCGGCCAAATCAGGGGCAGTGGTCTGGACATGTGCGCTGCCAATTATGTTCCACTCCTGGCCATTCAACTCTTCAATGCTATCAGTTTCGCAGCAGCACGCAGCAGCCCTCTGCTCACCTTGCTGTTGCGAATGATTCTGCTGCAACGACTTGGTTTCCCGACACCGGCGCGAATCAACATGTGACGCCTGATCTTGCAACTCTAACTGATTCTGCTCCTTATCTTGGTAATGATTTCTTGCATGTTGGTGATGGTAAGGCCCTTGACATATCCCATGTTGGACATACTACTTTATATTCCCCCAAACGCTCGTTTACATTAACTAATGTTCTTTGTGTGCCTCACATTACCAAACCGTTGTTATCTGTTCAGAAATTCTGTCGTGATAATCATGTTTTTTTTGAATTTCACGATTCTGTGTTTTATGTGAAGGATCTCGTCACCAAGGAAGTTCTTCTTTCCGGTCGGAGTCATGATGGTCTTTATGTTCTCTCCGAGTCCTCGGCTACGTCAGTTCCTCAAGCTTTTTGGTCTCCTTGCATTTCCGCGACTGCCGACTTGTGGCATCGTCGTTTAGGTCATCCAACTCCTCGCATTCTAAATTTGTTAGTTTCTGATAATAAAATTATTTGTACGTCTAAACGATCTTTTACTCAATGTCAAGCATGTCCATTAGGCAAGTCATCCCGTTTGTCATTACGATCGACGGGTCACAAAACTTCTACCCCACTTGAATTAATTTTTAGTGATGTTTGGGGCCCTGCTCCAATGTTTTCTTCTGATGGTTTTCGTTATTTTGTTATATTTGTTGATGCGCACACTAAATATATCTGGTATTATCCGCTTGTTGCGAAATCTGATGTATTTTCCACGTTTCAACGTTTTCAGACACTTGTTGAGCGTCAGTTTTCTCTTAAAATTAAATCTGTTCAAACTGATTGGGGTGGTGAATATCGTAAATTAAATACATTTTTTCAAACAATTGGTATTCATCATCGATTAATTTGTCCTCATACTCATGAACAAAATGGCACAGTTGAACGTCGTCATAGACATATTGTCGAAACTGGCCTAACCCTCTTAGGCCAGTGTAATGCACCATTGCGTTTTTGGAACTATGCTATGGAATCATCAGTCTATCTTATTAATCGCATGCCTACTCCTGTTCTTCAAAATCAATCTCCTTTTGCGTGTCTGTTTCATCGCACTCCTGATTATAATTTTCTACGCACTTTTGGGTGTCTTTGTTTTCCATTTTTACGTCCATATCATGCTCATAAATTAGATTTTCAGTCTTCTCCTTGTGTGTTTTTAGGCTATAGCTCGTCTCATCTTGGTTATCGGTGTCTTGATTTAGAGTCTGGTCGTGTCTATGTCTCCCGTCATGTTCGTTTTCATGAATGTGTCTTTCCTTTTCAAAAGTCTGAACAGGTAACAACAACCCCGGTTCCCCCCACTCCACCTACCTATCTTCCATCACTGCAACCCCCTTCCTGTTTTCAGCCTCTTCCTTCCCAACTCGACAAAACACACAACCCACCTTTGCCCCCTGCCGCAACCCCCCAGCTTGCTCCCCTACCCGTTGATTTAGCCGACCCTGCCTCACCACCCCACACAGCCATACTATCACCACGTGCTTGTCTTTCCAATGATTATTGTGCAGGAACAGGTTCTGACTTGCAGGATTCAGTTGCGGCACAACCCCGCACCTCCCCGGCTTCACCTCCTGGTCTGCAACTTTGTGTTGATCTCTCCTCTTATCCTCTTCAGCACATTCCAGGTACAGGTGCTGCTACTCCATGTCCCGCTGCTCCTAAACACCCCATGGTTCTTCGTCCGAGACAGCCCAAGACAGCGCTGATCACCACCACGGCAGCCACCTCTGCTGCTTCCTTCAGTCGAGTAACTTCTCCTCCCTCGCATGAGCCACTTATTTTTCCTGATGCTAACAGATATGAGGCGTGGCATAATGCTATGCAAGAGGAAATTCAGGCCTTACTCGCAAACAGAACATGGACTTTAGTGCCATCTCATCCGTCCATGAATGTTGTTGGTAGCCGATGGGTCTACAAAATTAAACGCAGATCTGATGGTAGCATTGAGAGGTATAAGGCGCGCCTGGTTGCTAGGGGCTTCACTCAGCAAGAAGGTATTGATTACTCAGAAACTTTTAGTCCTGTTATCAAACAGGCGACAGTCCGCTTAGTGTTCTCCATTGCAGTTTCGAGTGGTTGGAAAATTCATCAGCTTGACATTCATAATGCATTTCTAAATGGAGTCCTTGATGAAGAGGTTTACATGAAACAACCTCCAGGTTTTGTTGATTCTGCACTCCCAGGTCATGTATGTCGATTGCATAAATCTCTATATGGGTTAAAACAGGCTCCGCGGGCTTGGTACACTCGTCTGAATGATTTTCTATTATCCATTGGTTTCCGTGCTTCTAAAGTGGATACCTCATTGTTTATCTTCTCGGTTGGTAGTGATATTTGTTATCTTTTGGTTTATGTTGATGATATTCTGCTTACGGGTAATAATGGAACTCTGCTACAACGACTCATTCAGCTACTGAGCTCAGAATTTAAACTTCGGGATTTGGGTGATGTTCATTATTTCTTGGGTATTGAAGTGCAGTGTACTAGTCTGGGACTTATGCTTTGTCAACATAAATATACACTTGATATCCTCACACGAGCTGGTATGTTATCCTGTAAACCAGTTGATACTCCTATTTCGGCATCCAAAGCCACCATTATGCCGGATCCATTGTTTCCTGATGCTACTCGTTTTCGGCAACTTGTTGGTGCTCTCCAATATCTCACTTTCACACGCCCGGATATTTGCTTTGCTGTTAACCGGGTCTGTCAATTTATGCATGCTCCTACAGAATCCCATTGGGCTGCCGTGAAACGCATCTTGCGTTATCTCCGTGGTACGGCATCACATGGTTTACATATTACTCGCAGCTCTTCCTTTGCTTTACATGGTTTTACAGATGCAGATTGGGCAGGTAGTATTGAGGATAGAAAGTCTACAGGTGGTTATCTTGTGTTCTTTGGTCAGACGCCAATTTCGTGGAAATCGAGTAAGCAACGCACTGTTGCTCGTTCTTCGACGGAAGCTGAGTACAAAGCCTTAGCCGATGGCACGGCTGAAGTTATCTGGCTTCAGTACTTGTTAACGGATCTTCAGATTCCAACTCCTTCTGCCCCTATTATCTGGTGTGACAACCTTGGTGCCACGTATTTGTCCGCAAACCCTATATTTCATGCTCGCACAAAACATATTGAGATTGATTATCATTTTGTCCGAGATAGAGTTGCGAAGAAGGAGATTCAGATTCGTTTTATTTCCTCTCAGGATCAACTTGCCGATGTCTTCACTAAGCCACTTCCTGCTGCTTCATTTACTGCTTTTAGATTCAAGCTTCGGGTTGATCCTCCACCCTCAGCTTGAGGGGGCGTATTATAGCATGTAATTATATAGGAAATATTGTAGTCATATTCTTATGTGGTAATCTCCACCTTTACTATTGTATATTGCCCTACTCATATATATAGAAAGGGTTGGCTAACCTATTAGGTTAAGCCTCCTAATCATTCTCAACTGGTAGGGTTCTTCCCTGGCTATAGAATGCCTTATCATGCTGTTAACACCATTGCCTCACGGGTTTGGAAACAGTGTGGGCTGGAGAATGTAACTACGACTTCAAATGGCTTCATGATTTTTAGATTTACTACTGAAGAACAGATGCATGCGGTTCTAGAGAAAGGACCATGGATGTTTGGTGGAAAAAAACATCGTTCTTCAGCAATGGCATCCTCGGATTTAGTTTGACAATAAAATTTCCACCTTGCCTGTATGGATTCGTCTGCATGGATTGCCATTCCCATTATGCTCAAAACAAGGTTTAAGTTTGGTGGCTAGCATGGTGGGAAGACCTCTTTTTTGTGATGAGTCTACATATAACTGCACCAGATTGGAATATGCCAGGCTATGTGTAGAAATTGATGCTTCCTTTCCATATGTTTCTAAGTTTGAGATTGAAAGTACTCTATCACCAGAGCCTATTAACATAAGGGTTGAATATGAATGGAAGCCTTCACGGTGTGAAAAATGCAGCATTTTTGGTCATTCTTGTCCGGCTACTCCAGTTCCAGCTCCTACCACAATCCCAACTCCTATCCCTAACCTAGACAAAGGTAAAAACATTGCCACTGATCCAATCAATAATTTGCATATGATTCATACCTCTATACCATCAAAACCTACAGCCACCTCTCATCAACCCACAATTGCTCCTGCACCTCATGCTCCTCTTTTACATTCATATCCCACTCTGTCCACAGCACCTTTACATACTGATTCCACCGTTCCCATTGAACAACCACACTCTCAGCCCCACCAACCATACCAAATGACCCTAAATCCACATCACAACCAAACCAGGATTGTTCTCTAATATTACAGAGTGATATTGCCCCTATTGCTCTACACACTAATCTATTCCAACCTTTGGACACTGCAAAATGCATGGAAAATAAAATGGCATCCTTACAGAGCCAAAGTGATGCCTCTTCGGCAATTGAAGTCTCAGCCGAAACTTCCACAACATTAGTCCTTCCTAATGACAGCCATGATGATTCTCTTGTTCCTTCTCTGAAAACTGTCAGGAAGAAAAAAGGAGGAAGGAAGCGTAAAGAGGTCAAGGGCCTCTAATGCTGTGGTTGTAAGTACCATATCTTTCTCAATAATGTTTAATCTCGGTAGCTGGAATGTGTGGGGACTTAATAGTTTCCACAAACAAAAAATTTGTCCAGGACTGGACATCAAAAAACAGTTTGGATCTTTTTGGTTGATTTGAAACTAAGATCAAAGCCTCTAATCTTGATACACTTGCACCTCACATTGCCATTCCTCCTTGGCAATACACCACCAACATTACCTCTTCTAATAGTTGCCGTATCTTTGTCGGTTGGAATCCTCACAAACTCTCCCTCACCCATCTCACATCCTCTTCTCAATGGCTAACATGTGAAATCACTACTCCTTCCTCTCCTTCCACCATTCGAATCACCTTAATTTGTCTATAGCCATAACACCCCAGCTGAACGCTCAACTCTTTGGAGCTACCTCTCTCAGGAAAGCTCCCAAAACACATGCACACCATGGATAGTTATTGGAGACTTTAATGCCATTATACAGGGATAAAATATTCATGGCATAATGGCCAGTACGGTGAACATACAATCCAGAAAAAATTGGATTGGATTTTTGGTAACCCTAACTTGTTTTCTAGTTTTCCTGCAGCTCACGCTACCTTCATGCCTAGGCATATTTCTGATTATAGTGCCATGCTCTTGACCCTACATTCTCCTGACGCTCATCACCAACGAAATTCACCATTCAAGTTCTTGAATGCTTGGACAGAAAGAGAAGACTTTTACGCTGTTGTTAGCAATCTATGGTCCACACAAGTCACTGGTAATCCCATGTACCAGCTCACAACAAAGCTACGCCTATTAAAGAAAGAACTTAGACAATTTCATCGCCAACATACCACCCACATCAGCAATCGGGTTGCCTAGGCAAAAGTTGCATGGTTTGATGCTCAAGCTTTCTTGGATTATAATCCAACATCCACTGCAGCTAACATAAGTGAAAGATCCTCTGCAAAACGTTACATGCAATTATGCAAAGATGAAGAGTCCATTCTTAAACAGCGATCTAAAGTTCGTTGGCTACAGCTTGGAGACAAAAACTCAAAGTTTTTCATAATTCTTTGTTGCACTGTCAAGTCCGAAATCGAATCCACAGTTTGCAGGATGATGTCGGTCGTGTATTCACTGATCCTCAGGGAATGGGAAGACTAGCATCCAATTATTATGAGAACCTCTTAACAGCTCCCCAAGTACCTATTCATGGAGATGCCAAGCATGCTTTCACCAGACAAATTTCAGATGAATCACGTTCCTCCTTGTTCCTTCCTATTACTGATGATGAAATCAAATCTGTGTTATTCTCCATTCCTGACAACAAATCACCAGGTCCTGATGGTTACAATGCATTCTTCTTCAAGCATTGTTGGAGCATTATTGGGGTTGAGTTTACTGCTGCGATCATGTATTTCTTCGCCACCAGTTCCATGCCTCGCTGTGTTAATGCAACACGCATTGCACTAGTGCCTAAAGTAGCAAATCCATCCTCCAGCCAATCTCTTGTTGCAATGTTTTGTACAAATGCATTTCCAAGGTTCTTATACGCAGGTTAAAGACAGCATTAGAGGATGTTATTGGGCCATCTCAATCGGCATTCTTACCAGGCAGACATATCTCTAATGCTATATTACTCACTCAAGAGCTCATGCATAATTCTCACTTACAAAGTGGACCACCAAGATGTTCCATCAAAGTTGACCTATAGAAAGCTTTTGATACGGTAAGGTGGGATTATATCTTAGCAGGATTAGAGGCTGTTGATATTCCTCACCATATGATAAGATTACAGTCAATCTTAATGGTGCACTCCATGGTTTCTTCTCTGCAACTAGGGGTATTCGTCAAGGAGATCCTCTTTCTCCTTACCTGTTTGTTCTGGCAATGGAAGGTCTGGGGGGTATCATTAGACAACACACTCAGCACCCAAAGTTCAAATACCACTGGCGTTGTGCACCAAATTGTATTACTCACCTTTGTTTTGCAGACGATCTCATGCTTTACTGCCATGCAGATACAGAGTCGGTTGCCATTATAAAACATTGCATGGATAGCTTTTCCAATCTATCAGGCCTCAATATCAACCATGCAAAAAGCTCTGTGTACTTGTCTGGTGTTGATGAGGCACTCAAAACCAGCATATGTAACCAGCTTGGAATCTAGCCGGGCATTCTTCCTGTAAGGTATCTAGGTGTTCCACTCATATCAACAAGGCTCACACATGCAGACTGTGTCCCACTGGTTGAATGCATCCTCTCTAGAATCAAGCTATGGACATCCTCCTCTCTCACATATGCTGGCCGGCTTCAGCTTATTAAAGTTGTTCTTTTTTCCATACAAGTGTATTGGTCTTCTTTGTTCATTATCCCACGCATGACTATAAGGAAAATAGAAGGTATCTTCTCAGCATTCTTGTGGAGAGGCACTGCTCTAACTCATACTGGAGCCAAGGTTGTTTGGCATTCTATTTGTTTTCCTTTACGTGAAGGCGGGCTAGGCATCAAAAGTCTCAAAACATGGAACGCAGCTGCTACTATGAAACATATATGGCATCTACTGGTTGACAAGGAATCGGTTTGGACAATTTGGGTCAACACTATTCTTCTTGGCAATCGATCGCTATGGCACATAAACATCCCTTCCAATCCTTCATGGTTATGGCGAATCTTACAAGCTAGGGAACACTGCGGAGGTAGGTTTCTATCTTGCATAGGCAATGGTCTCTCCACTTCAGTTTGGTTTGACTACTGGTTACCAGAAGGGAAAAGAATCATTGATGTAATTTCATTACGGAGGCTTACTTCTACTGGCCTATCTTGGAATGCAAGAGTTTCGGACATTATACAGGGCAACCACTGGGTATTCCCACAACTACCAGAGCTTCAATCAACATGGGCTGCCATCTCCTTCCATCCTCATCCAACACGAGAAGATCAATGTGTATGACATGTTCCACGTCAGTCCTGTTGGTGGGAGAAACCACTGGTAGTGGATTTGAAAAACTCAGAGGGGATAAAACACAAGGTTTTATTACAAAAACAGAAGCTTACAAACACAACAAAAGCTTATAATACACACCCTCTCTTTCTCTCTGGTGTTTCTCTCTATTCTCTCCACTCAATATAACATAAGCTGAGCACTCTATTTATACACGAATTCAAAACAAGAAAATTCAACCTTCAAGTGTGAAGGCGGCTGGCGGCCGATGGTGAGAAGGCGGCTGGTGGCTGGTGGTTGCCTTCCTTGACCTTCTGGATATTGAGTTTAATTCAACAAATCTCTCCTTTAAACTCAATCGAGAAATGTCATGCCAAGCATGAACTTTAGTCTGATAATTTCTTCTCTCTTCAATGGCTTTTCTCTGTTTGTAGCCTTTAGCCACTAATCTGGTTTTGTATCTTTTCACTTCTCCTTTTGCATTCTTCTTTGTCTTGTTGACCCTTTTGACACCTATTGCTTTCTTGTTTTCTGGTGGATTAGTCAGCTTCCAGGTATCATTCTTCTCAATGGCATGTATTTCTTCATCCATTGCTTTAATCTATTTCTCTTCTGTGATAGCTTCATTGAAGCTTAGTGGGTCACTATCTGCAAAGAAACAAAACAAAGTTGTATCTTCCATGACTTGAGTGGCATCGTACAACTCTTCAAGATTTCTTATCCTTCTTGGTCCATCTGATGAGGATGTTGATGGTGGTGTTGATGATGATGCTTCTGGTGTGTTCCTCTTGTTGAATACAGGGAATCTGTGTACCGGACTTTGTGGTTCAGTTGCTGGCATAATCGGTTCTTCTACAAGTACTGTTGGTACTTCTTCACCTTCAAAGATCAAATCAGTGTTGATCCATCTGACTGCTTCTTGATCATCATCCCATTCCCAAGATTTATCTTCTTCAAAGATAACATCTCTGCTCATAATTGCCTTCTTCGTGATGGGATTATACAGCTTGTATCCCATCCTTCTTTCACCATATCCAACAAAGATGCATTTCTCGCTTTTATCATCGAGCTTTGTCCTTTTTGCATCTGGGATCTTTGCATATGCCACACAACCAAAGACTCGTAGATGAGTAACACTTGGTTTGTGACCACTCTATGCTCCTTCTGGAATGACGCCTTGCAAACTTCTGGTTGGGCAGCGATTCAGTAAATACGCTGCACATGATACAGTTTCAGCCCAGTATTGCTTGGGCAACTTCTTTGCTTTGAGCAAACTTCTTGCCATGTCAAGAATCGTTCGATTCTTCCTCTCTGCTACACCATTCAGCTGTGGTGTATAAGCTGGTGTTGTCTGATGTCTGATGCCTTGTTGTGTACAAAAGGCTTCAAAGTCATTTGCTGTATATTCTCCACCTTGATCAGATCTTACGGTTCTGATCATGTAGCCACTTTTCTTCTCCACAATTGATTTAAAATCTTTAAAACAATTGAATACTTCTGACTTCCTCTTCAGAAAGTATATCCACGTCTTTTTACTAAAATCATCAATAAAAGTGAGGAAGTACCTATTTTATCCAGTCGACATAGGCGTTATTGGGCCACACACATCTGTGTGCACTAACTCCAGTAGCCTCTTTGCTCTCCAGTTGACTTCTTTGGCAAAACTGGATCTGTGATGTTTGTTGAGGACACAACTTTCACAGACGTCATCTGGATGATCAATGTGAGGCAAACCTTTGACCATCTTCTTGCTTGCTAGCATCTTCAGACTTGTGAAATTCAGATGTCCAAGCCTCAGGTGCCAAAGCCATTCTTCACTGTTGGTGATGGCACTCAAACACCTTGCTGCATCATACTGGATGTTTAAAGGAAACATCCTATTCTTGGACATTTTCACAAAGGCTATTAGTCTCCAATTGTTGTCTTTAATTGTCAAATGACAATTCTTCGAGTAAAAAGTATAACCTCTCTCCATAAGTTGACCTAAGCTGATCAGGTTCTACTTTATGGCTGAGACATAATACACATCGGCGATGTAGCTGGAATCACCATTCTTCAACTTGATTGGGATGCTGCCTTTACCTTTGAATAGAACCTTTGAGGTATCTCCAAAAGTAACTAGACCTTGCTTGGTCTCATCTAGATCACCAAATAACTCTCGGTAGCCGCACATTGCTAGCTCTAGTATCTAGATACCATATATTCTCCTGTTTCTCATCATGTCCTTGTTGGACAAGTAATGCAGATGGTCCTCCATCATCCTTCTCTACATAGTTGGCTTGCTCACGTACCTCTAACGGAGCTTTCCTTCGGCATTCAGTGCTATAGTGCCCAAATTGATTGCAAGTATAACATTGGATATTCCTTTTGTCACGGTTATTGTAACCGCGTCCTCTTCCTCTAGGAGTGAATGCTTGTTGTCCTCAACCTCCTCTGATGGTGTTTCTACCACCTCTTCCTCTAAAGCTTGTATTCCAAGAACCTCTTCCTTGAATCTCTGGAATCCTCCTCTGGATTGTTGACTTCCTGCTTAAGTGGTATATCCACTTGTTGAAGTCTCCCCTTGCTCATATCTCTCCTTGAGAGACAGCTTTGCTTGTAAGGCATGTTCAATGGCCTTATCTCCATTTTGCTTTACAATCTTCTGCTCATGAGCTTGTAAAGAACTCATAAGCTTATCAACTGTCAACTTCCTTGGACTCTTCAATGGCGATAATAACAAAATTAAATTTTGGATCTAGGGATCTCAAAATTTTCTCAGTAATACAAGAATCGACGATGGCTTCTCCATTTCTCCTCATCTGGTTGACTATCACCATAATCCTTGTGTGATAATCAGAAATAGACTCCGAGGACTTCATTTGCAATAACTCAAATTCACCTCGTAAAGATTGAAGACGAATCTTCTTGATTCTGTCAGCACCTTTGTATTTTTGTTGGAGAGCCTCCCATATGTCTTTTGATGTTTCAGCAGAAGCAATGATCTCGAATGTGTCTTCATCAAGACCTTGATAGATGATCGTCTTTGCTTTGTTGTTTTTCTTTCTGTTGACTTTCAGGGCTTGCTTTTGTGCCTCTTGTAAAGCATCTTCTTCTTCTTTGGACTCTGGTTCATCATAACCATAGTGTACAATCTCCAAACACTCTTGTGAACCAAGGAATGCCTTCAATCTAATGCACCAACTATCATAGTTGTCTTTGGTCAGCTTCGGGATGAGTGTTTGTGTATTTTCTATAGTCATTTTGCTCTTTTAATGACTATATCTCCTTCTGGGAGCTGAATTTGACCAAACGGACATTGTAGATCGATCCAGAATGGTCCAAATAGTAGGGAATCAGTCTGACTTTGTAGAAATCGGGTCAGAAAATGGGTGAACCGGTCAAAAAACCAATTCTGTACGGCGGGCGGTTCGCTGGGGTCGAACCGAGAATATTCGGTCGACTCAGCTGCGGCTGGAACGCGGCTCGGCTCGGCGCGGAGGACGGCTCGGCTTGTGGCTCGGCTAACGCTTGGCTTAGGCGGCTTAAACGGCTCAAATATGGCGCGCGTGTGGCTCAGTCGTCTTCAACCTCTGGCGCGCGTGGGCTGCGCATGGTCGTCTGTGCAGAATCTTTAGGAGGCGCGTGTGGGCTACCTCCGTCTCCGATGAAGCTGATTCTTGCACCAGTGAGTTTGTATTGATGAGCTCTACACTGTGGAATGATCAAAACTTGTTTTTGACAACTTTGAAAATTCAGGTATACCCCAAAACTCTTCTGTTTTCTGATGAACGAGGCTCTGATACCAATTGTTGGTGGGAGAAACCACTAGTGGTGGCTTTGAAACACTCAGAGGGGATAAAACATAAGGTTTTATTACAAAAATAGAAGCTTACAAACACAACAAAAGTTTACAATACACGCCCTCTCTTTCTCTCTAATGTTTCTCTCTATTCTCTCCACACAATATAACATAAATTGAGCACTCTATTTATACACGAATTCAAAACAAGAAAATTCAACCTTCAAGTGTGAAGGCGGCTGGGGGTCGATGGTGTGAAGGCGGCTGGTGGCTGCGGCTGGTGGCTGGCGGCTAGCGGCTGTGGCTGGTGGTAGGTGGTTGTGTAACGACCCAACCTTTTCAAGGCCAAAGTCGCTGGATTATTTTTTTCATCATCTCGACTTATTCATAATTTCCATTCTTGTTCTAATCTCATATTATCACGAGTTCATACATTATCATTCGTATTCCATTTCAATATTTAATTACTAGTTTTTACAGAAGGGATCGAATGACTAATTAAGTGATTTACATGTTCGTTCATGCAGAACTCATATCACCCATAATATGCGAGTATATAATTCTTTTTCGAAATGTGTGAGCCACGAAATGAATTTCCTTTCGCACCATATTGGTATGATGTCCCTGTTACAATACAAGGAAATTTTAAGCATTATAGGCCATTTAAGAAACATAATAAAATAGGATTAAAGTCACATTTTATTCATGGACCAAAAAGCATCATTCTTCAATTTCCCTTTACTTATGTAAATACCACCGTTACTAATCCATCAACTAACGAGGCTAATTCCAGTACTCAAGCCCAATCATTCATCTCGGATGTCGTTAGCCGATTTAATGTTTGTTTGTGGTTAAAACATAACTATTATAGTCCTTTCATATACTTAGTATATCCAAACGTAGTATACATGACCACATCAGTTCTTCTTAAAACTAACTCATACACTCAAATCCGACAATCCTCTTGGGAAGCCATTAGTCGAAGCCAATCATTTATTCATCTTGCTATCCACTAGGGTGCCATTAACCGTTTCTTTTTCTTTCTTTTATTCTTCTTCTTCTTCTTCTTTTTCTTCATCTCGGTCATCCATTAGGATGCGATTAGCTAAAGCTAGTCATTTCTTCGTCCTGATTATCCATTTGGAATGCTATTAGCTGAAGGTAGTCATTTATTCATTTCGATTATCCATTTAGGATGTCATCAGTTGTAATTAATTATTTGTTCATCTCGATTATCCACCTAAGATGTTATTAGCTGAAGCTAGTAATTTATGCATCTCAATTATCCATTTAGGATGCCATTACCATAGATTAATTGTTTGTTAATCTCGATTATCCATTTCGGATGCCACTTACCCAAAGTAAATCATTTATTCATTCTGGTAATTCATCTATGGTGCCATTACCATAGCTAATAATTTATTCATTCTGGTAATTCATCTATGGTGTCATTACCATAGTTAATCGTTTATTAATCTCGATTATCCATTTCGAATGCCACTTACCCAGAGTAAATCATTTATTCATTCTAGTAATTCATCTATGGTGCCATTACCATAGCTAATCATTTATTCATTCTGGTAATTCATCTATGGTGCCATTACCATAGCTAATCATTTATTCATTCTGGTAATTCATCTATGGTGCCATTACCATAGCTAATCATTTATTCATTCTGGTAATTCATCTATGGTGTCATTACCATAGTTAATCGTTTATTAATCTCGATTATCCATTTCGGATGTCACTTACCCAAAGTAAATCATTTATTCATTCTGGTAATTCATCTATGGTGCCATTACCATAGCTAATCATTTATTCATTCTGGTAATTCATCTATGGTGTCATTACCATAGTTAATCGTTTATTAATCTCGATTATCCATTTAGGATGCCACTTACCGAAGCTAATCATTTATTCATTTTGGTAACTCATCTATGGTGCCATTACCATAGCTAATCATTTATTAATCTCGATGATCCATGTAGGATGCCATTTACCAAAACTAAGCATTTATTCATTCATCCCAATTATCTGCTTTAGATGCCAATAGCCAGAACTAATCAATCATTTACCCCGGTCATCCCTTCGGATGCCATTAGCCGAAGCTAATCAATCGTTTGTTCCGGTCATCCACTCGGATGCCATTAGCCGAAGATAATCATTGTTTATCAAACAATTCATGACAATTTGACATTCCTTGCAACATCAAAGCAAACCCTTAGGGATACTCGTACCACCATTTCCTAGTAGTTTATCATTCCGTAACACGATGATAGATCCTTTGTAATGCAGAACCAAACATCCCACAACAATTTAGCATTCATTATAACACAACACAACAATACCCTTTGTATCACTCATCCAACCATTCTTGACAGTTAATGTTCAATGCAACACAATAATAAATCCCTCGTACTACTCATACCACCATTTGTGGTAATTAACCATTAATACGATACAACGATAGGTCTTTCATAACACTCATACAATCATTCATCATCATTACATTCAATATAATAAATGATAGATCCTTGGTAACACATTCATCACAATTACATGCAATACAATAAAATAGTAGATCCTTCATAATACTCATACAATCATTCTTCACCCTTACATTCAATAAGAATACAAAAGTAGATCCTTCGTACGACACATACTACCATTCATTAGTAGCCCAAATTCATACCAGCCCCATCATCACATTCGGTTTAGTATTCATCACAACTCAATAAGATGTTCATCTCAAATGGGTTAGTTTAGAACTCTAACATTTTCACCATTGTTTCAACATTCATCAAGAACTTGTTCGACATTTCATAGTCGTTTCGACAATCATCAAGATTTAATCCAACTCTTCTTCGTCGTTTCCTCTTACAACAAGGATTTAATAAAATATCATCACAAGTTAATCATTTCAAAACATAAACATCAAAATGGGAAAAAGGTGGAAACCACCTACCTGCTCCACTTGTGGTCTGTCCTTGTCCTGGCAATGGTCCAATCCCGGCCACAACACCTAAGACACCAAAGACCACAATCAATTCATTTGTATCTTCGATTCACATTCATTCCACACTTATTTCAAGAGTTCATATGTTCACATTCAAGTGTTCCACATTTTACACCATCATACCATGGGATTGTCACTAGAATTTAAGTCATTTTTGCCTTATAGAAATCGGCAGTGAAAACTGGCTCGCTGCAGGCTGCCCAACTCGGCAACGAAAACTGGTTCGCTGTAGGCTGCCCAATTCGACAGCGAAAACTGGTTCACTGCAGGCTGCTGCCCAATTCGGCAGCGAAAACTAGTTCACTGCGGACAACTCAATTTTGGCAGCGAATCACAATTTTGCTGCAGCCAACTCCACTTCGACAGCGAATCACAAATTCACGGCAAAACACAAATTTCGGCAGTGAATGCTAATTCGCTGCAGACAACTCAATTTCGATAGGGAATCACAAATTCACGGCAGAACACACATTTCGGCAACGAATGCTAATTCGCTGCAGACAACTCAATTTCGGCAGCAAATCACACTTTCGCTGCAGCCATCTCAACTTCGGCAGCGAATCCCAAATTCGCTGCAGAACACAAATTTTGGCAGCGAATGCTAATTCGCTGCAGACAACTCAATTTCAGCAGTGAATCATAATTTCGCTGTAGCAAACTGAACTTCGGCAGCGAATCATAAATTCACGGTAGAACACAAATTTCAGCAGCGAATCAAAATTTCGCTGCAACCAACTCCACTTCGGCAGCGAATCACAAATTCACGGCAGAACACACATTTCGG
Organism: Populus tomentosa; assembly: GCA_018804465.1. NCBI lineage: Eukaryota > Viridiplantae > Streptophyta > Magnoliopsida > Malpighiales > Salicaceae > Populus > Populus tomentosa. The sequence continues at coordinate 74,786 of CM031987.1, read as the reverse complement.
CAGCGAATGCTAATTCGCTGCAGACAATTCAATTTCGGCAGCAAATCACACTTTCGCTGCAGCCATCTCAACTTCGGCAGCGAATCCCAAATTCGCTGCAGAACACAAATTTTGGCAGCGAATGCTAATTCGCTGCAAACAACTCAATTTTAGCAGTGAATCATAATTTCGCTGCAGCAAACTGAACTTCGGCAGCGAGTCACAAATTTCACTGCAGCTAAGTCAACTTCAGCAGCGAATCACAAATTCGCTGCAGAACACAAATTTCGGAAGCGAATGCTAATTCGCTGCAGACAACCCAATTTCAGCAGCGAATCACAATTTCGCTGCAGCAAACTCAACTTCAGCAACGAATCACAAATTCGTTGCCCAACCCACATTTTGGCATGAACACTCACCACACGTTGTAACAACTCCAGTACATAAACTGTCACTAAGTTGCAGTAGAACACACATTGAAACCATTAATTCCAGCATATAATTTTTCAATAAAATCCAGTAGTATACACACATTGAAACCATCAATTTCACTATATAATCTTTCAATAAATTCCAGCAGCATACACACATTGAAACCATAAATTTCACCATATAATCTTTCAATAAACTCCAGCAGCATACACACATTGAACCCATCAATTTCAGCATATAATCTTTCAATAAACTCCAGCAGCATACACATATTGAACCCATCAATTTCAGCCTATAATCTTTTGTTAAATATTCTGAAATCAGGTCCCCCATCCAGCCCCCGTTTTGTCCCTCCTTTTAGCTTAGTTCTTTTCCATAACAGTTAGAGTAAAGTTCCTAGGCCATGCATCCATATTTTTATTCTTCTTCCTTTCGATTTCAAGACCTTAAGAACAGGTGGAGAAAGACATGGTTCATACCTCACGGATTTAGCATTTTTGGGAGGGGTTTGACAACATTTCTCCCATTCTACTCTCGATTGTTTCTTCCTCTTCCTCTCTTTCGGTTTTTCTCCTCCTCTTATTAGTTCCCTGCCGATCTTAGGCCTCTCCTCCCTTCATGTTTGCAGCTGTCCAGCCTCCTGTCAAGCTCTCCCTTCTTTCTCTCACGTCTATGGAGGGCTCTAGCAGCTGGGGTTTGGTCAAGCTCTTTCCTTGGAAAAGGAAAGAGGGAAGGGGACAAGCATCTCATTTTGGGGGACAAGCATCTCATTTTGGGGAAGGGTACACAACTCCTTCAAGAATTTGGCATACTTGGGAATTTGCTTGATAGCATCAAGCAAAGGAATGTTGAGTTCTACTTTCTTAAAAACCTCTAAAATCTCTTTTTCTTTGTCCTCTTTCTTTGACCTAGAAGAACTCACAGGAAAGGGTGGAATTGTTTTAAAACTAGAATTCATTGAGTGAGGAGTTACCTTTGGAGTGTTGGTCGATGTTTCAATTTGTGGAGGAGAAGGGTGTTCCTTCTTTGTACTCAATTTAGTTTCCATCTCTTCTTCTTCCTCCATCTCAATTTGTTTCAACCTTTTCTCTTCAAGTTCTTTCCCACTTCGCAGCATGATTGCATTAACATTCTCTTTTGGATTTAATGCTTGGGAGGGCAACTTTCCATTCATTTGTGCTTCCAATTTCCCTACACTTGAAGCTACTTGCCCCATTTGCTTTTCCAAGTTGTGAATACTTGACCTGGTTTCCTGTTGAAAAGACATGACATTTTTTTGCAAGGTTGTATTAGAAGCCAAAGTTTTCATCATCTCACGAAGATCATCATTGGATGACGACCCCATAACATTGGAGTTTGTGAATGGAATGGGTTGTCTTGCTTGATAATTCTGTCGGGGCTGAAATCCATGGGGATGGAACTGTCGGCCTTGATTGCCTTGTTGAGGTTGGTTCCCATACCGTAGGTTAGGATGATCTTGCCATCCAGGATTATACGTGTTGGAAAAAGGATCATACTTACGCTGGGGTTGTCCGTTGAATGCTCCATCAATTGCATGAGCTTGTTCAATGTAATCTTCTTGCATTGTTGGGCACATATCCGAAGCATGTCCTTGTAAGGAGCATATGCTACAAACTTTCACCTGCTGCACATTTCCACAAGCCAAAGAACGCACAAGAGAAGTAAGATCATTAACTTTATTTTCAAGGTTAGAAATACTTACCTCATTTACTCGTTTGTTGGAGAAGTCTCCACGAGTGCCAAATTGTTTCGAGTTGGCTGCCATGTTTGAGATCAATTAGCGTGCAGCCTCGGGTGTCTTATCCACCAATGCGCCTCCACTTGCAGCATCAATGATACTACGGTAAGTAGGCATCAATCCTTCATATAAATATTGAATGAGCAGCTGATCGGGTATTTGATGATGAGGGCATTGAATGCATAGTTGCTCAAATCTTTCCCAATACTCGGAGAGAGTCTCTCCATGAGATTGCCGAATCCCACATATTTCTTTCCTTATGTTGGCAACTCGAGATGCTGGGAAATACTTCTCAAGAAAAATCTTCTTCATGGCATTCCAAGTTCCAATAGATCCTGGGAGAATAGAGAAAAGCCATGCATTTGCTGCCCCTTTTAAAGTGAAAGGGAAAGCTTTCAACTTAACTTGTTCTTCATCAACTCCATTCGGTTTCATGCCAACACAAACCATATGGAACTCCTTGAGATGAGTATGAGGATCTTCTCCTGCAAGACCATTAAATGTTGGTAACAAATGTATAAAACCAGATTTGAGCTCAAAGTTTACATTATTGTCAATGTTTATGCACAATGGTTGATTCTCCACGTTAGGAGCAGCAAGCTCCTTGAGTGTTTGTTGTCGTGCAACCGCCATGGTGTTGAGGTGAACTTCCTTTCTTAACCTGCGTAAAGTGCTTTCTATTTCAAGATCAACCTGCACTAGACTCTGATTAGTAGAACGGGTTACTGGCATCAATCGCTAAGAAAACTTAAAAGAAAACAACCACACAAGAGATAAAAAAAAAATGCAAATTATATGAAAATCCTATGCTAGAAAACTAAAACTACCTAAAAACCTTAGAAAACAGTGGAATTTGGCCTCAATAGGGTGGGGCTAGTGGTTCACCACTAGTCTTGTTCAGAACGTCGTTTCACTTCAGAAAACAAAGGTTAGAAACCTAATTCCACAAACAATTCTGTCTTCAACAATACCGCTGCGGCAAGTGAACAGTAACTCCGCAAGCAAATAATTCTGTTTTTTTTTTTTTTCAGAAATGTAAATAACAATCACAACAACTAAAAATAACAGTACAAGCACAAGAATCAACTAAAATTACTTCCCTGGCAACGGCGCCAAAATTTGTTGCGATGTCGCGGTCGCACAAATTAATTACCCTAGCTTAAAACACAACACACAAGATAGTACAGAGCAAGCAAGGGGTCGATCCCACGAGGAAGATTTAGTTCAGATTTTTATGTTGTACATTATGTAATTGGGGGGGATTTGATTTATGATGATCTAAAATATAGAAGAAATTAAACTAGCAAACAAAATCAATTGAAACCGAAATTTATCAAGAAAACAAACCTTGGTTGCAAGCACACATCCACCAACGAAAATTAGAACCGATCCTTGAAACGAAACTCCAGTTTATATTATGAATTTTATCTTTTCTTAATATTGGTTAATTAACGGATCCGCTGTATAACTAGCCCTAACCAACAAACAATCACAGTGTCCGCACTAATGATTTAATCCAATGGCAGCCTTAAGATCCAGATAAATTCATTAATCTTAACAACCAAGTTGTCAATTTGTGTTGCTATGATCAAATGTTCTCCCTAAGTTTAATAACGTAGTTCCGCTACAATTATCAAGCTTAGTTGCTTCACAAGTTTATATACCACAACTCCGGTTTTGATATCAAACTTAGCAATAGATTGTTCACAATAATAACTTAGAGTCCGCTCTAGCAATTAAGATAAACAATCATAGGAAATATGCATAGGAAAACAATCATACTCATTCATAACATAAACTGAAAATAAAAGGAAGAATAAATCTCACGGTTCTTGAAATCCGAAGGTTTGTTGTGTCCTTGCAACCAAGAAAAGAGCTTAGCCTTGCATATCTATTGAACAACTACTCCTAAAGATGAAAGAATACATAATTTCTGATTTGTAGAGAGGAGAGTTTGTGTTTTCCTCCCTTCTTCTTGCTGCCACCTCCTTCTCCTCTCCCTCTATTTATACAGAAATTGTAAGTAAGAAAATCAAAGTTCAAGTGTGAACATCAATAGATGGTGGTAGTGTGAAAGCGGCTGGCGGCTGGCTGACTTGAGGTTGGTGGCTGCCTGCTGGCTGACTTGAGGTTGGTGGCTGCCTTGAGGTTGGTTTGGATGCTTCTGGATGAAATTTGGATTCGTTTCTTCACGCAACCTGCTTGCTGGCAGAATTCAGCTATCATCTTTGAAAAATCATATCTCCCTCATATGACATCATTTTTGGTTGAAATTTGGAGCGTTTATAGATCTTTGAGTAAGGAATCCAACAAAATTGAGTTTGAATCAATTGGACTTCTGAAGCGCCAGATATTGAATTTTGAATGGGAAAAGATCAACATTGGCAGACTGCGTGATTTGACTTTGAAGGATGTGATTTCCATGATCTTTCTCTTTTTATTTTTCTTGCATTACATTTCCAGAAAGGTTTGGATGTTAGCTTTTTAATGCCACTGGAATCACTTCATTTTGATCTCTGGAACTCACGCTCTGCATAAAATATCGACTGAACGTCAAATCTGCCAATTACCTCCAATTTACTCCTTTTTGCATCTTTCATCCAAAAATGCCTTCAAAACATAAAACAAAGAATATCAAGGCATTTTATATAAATAACATATGCAAAACACTAGTTAAATGCTGGTGAAACTATCGAATAATATGGTTATATCATCCTTGCTACTGTTCATGTGAATGTTGTGCATGGTTTTAACTTTCAGGAGAAACCTAATTATATAGCTACTTTTAGTGCAGCAGCCATGCAATATTTTCTTTTCTTTTGCTATGTCTTTTAGCTATTTATCTTGGGGTATGCCCCTCGTAATTTTGTAGCACATTTTTCTTTATTAATATCCATATTAAATTTTTCAAAAAAAGTTTAGGGTTTAGGGTTTGGGGGTTTGGGGTTTGGGGATTAGCTCAGGTGGAATTTAGCTAAAGTTCTGTTGGATGAATCTCCCACCTCAGAAGATCTTCTTGCTGTAGAAAAGGAATGTGCTGTACTTTATTCTTAGCTTTGTAAGGATAAGGAGGCTATATTTAAGCAGAGATCAAGGATTTAATGGCTAAAGTTAGGGGATCGCAGCACAAAATTCTTTCACAAGTCTCTGCTACATAGACAATCAATGAATGGGATCCATGTTCTTGCTGATGAGATGGGTAATCTAATCCATGATTAGAAAGAGATAGGACTTTTGGCAATTAAGCATTTCCAGTCCTTATTGACATCCACTACCCCATATCCAGAGGAGTATCCTTCGATGCTTTTCGCCAACCTTATCCCCACTTCTCTGATCCCTGGGCTTATACTTCCTATCACAAACGAAGAGATCAAGACTGCCTTGTTCTCCATCCCAGACAACAAAGCACTCGGGCCTGATGGATTCACATCTCTACTTTTCAAACGTTGCTAGGACATTATTGGAGTTGAATTTTTAGCAGCAATAAAATATTTCTTTGACCATACCACTCTCCCACGATGTGTCAATGCAACCAGAATTGTGTTAGTCCCTAAGGTAGAGAATCTTACCTACATGGATGACTACAGGCCCATCTCCTGCTGCAACGTAATGTACAAGTGCATATCCAAAATCATGGTGGCTAGGTTGAAGACTATCTTACCCAAAGTCATTGGTCCCTCACAGTCTGCCTTTGTACCTAGAAGGCAAATCTTAGATAATATACTGCTCACTCAAGAATTAATGCACAACTATCATTTAAACAGGGCCCTGACAAGATGTGCACTAAAAGTGGACCTCAGGAAGGCATTTGACACAATCAGCTGGCCTTATATTTTGATGGGGTTGAAAGCCATTAGCATTCCAGACCGTATGGTTAGGTGGATTCACCTATGTATTTCTTGAGCTCACTTTTCTGTTGGTATCAACGGTCTTATACATGGTTTTTTCTAGTCCAGTAGAGGCATTTGCCAAAGTGATCCTCTCTCCCCCTATCTTTTCATTTTGGCTATGGAAGGATTAGGAGGTATCTTGAGTAAGTCTACTATGGATCCCAGCTTCAAATTCCATTGGAGGTGTAGGCAGAACAGAATCACTCATCTCAGTTTTGCGGACGATTTGATGATTTTCTGCTAAGCAGACCTGGCTTCGGTTGGCATTATTTATATAGCCATGTATTCCTTCAGTAAGATATCGGGGCTAGCTATTAATCATGACAAAACTTATGTTTTCCTATCAGGGGTGGATCCAGATTTCAGGATAGCAATCACAAACCAGCTTAGCTTTAAGTCGGGGACTCTGCCAGTGAAGTATCTTGGCGTCCCTTTAATTAGCACCAGGTTGACTTATCAAAATTGTGTGGCTTTGATTGACATAATCACTTCTAGGATAAAGGTCTGGACCTCATCCTCCCTCACCTACGCTGGGCGTCTTCAGCTTATTAAATCCACTCTTTTCTCGATACAAGTATATTGGTCCAACATGTTTATTTTTCCATGTGCCACAGTTAGGAAAATTGAGAGCATCCTATCTGCATTTTTATGGAAAGGAACGACACTCACTCACACATGAGCCAAAGTTTCCTGGACCTCTTTATGCTACCCTCTCCAAGAGGGTGGCTTGGGGATTAAAAGTATTAAAACTTGGAATAAGGCTGCTCTCTTAAAGCATGTATGGAGGCTGCTATTAGAGGGGACTTCACTTTGGGTGATTTGGGTACATTTTGTTCTTCTTAGAGGGCACTGCTTCTGGTATACCAACGTCCCCTCCAGTTCTTCATGGTCCTAGCAAAAAATTCTTCAAAGCAGAAGCTGGTGCAAGGGCTTGTTCACGTCATGCATAAGAAATGGCAGGGACACCTTTCTATGGCTGGACTATTGGCTCCCGAACAACAAAAGGTTTTGTGATCTTTTCCCCTTCAGAGTTTTATCTTCAATGGGTCTACCATGGGATGCAAAAGTGTCGGATATAATTTCAGATGGAAGATGGGCATTCCCTCCTGGGAACTCTGACCTCCAACCTGTCTGGAATTCCATCCTTTCACAGCCCCGACCTCACTTATGTGATTATTACACTTGGCCGGTACACTCCTCAGGAAATTTCTCAATTGATTCAGCATGGGAACTCCTTAGGGATTACAGGTCATTGGACTCATTATATCATCTAATATGGTTTCAAGGGCATATTCCTCGTCAAGCTTTTATTGTAACGACCATGATTTTTCTACTTTCTTTTTTGTGATATATTGGAAATTTTCAGGTATTTTATATATATATACAGGTTCCACCAAAATTTTAGCAGAGTCTCCCCTATACTGGTAGGTCCCAAGTTATTAACATAAACCTTGTTTACACTTCTAATAACTCACATCTCATGACTCAAAATCATGACCCAATCATCCTGGGTCTCAACCCAACTCATTATCAACAACACAAAACATCTTATTCAATAACATCATATAATGTAGTTCAAATGAAAGATTCACTTCCATCTAGAAACATGCATGGTCAAATAGGTACTAAGAGCTTCAACCATTAGAGTAAAGACATACATTCAAATTTACGGATTAATATTACATCTCAAGTTTTAGGAGACCAGTCTTTTAATTTACAACTAATTTACATGGTCAAAAGCAAAAGATATTAAAACTAGTATTATCCTTGACGCAACCCTGATGGACTTGAAAATAGAAATTAACATGTACACATAAATATAAAAGATAGGAACAAGTAATAACAATGGCAGACAATAATCTCTATGGAATTTCTTTTGATATATAAAATTCATCATAAACCTCTTTTACAACATATATTTTCCATCTATTACCAATATTCATCTAATATCCTATCTCATTTGCCAAGAATAATTCCATCTTGGAAATCTCAACACACCTCAACCGTTTGCAAACACCATCTTCTTATACATCAATTTTCACTTGATAACAAAATATTCCTTTCTTAGTATCATTAGTTTATCTCATTCTTTTGGAATAGCTAATCAAGATTTCCCTTTTCTGAATTTGTTGCTAGAAGGTAATCGCCGAAACTAATAAATCTTATTAGTATCATTCGTCTTCCAATATTGGGCTAGACTAATCAATTTAAGAAATACCGGCACCGATGAAACCTCATTGATACCATTAGCAATCCACACCTGGATAGCTAATCAATGTCATTTGATTCTTCCATTCGTACCAAACCCCTTTTATTTTTCTTATTAACATCATATGCATTGTAACCATGGTTGCCAAGTATCATTTGCACACAATCTTAGTTATCGACACTACGGTCACTAAGCATCCTTCACATAACCTTGGTCACTCTCATCATAGTGCCAAGTATCAATTTATGCCCTTAGCCCCCATCATTATGGTGTTAAGTATCATTATAATGTATCCTTAGCCACCAACACTATGGTAACCAGTTATCTATCAATTCCCTTTTAATCTCCAAGTCATTATGATTAAGTAATTTACTCAATATCTTAGTCCTATATTAATTATTTTACTCATAACATTTAGAATTTACTATTTCTAACTTCAATCAATTAATTCACATACTCTTTTCAAAACCTTACTCATCTCGATTGCCAATAATTCTAGTAAGTTCATATAATCACCCACACTTTTGGTTAACCTTCCTAGATTACCAGTACATCTGGTAATTCCATACGAATTACCCAGCCTCCAGCTAACTTCTTTTATTAGTCAATCAATCCTGTAATTCCATATGAATTACCCCATATCCAATTAACTTCCTTGGTAACCAATAAACTTGATAATTCTCTTAATTACCAAATAAATTTGGCTAACCCATCTTGGTTGCCAGAGTCAATCCGGTAATTCTATATGAATTACCCAACATCCGGCTAACCTCTTTTGTTAGCCAATTAATCCGGTAATTCCATATGAAAGTCAATCCGGTAATTCCATACGAATTACCCAACATCGAGCTAACCTCTTTTGTTAGCCAATTAATCTAGTAATTCCATACGAATTACCCAACATCCAGCTAACCTCTTTTGTTTGCCAATTATTCCGGTAATTCCATACGAATTACCCAATATCTACTAACCTTTTTTGTTAGCCAATTAATCCGGTAATTCCATAAGAATTACCCAACATCTAGCTAACCTCTTTTGTTAACCAATTATTCTAGTAATTCCATACGAATTACCCAATATCTAGCTAACCTCTTTTTTTTTTGTTTATAATTTCTTCATGTACTTGGTATAAACAATTTGTAGTACATATAGATGCACTAATTGTTTTACAATCAACCATAATCTTAAACCCGACTATCCTCTTAAGGCATCATTTGCTGAGGTTAACCGTTCACTCCCCCCGGTCATCACTTCGGATGCCATTAGCCAAAGCCAATCAATTGTTCGTCCGGTCATCCTTTCGGATGCCATTAGCCGAAGCTAATCATTCATTTGTCCCGGCCATCCATTCGGATGCCATTAGCCGAAGCTAATCAGTCTTTCATCCCGGTCATCCATTCGGATGCTATAAGCCAAAGCTAATCATTCATTTGTCCCGGTCATCTATCTGAATGCCATTAGCCAAAGCTAATCAGTCCTTCTTCCCGGTCATCCATTCGGATGCCATTAGCCGAAGCTAATCAACCATTTGTCAATATTTAAGCGTTCGACAAGCTAATATCGGTTATAACACAATATGGTAATACTCATGTAAAGTATTTCATTATTCAATGTATGAAAAAAGCAAGGAGTAAGTCACCTACCTAGAATAGGTGCACGTGCTGCTACTCTATGCAATTGTCTAGTCCCCACATCTTTCCCTGTACCATCAGGGATTCAATTTTATCAACAATACAACCAACATCACATCTTCATTTAATTCTCATTCAACTAGTATTCTCAAACCAATCACAAGAAATTTTATTTAAGATCTCATACTCTTACTCATTTTCATGTTTATATTTATTCTTATAATTTTGTTATCAAAACTATCACTCAACATCAATTCCAAGCACAAATTAAAAATTATCTAATGCCGATCAATTTAGCTTAACCAACCCAGAACACTATTTAGTGTCCTAATCATAACTAAAGCTGTAAAACTCAGTTTTGGGCGTGATTTATCTCTATGAAAGGCTAAAACTAAAAATACAACTTTTATGAAGAAACCAACTCCAAATTATTTTGTTTTAATGCTCAAAATTAACAATCACAATAGCCCCTCCTTTATAGCTAAAGTTATGGACAATGAAGATTTTCATTCCTTGGAAATCCTTTTCAACTTCCAACTTATTTTCATGCAAAAGCAACATCATCCAAGGTCATTTGACATCAGTAAATCACAAATTCAAACCAATTCTAAAGCAAAACATTTAAACAATTTCTCTACCTCTATAACATAACAAGATTAAACCAAAATAAGGAAACTCATTCCTTTTGAGATTTCTCCTATTATTATTATTATTATTAATACAACAAATGATGAACTATTTATTTTCTTTTGCTTTCTCCTCGTACGAATAAACATATGTGGCAAACCTTAACAATTAATATTCTCAGATTATTATCACAACAACAATTTCACCCTACTAGTTGGAATCCATGACAATCTTCATACGAATAAACATATGTGGCAAACCTTAACAATTAATATTCTTAGATCATTATCACAACAACAATTTCACCCTACTAGTTGGAATCCATGACAATCTTCATTAATTAATTAATTTACCAAACATACTTATGACTAGCTTGAAATATGTTTGATTTTCCAAATTTCTTTCATTTCGATTTATTCATGGTTCCACCCCATTTATATCCACACAACCAACAAGTTAGCTTTCTATTCAATCAACATGTTCATATAGCAATGTTCCTTATTATTCTTACACAATAATCATGATTCTCCTCATATAAAGAACACACAATTAATTTAATACTATTAACAAGAACATATTTTATCATTACATCTTTCATAAAATCTACATCCATACGATTCTAATTTCATCAAAACATGTATTTAATCAAGCTTACTACATGTTCCCAAAACTAGCAATAGATTCACAAGGAAATAAGTCATCAACCTCTTCTTATTTTTTTAAACCCAACGGTCAGACTACATATCATAGAGTTGTGCATAATATATCTCAAAATCATAACGATCCAATGGTTAGATCTCTCTAGATCTTAATAAAACTGAGGTTACCTAAAACTGAACGAGCTACTGTTCAACATGCACAAAACCTTGCTGGAGAATGAGTTTACGATCTCCACCATCCAGAATGAAGGTAACATCTAGGCGCACCATATATCCAAGAATGAACATAATCCAACGGTGGAAGAGAGAGAAATCGGCTGGCGACCAAACTGCCCTACAGGTGCATTTTGTTTTTGTTCTCCAGGACATTTCCGATGATGATTTATGTCAAAAAGATTGTGTTTCTTCCACTCCCTCTGGTCATTTAGTAGATAAGTGTAATAAGAACAACCTATCCAAAACACAGAATGATCCAACGGTTAGATCTCCTTAGATCTTAATAAAACCGAGGTTACTTGAAAATGAACGAGCTACTGTTTAACATGCACGAAACCTTGCCGGAGAATTAGTTTCCGATCTCCACCGTCCAGAATGAAGGTAACATCTAGGCTCACCATATATCCAATAATAAGCATGATCCAACGGTGTAAGAGAGAGAAATCGGCCGGCGACCAAACTGCGCTGTAGGTGCATTTCATTTTTGTTCTCCAGGACATTTCTGATGATGATTTCTGTCAAATGGATTGTGTTTCTTCCAATCCCTCCCGTCAGTTAGTAGAGAAGTGTAATAAGAACAGCATATCCAAAACACATCATGATCCAATGGTAGATGGTAGAGATATGGTCACCGGAGTATTATGGGTTTTCTCCAAAATCTGCAGCTCTCTCCCTGTCCGTTTCTCTCTATTTTTTTCTTTTTCTTTTCTTTTCTTTTTTTTTATCTGGTGACCTCTTTGCAGGTTTATAGGCACCTTTCCATAATTATAAGTTTTCCCTCATTCATGCTTTTATGTATTTTATTTTATTTTTTATGTAAACTATCTGGTTTATTTCTGTTTAAATCGCTAGTCTTTACCGAACTCCAATTGGGATGAGATATTTACCAAGGTATGAAAACATATTAATAGACTTCATGCAAAATTTTATCCCGATCCGACGATTGAATTGAGAGCTCTGCTTCCTAATGTAAAATTGGTCAGTTCATGACTTTTCATAAACAATCTAGATTTTTCTTGTTCAATCTTCACAAAAAAAATCATATCAATTATCCTTCTAGACCTTTAAGGTCATTTTATTATTTTGGAATGTATTCCTTTTAGGATTTTCACTGTTATTTATTTATCGGACTTATTACTGTTTCAAAATAACATCACTGATTTTTAAGTAGTGATTGCACCTTTAGTCCTACCCTTTTCATTGCATAATCCTTTATTATAATGTATTCTTTATGACCTCACTTGTTTCCTAAAAATATTTTGTTATTTTTCTCATTATTTTATCCATCAAAACACGTTAGCAGTTTCTCTGTCCTTATGAATTCTAAATCAAAATTCATGTCATGAAAGTCATCTCTTCCATTATATATCATTATTCATCTATTATTTCTAATCTTGGTTTCCATCACTCATTGAAAATATCACCACTTTCAGTCTTACGTTTACATGAGGGTTTATACATTTACATATTTAAATTATAAATTTTTCAGGGTTTTTACATTTATTCTCTGGATAGCCTCAATGGAGCGACTGCACACCATGGACAGGCTCACCTCCTTCGATATCATATCTTCATCAACCTGCGTTTTATGTGGCATGCATGATGAGACTCATGACCAGCTTTTCTTCAAGTGCACATACTCATCCATATTGTGGGGTAACATCCTAGCAAAAACACTTATAGCCTGACCCTTTTTAACTTGGAATGGATTGCTTTTATGGGCGGGTTCCACACTGAGGAACAACAAGGAATTCTCCCATATAATAGCAAGATTGGTTCTCTCTACATTTTTTTATTTCATCTAGTTTGAGCGAAACAACAGAATTTTCAACAAAGTTTTTAAGACAGCACAAGAGCGCTTGAATGAAGCTGTTGAACTCATTTGTATCTGCCTTCTCGAAAAGGATCAAACTAAGATCCTTGGCACTTTCAAATGCATCTGGAGTCTACCAAGGAGCTAAAAGAGGGGGGGGGAGAAAAAAAAGAGTATGAAACGCCTGCTTTCCTTTTTGAACACAATTGATGATGATGTGTGAGGATGCAAAAAGAGCCAGCTAGAAATCGGCCACTGTTCACGTGGAGTCTGCATGGTTTTACACATAGGAGCACTTATTTTCATGGCCACTATTCATACAGAGGCCATGCATGTATTCTTTTCTTTTCTTTTTTCTTTCGTTATTTTTGCCAGCTGCTTGCAAACAGCTTGTTTCTTTAATTTCTCTTGGGGTATAACCCTCGTAGCAATGTAGAGAATTTTCCATCATTTATATATATCTTAATTTTTACAAAAAAAAGTTTAGGGTTTTAAAAAAAAAGGGTTTAGGGTTTAGGGTTTAGGGGTTTCGGAGCTTAGGGTTTAGGGTTTAAGTGTAACAACCCGGCTTTCCAAGCCCAAAACAATAGTAATTTTTTTATATATACTTAATACACATGGTGCCGGCAATCAGTGAATCTGAATCCTCACATCATCAAAATACAATCCATACAATCAACATTTCATTTAAAAGTGAATCTTACACAAACACGTAATATTAAGGTTGCTTGATTTGAAGTTCATATTAAAAATATGTACATAGACATGAGTTTGCATTCTTATCCTACTAATAGCCATCACAATTTTAAACAAAAAGAATCTAATAAAAGTTATACATTTAGTACATTGATCCATATTAAATACATTGTAATTTAGAATGCATCTACTTAATTCCTTGCAAAAGTAGGTTCCCGTGTATCGGGTTTCCTAGACATCTCGTTGGTGTGACGTCCCTACAACAGTACAAAACATTTAAAAGAATGCAAATACTTAATAATAATAATAATAATGGTAACTAGCGGTCTGGCAATTAAATAAAGCATTAACATTTATAATTTCTTCATGTATTTGATATAATAGCTAGTAGTACATATAGATACACAAGTTTTCGGATGCCATTTGCCTAAAACTAGTCATTCATTTGTCCCGGTGACACGACCAAAAGCTTGATGTCTTCTCCCAAGTGCAGGAGTGTCGAAGTAATAAATAACCCGGCAAGACCGGGGTCGAACCACAGAGAGGTTAATTGTATAAATTATAAATAACAAGACAACAACAATAACAACAACAATAACGATAATAATAATAATAACAATAATAATAATAGTAATAGTAATAATAATAGTTATAATACTCAGTACGTGGCGTTGTTATACCTGAGAATGATCTTAAAAGATCGGGTCACAGGTTTCCAGCCTATATACTGAGTTTATGAAAAGATCAAAGATATATATTATATGATATAAACAGAATGTAAATAATAATAATAACAATAATAATAATAATAAAAGCAGAAGATGAAGAAATTAATGAGAACTTTGAGATGAAAGATTAATGTAAGGATTAAACAACGATAAAAACAAATGTCAAGGTTAGAGGATCCACTAATGGTACTTCAAACAAGTATAGTATAAACTCTTATTACTCAATTGGAAACCACACATAAAGGAGGTTCCAATCAGATTATAAATTGTTAACATAATTACATTAGTTATCTTATTCGAATAAAGCTAATACTTGTAAATGTTGGCAGGCATTCATGATTATAACTTATGTTAACAACAAATCAAGTTTCTTTCATAGCTCAGGTGTCGGTTATACCATACAGTATGGGCTATGAAAGTGCCAAGTATTTGTTGTACCAAGTGTTATACAACATAAATCTAGATTAACCATTTAACAAGCAAAGCATTAAAAGTGAACAAGATAACAAATATAAAACATGTTAATATCCAACGTTAAGGTCCATGTTAAGTTTATATTATACTTATTCTTACACCATTAGTGTACCCTTTTCACCTTGACATAACTAACTTAGCTGAACATAATGAAAGAAAGAAACATAAATGAACAATATAAGAACATAAATGAGAAAGAAGTTAACTAAGTAAAGGAAAGGAAATAAAATGCATAAACTTGATATTAATGAAAGCAAAACATGAACAATACAAAGAGAGAAAGCAAGAGCATGATCTTGATCTGAATACCAAGATGCCTCAATACATGGTAAGTGCCTCCTTTTATAGGCCAAAATTTAGAACTATTGATTTGTTGACTAATTGATGAGTGGGTGGCCACATCTTGACTTGGTGACAATCCTTATCTTCTTGTCTGAACAAGATGTCATTTCTAACATCATAATTTGCCTAGAATCCTTAGGAATGTTCTAGGAAATTGTCTCAGCTTTCCAACAAAAAAAAGATGAGGTCATTTGGACTTCTAGAACTCAAGATATGGGCTGAACACTAAATAGTGTCTGGGCTGCAGGACAGCTTCGGACTTCTTCGTTATTCCTATAATTTGGATTTGAAAACAGCCTTCTTAGATCTTGGTGTCCAAATGAAAGTTGTAGGCCTATGTTTTACCTTTCCATCCATATAAAATGGACCTAAATCCGAGAACTAGAGCTCCAGATATGATTCAATTACCGAGCAATGTTCCGGTTTGGACTGCACCGACATCTCTTTTCTACGTTTGGCCATCTCTTTGTCCTTTAACTTTCAATGCTTAAACTCATCAATCAATCCTTTTATTTATATGATAGTCCTGCATTTAAAATGAGCATTTACCATAAATTAAGGTATCTTATAATATCAAACTTGTTATTATAAAACATGCTTTAGTTAAGGAGTTATTGATACTTCAAGTGCAAAATGATGATATAAAACCTTGATAAACATGCACTTTTAAGTACTAATCACATCCCCCGACCAGCTTATTACTAGTCCCTAGTAATCAAAGCGTTAAAATAGAAAAACAATTTACAAGTTCCACAAACCAAGACATTCATCATTCAACTTCCATTATATTCATGCTTCATACTTCTTAAACAAGATAATAATAAACCTTCTTTTTATGTGCTCAATATATGAAAACATAGATGATGGGGCTTTTGTTGGAAGAAAACAATATTATGTTCGAATGTTTAAGGTTAACTTCCTTGGGTTGGGATTATTATTTCTTTTTTTTTTCTTTTTTTTTTTATTTATATGCACATACAACTTAAGACATAATGTATCTTTAACCCATGTAACGAGTTTTCGGCTAATGACTCCCAGACAGTTGGTCTTAGGGCATTAGGTGTTGAGACACCCCTACGAGCTTAGTAACTCGGGTTGCAGATACTGATACGTAGATAGTGCAATGTTTGATTCCCTTAAGCTTTTCTCCTCAACCCATGTAACAAGCTTTGGGCCAATAGCTCCCAAGTCAGTTGACTTTAGGGTATTAGGTGTTAAAACACCCCTTCAGGCTTAATTGCTTAGGTTAGGGAGGCTACGAAACCAAACTTATCCACGTTTTTATTATCATCAATACTATCATCATTTTTTTTTAATTTATTTATTTATTTATATTTTTTTGCAAATTATATACTATCCCTTTCCCTTAGTTGTTACCTTCAACAAAAGAACATAAATAATGTAATAATCCAATGTGCAACCCACAATCATATGTTAAAGTGTGTGTGTGAAAATGAAGGTTTAATAATACTTGTTAAATGAGTATATGAGCAGAATCAAGTGGTAACAATAGGAGAGTTTGTAAACCTGAATATTTCAAGAAGTATTATGATAGACCTTGGTAATGATACTTACTAAGATGCGTCTCTAGAGTTAATAAAATTTCCTCCTTACTCTGCCATCCTAATAAGGATACTCACTAAGATGCGTCTCAAGAGTTAATAAAACTGACTCCATACTCTGCCATCTTAATAACAATTTTGTCAAATGGTTTTAATAATAGCAACAACAGTTAGTAAGTTAGTTTTTTTTTTTTAACTACTACCCTCTCCCCCCAACCAAAATGAGACATTGTCCTCAATGTTCGAAGGTAGAAAGATAGAGTATAGAAGACATCACCTGAAACAGCGAACAATGACAAACCTGAAACACACTTAAACAAACATAAGAAGTAACAAAACAAAATAATATGCTATTAATAAAACCAAAAGACACAAGGTTTCACAGATGAAGGCTCAAATCTAATCTAAGCTTTTTACGACTTTCCTTAGTTGACCAATCTAGGCGACTCATGCAGGGATCAATGACAGGGATGAAAGATTGTAGTTGGTCAATCAATTGTTCAGCAGTAGCAGCAGAGATTATGATTTGTCGTGCTGAAGATGTTAGAAATTCCTGTTCCACAGCTTGATCAAGGAAAGACAGCAACTTATCATAAAAACCATTAACATTTAACAAACCTATAGGTTTATGGTGAATGTGCAGTTGGGCCCAAGATGAAATATGAAAGATCTCTTCCAATGTGCCCAGACCACCTGGTAAGGCAATGAAGGCATCAGCATGGCTAAACATGGTGTTCAGACGATCAGACATTGTGGAGACCTGTAGTTCCTCTCCAATTGTTTTTCCAATGATGTCTCCATTTGCTAAAGCTTTGGGGACAACCCCCAAAACTTGACTGCCTCCCAAAAAAGCAGCCATTGACACACCTCCCATTAACCCAAGGCTACCTCCCCCATACACTAAATGAATCTTTCTCTCAGCTAGTACCCGACCAAGATGATTTGCTGATTCTAAAAACTCTTTTTCTTTCCCAGGACTGGATCCACCGAAAACACAAATATTTTTTATGTGATGACTTGAGGAACCTGCCATTTCTACACACTTCTATATTTGATGAATGTATGGGATGAGTAGAAATGAAGGGAAGGAAAAGAAGAATTTATAGATGAAAAATTAAAAATGCAATCATATCACCTATATGTAGGCCAACTGTTGTCTCACACTCTCTCTCTTTATTTATTTATTTTGACAAATCATGTATGTACAGGTAGTTGTGATTGTGGCTCACATCTTCCTTTGGTTTTACGTCCAAGAATGGCTTAAACGCCCTCTATGGGTCGGGGATAGGCTTCCCATCCAGTTTTCTTAAAAACTGGCAAACAGGGTCTTTTTTAGTCAGATTCCCAAGACTAAGTCGATCATGTTCTTTATGGAATTGTGGCCATAAATCATGAATTACACGATGCACATCTCCACTAGGATGCGTCTCAAGGGTCAACAAAAGATTATCTAAAGACCCCTTACTTAGGCCATCCTTAATGAATTGTATCTTATCTTCACGATTTACAGATACCATTCCTAAAGAACGACATGTTGCATTGCAAGTCCATCTAGCACATCTGTGACAGACTTTCAGTCGTTTTGCACGACGTTTCTTTGCAAAAGTGCTTGTACCTGTTCCAGGCATGTGTGAAATGAAAGAATTGGAGGACTCACCTGATAATCGGACCTTTGCTTCAATTAGCCAGCGAATATCTTCAGGAATTCCTTGATTCATTAACAACTTCAATCTTGCACACCTAGCACGGTAAATTTTTGTAATCGCATTTGGAGGCAGAGCGGGAAAATACCTTTTCAACTTTTCAAGAGTGGTGTCCATTTTCAAAAGAGAATTGGAGACAAGATTCAAAGGAGGGAGAAAGAGCACAGAATTGTACAAATATATACAGATATCAGTTATTTGGGAAACTGAAAGAACCGACTTATGTCACGGAGTACCATTATCCGCCATTTGACCGGGGTGAAAGAGAGACTAGCAAAACAATAGATACACCAAAACAAAACACAAAACAATGTTAGAAAAAGAATCAATCTTTATATACAGGATCACTCAATTCAATAGAGTCATTTTCAACTGAAAAATTATCAAAATAAACTTTCAAACGATGCCCATTTACCTTGAAAACATTGCCAGTCTTTGGATCCTCAATATCACAGGCCCCATATGGATACACATGTTTCACAATGAAAGGACCGCTCCATCTTGATCTTAATTTTCCAGGAAATAAATGGAGTCGAGAATTATAAAGCAAGACTTTTTCACCAACATTGAACGTTTTTCTCGATATTTTCTTGTCATGAAAGTCTTTGATTCTTGCTTTATGAATTCTTGAATTGTCATATGCATCATTTCTTATTTCCTCAAGCTCATTTATTTGCAATTTTCACAGCTGACTAGCATCATCAAGGTTTGAATTGAAAGCTTTAATGGCCCAATAAGCTTTATGTTCGATTTCCACAAGCAAGTGACAAGGTTTTCCATAAACTAGTCTATAAGGTGACATACCTAATGATGTTTTATAAGCAGTTCGATAAGCCCAAAGTGCATCATTAAGTCTTAAAGACCAGTCTTTCCTATTAGGGTTAACTGTTTTCTCCAAGATTTGTTTGATCTCCCTATTAGCAAGCTCTACTTGTCCACTTGTCTGAGGGTGATAAAGGGTGGCAACTTTATGTGTGATTCCATATTTTTTCTTTAAAGAATCAAATGGCTTGTTGCAGAAATGTGTTCCACCATCACTTATCATGGCTCGAGGGACTCCAAATCGACTCAAAATATTATCTTTCAAAAACTTTATCACTGTTTTGTGATCATTGTTTCGACTTGGAATTGCCTCTATCCATTTTGAAACATAATCGACTGCGACTAATATGTATACGAAACCAAATGATGGAGGAAATGGACCCATGAAATCTATACCCCAACAGTCAAAGATTTCAATGACAAGAATAGGATTTAAAGGCATCATATGACGTTTTGAAATAGATCCCAATTTTTGACAATTTTCACAAGTCTTGCAGAATGCATGTGAGTCCTTGAACATGGTGGGCCAGTAAAATCCACTTTGTAAGATTTTTGCAGTTGTCTTTTTTGACGAAAAATGACCCCCACATGCCTCAGAATGACAAAATCTAATAACACTACTTACCTCATTGTCAGGAATGCATCTTCAAAATATTTGATCAGGACAATATTTGAACAAATACGGGTCATCCCAATAAAAGTTCTTCACTTCGTTCAAGAACTTTCTTTTATCTTGGGTACTCCAATGAGCTGGCAATTGTCCTGAAACAAGAAAATTAACAATATTAGCAAACCAAGGCATCGTAGAAACGGAAAGTAAAGATTCATCAGGAAAGTAGTCATCGATTGGTGTGATGTCAGATTTCGAATCTGTTGTCAATCTTGACAAATGATCTGCAACAACATTTTCGGTGCCTTTCTTGTCTTTGATCGTGATATCAAATTCTTGAAGTAACAAAATCCACCGCACCAATCTAGCCTTAGAATCTTTCTTAGAAAGAAGATATTTCAATGCTGCATGATCACTAAAAACAACAACAGGTGAGCCAACAAGATAAGACCTGAATTTATCACATGTAAATACTACTGCAAGTAATTCTTTTTCAGTGGTGGTGTAATTCATTTGAGCACTATTTAAAGTTTTACTTGCATAGTAAATCACATAAGGTTTCTTATCTTTTCTTTGTCCCAAGACAGCACCCACGGCATAATCACTAGCATCACACATTATTTCAAAAGGTAATGACCAATCAGGAGGTTGAATGACAGGAGCAGAAGTAAGCAATTTTTTAAGTTTAACAAAGGCTTCTTCACAATGTTCAGTCCATTCAAAAATATTATCCTTTGTTAGAAGGTTACTCAAGGGCTTAGATATTACACTAAAATCTTTGATGAACCTTCTGTAAAAACCAGCATGTCCTAAGAATGATCTAACATCCTTAACAGATTTTGGTGTTGGTAAGTTGGCAATTAACTCGATTTTAGATTTGTCAACCTCAATTCCTTTTGATGAAACAATGTGACCAAGTACAATGCCGTTTGTTACCATAAAGTGACATTTTTCTCAATTCAGTACAAGATTCTTCTCTTCACACCTACTCAAAACCTTTTCTAAGTTAGTCAAACAATCATCAAATGAATCACCAAAAACAGAAAAATCATCCATAAAAATCTCAAGAAAATGTTCAACCATATCACTGAATATGCTAAGCATGCATCTTTGAAACGTGGTTGGTGCATTACATAATCCAAAAGGCATTCTTCGATATGTAAAAGTACCAAATGGACATGTGAAAGTGGTCTTCTCTTGATCTTCCAATGCAATTTCAATTTGATTGTAACCTGAATAACCATCTAGGAAACAATAAAATTCATGACCTGCAACTCTTTCTAGGATTTGATCCATGAAAGGTAAAGGGAAATGATCTTTTCTAGTCATTGAATTAAGTTTCCTATAATCAATGCACATGCGCCAACCATTAACGGTCCTAGTTGGAATTAACTCATTTTTCTCATTTGTTATCACAGTGACTCCAGACTTTTTGGGTACAACTTGGATAGGACTTACCCATTTGCTGTCAGAAATAGGATAAATGATTCCATTATCTAGAAGCTTAATGACTTCATTTTTCACTACTTCTTTCATATTAGGATTAAGCCTTCGTTGCATTTCTCTAGAGGGTTTAGCATTTTCCTCCAAATAAATCCTGTGTGTGCAAATCAAAGGGCTAATTCCTTTTATGTCAGCTATGGTCCATCCTAATGCATTTTTGTGCATTTTCAGAGTCTGTAATAACTTACCTTCTTGATGTGCATTAAGTTTGGAAGAGATTATTACCGGAAAAGTTTCATTTTCTCCCAAAAATGAGTATTTGAGATTAAATGGTAACGGCTTTAATTCAGGTTTTGGTGGTTGAACACTTGAAGGTATGGGCTCAATTGATCATGGTGGCAATTCTTCAATTTGTGGTCTCCAATTGCATGCCTTTGATTCCTGAAACTAGACCATTTGCAAATCATCAGATTCATCAATCTTAGTTTCACTGGAAGTGGTTTGAAATTGATCATGAACTAATTTTTCAATAAAGTCCACTTCCTGTAAATCATTATCATCTCCAGGTTGCTTGTAAATATTGAAAATATTCATCTCCAATGTCATGTTTCCAAATGATAGCTTCATCAGTTCATTCCTACAATTAATCAATGCATTAGAAGTGGCAAGAAATGGACGTCCTAAAATGACAGGAATTGAATTACATGCTTCAACAGGTTGTGTATCCAAGACAACAAAATCTACAGGTTAAATGAATTTATCAACTTATACTAACACATCCTCAACTATTCCTCTAGGCACTTTTATAGATCTATCGGCAAGTAAAAGAGTTACAGAGGTTGGTTTTAACTCACCTAGATTGAGACTTTGAAAGACTGAATATGGAAGTAAATTCACACTAGCTCCAAGATCAAGTAAGGCTCTTTCAATTTTATGTTCTCCAATAAAGCAAGAAATTGTAGGACAACCAGGGTCTTTATATTTCAAAGCATTATTGTTTTGAAGAATGACACTTACTTGTTCGGCTAAAAAGGCTTTCTTTTTCACATTCAGTTTTCTCTTCACAGTGCACAGATCTTTCAAAAATTTAGCATAGGAAGTAACCTGTTTAATAGCATCCAACAAAGGTATATTGATCCTTACCTGTTTGAAAGTTTCAAAGATTTCAGAGTTGTGATTGACTTTCCTTTGTTTGGTCATGGCATGAGGAAATGGAAGTGCTGGTGGGGAATCAGCCTTTTCTTTGCAATGTTCAGGTTCAACCCCTTCCTTACCCTCAGAGATAGACTCTTCATCTTTCTCACAAGGTTCAAGAATAGGTTTTTCAATAACCTTACCACTACGAAGAGTGATGACTGATTTGACTTGATCCATGTGTTGGCTTCCAGAACTACTTGCATTTGCATTGTATTGCCCCTTTGGATTTTGCTGTGGTTAAGAAGGAAACTTACCTTTCTCTTGGAAACTGAGAGCAGATGTTAATTTTGCAAGAGCATCTTTAAAATCGGTCATGCTTTGAGCAAGTTGAGTGTTGATTGTCTCCTGCTTTTCAATGAATGCATGCAATGTTTCCTCAAAATTTCTTCTAGGAGGTGGAGCATAAGGAGGTGCATATCCATGAGAATTTTGGAAATTATGGTGTGCTTGAAACGGTGGTTGTGAAGTTTGTGCATTGTTGCTATCACTCTTCCAACTAAAATTTGGGTGATTTCTCCAACCAGGGTTATATGTTTGTGAGTATGGGTTATGGTTGGGTCTTTGGAAATTGTTTAAAGCATGGGCTTGTTCATGGAGGCATTCCCTAAAAGAAGGCAAAGTTGGACAATCATTTGTTGAGTGTTCCTTGGTTTCACAGATTTGACACACAATGTCTTGAACAGATTTTAATTGACCATTCTTTTTCAATTCAAGTGCTTCGACTTTTCTAGCTAAAGATGCAAACTTGGCTTGGAGGTCATGATCTTCCCTAAGGTTGTGCATACCTCCACTAGATGTATGAGGTTGAGTTTTACTTGGTGCCTCATAAATACCTGTGGTGTCCCAATTTTGAGCATTTTCGGCTAGCAAGTCTAGGTACTCCATTGCTTCATTAGGGTCTTTATCTTCAAAAGTTCCATTGCACATCAATTCAACCATTTGCCTATCTCTAGGTGTTAACCCTTCATAAAAATGTGAAACCAATCTCCATGTTTCAAAACCATGATGAGGGCAAGTATTAAGCAAATCTCGATACCTATCCCAACATTGGTAAAATGTTTCTCCTGGCTTTTGAGTGAAAGTGATGATTTGTCTTTTGAAAGAGTTTGTTCTGTGAGACGGAAAAAACTTCTTTAAAAATTGTTGTTGCATTTCATCCCAAGCACGAATAGATCCTGGTCTCAAATTTTGTAGCCATGTTTTAGTTTTATCTTTTAATGAAAAAGGAAAAAGCTTTAATCGAATGGTGTTCATGCTACAATTTGAGTCATTATAGGTATTACAGACCTCCTCAAATTCCCTTAAATGCACGTGTGGATTTTCTAAGTCTAAGCCATGAAAAGATGGTAAAAGTTGAATAATGCCTGGCTTAAAATTAAAATGAGATGCATCAGGAGGGAAAACTATGCATGATGGTGCACTTGTTCTTGTGGGATTCATGTGGTCTCTAAGTGTTCTCATACGGTTATTCTCATTATTCTCATTATGAAGCGATTGATTATCTTCTTCAGCCATATTTTCTGAAAATGATGAGGATACCCTACAAAGTCGACCACTTAATGTACGTGACCAAACTCTCATGCACGTGTAAGAAGAGAATTAAAGGAAGAAAAGAAAAGAGAAGAAAAAGAAACAAAACAAAACAGAAGACACAAGAGTTAGAAAAAAATAAAAAGTGAAAAGAGAAAATAAAATAAATATTATAATTTATACAAGAATTTACCTCCCCGGCAACGGCGCCAAAAACTTGACACGATCAAAAGCTTGATGTCTTCTCCCAAGTGCAGGAGTGTCGAAGTAATAAATAACCCGGCAAGACCGGGGTCGAACCACAGAGAGGTTAATTGTATAAATTATAAATAACAAGACAACAACAATAACAACAACAATAACGATAATAACAATAATAATAATAGTAATAGTAATAATAATAGTTATAATACTCAGTACGTGGCATTGTTATACCTGAGAATGATCTTAAAAGATCGGGTCACAGGTTTCCAGCCTATATACTGAGTTTATGAAAAGATCAAAGATATATATTATATAATATAAACAGAATGTAAATAATAATAATAACAATAATAATAATAATAAAAGCAGAAGATGAAGAAATTAATGAGAACTTTGAGATGAAAGATTAATGTAAGGATTAAACAACGATAAAAACAAATGTCATGGTTAGAGGATCCACTAATGGTACTTCAAACAAGTATAGTATAAACTCTTATTACTCAATTGGAAACCACACATAAAGGAGGTTCCAATCAGATTATAAATTGTTAACATGATTACATTAGTTATCTTATTCGAATAAAGCTAATACTTGTAAATGTTGGCAGGCATTCATGATTATAACTTATGTTAACAACAAATCAAGTTCCTTTCATAGCTCAGGTGTCGGTTATACCATACAGTATGGGCTATGAAAGTGCCAAGTATTTGTTGTACCAAGTGTTATACAACATAAATCTAGATTAACCATTTAACAAGCAAAGTATTAAAAGTGAACAAGATAACAAATATAAAACATGTTAATATCCAACGTTAAGGTCCATGTTAAGTTTATATTATACTTATTCTTACACCATTAGTGTACCCTTTTCACCTTGACATAACTAACTTAGCTGAACATAATGAAAGAAAGAAACATAAATGAACAATATAAGAACATAAATGAGAAAGAAGTTAACTAAGTAAATGAAAGGAAATAAAATGCATAAACTTGATATTAATGAAAGCAAAACATGAACAATACAAAGAGAGAAAGCAAGAGCATGATCTTGATCTGAATACCAAGATGCCTCAATACATGGTAAGTGCCTCCTTTTATAGGCCAAAATTTAGAACTATTGATTTGTTGACTAATTGATGAGTGGGTGGCCACATCTTGACTTGGTGACAATCCTTATCTTCTTGTCTGAACAAGACGTCATTGCTAACATCATAATTTGCCTAGAATCCTTAGGAATGTTCTAGGAAATTGTCTCAGCTTTCCAACAAAAAAAAGATGAGGTCATTTGGACTTCTAGAACTCAAGATATGGGCTGAACACTAAATAGTGTCTGGGCTGCAGGACAGCTTCGGACTTCTTCGTTGTTCCTATAATTTGGACTTGAAAACGGCCTTCTTAGATCTTGGTGTCCAAATGAAAGTTGTAGGCCTATATTTTACCTTTCCATCCATATAAAATGAACCTAAATCCGAGATCTAGAGCTCTAGATATGATTCAATTACCAAGCAATGTTCTGGTTTGGACTGCACCGACATCTCTTTTCTACGTTTGGCCATCTCTTTGTCCTTTAACTTTCAATGCTTAAACTCATCAATCAATCCTTTTATTTATATGATAGTCCTGCATTTAAAATGAGCATTTACCATAAATTAAGGTATCTTATAATATCAAACTTGTTATTATAAAACATGCTTTAGTTAAGGAGTTATTGATACTTCAAGTGCAAAATGATGATATAAAACCTTGATAAACATGCACTTTTAAGTACTAATCACCCAGCCATCCATCTGGATTCCATAGCGAAAGCTGCGTCGCTGCCGATCCAAAAATCGACAGCAGAAACTGCATTACTGCCGATCAAGGAATCGGCAGCGAAGACTGTGTTGCTGTCGATTTCTGTATCAGCAGCGAAGCTTGCGTCGCTGCCGATCCAGAATCGGTAGCGGAATCATTCCTTTATCTCGGCCATCCATTCGGACGCCATTAGCCAAAGCTAATCATTCTTTGTCCCAGCCATCCGTTCGGATGCCATTAGCCGAAGCTAATCACTCATTTGTCCCGGCCATTCATTCGGATGCCATTAGCCGAAGCTAATCATTCCTTGTCCCGGCCATCCATTTGGATGCCATTAGACAAAGCTAATCAGTCCTTCATCCCGGCCATCCATTCGGATGCCATTAGCCGAAGCTAATGAACCTTTTATCAACATTTAAGCGTTCGACAATCTAATATCGATTCTAACAATATGGTAGTACTCAAGTTAAAATATTTCAAGATTCAACGTATGAAAAAGAAAGGTGCAAGTCACCTACCTGCTCCACCTGTGGGTTGTTCCTGTCTTGATGATGGTCCAATCCTGACCGCACCATCTAAGACATCAATGGTCACAAATCAGCACAGTTGCATTTATTTTATTTTTGAATCATATTCATCATCACACTTATTTCAAGAGTTCATATGTTCACATTCAAGTGTTCCCTATTTTACACCATCATATCATGAAATTGTTACTAGCATTTAAGTCATTCCTGCCTAGGAGGCTTATTGTAGAGATCGGCAGCGAGAACTGGCACCGAATATCAATTCGCTGCAGGAGGTTCAGTTTTGGCAGCGAAACAGAATTTCGCTGCAGGAGGCTCAATTGCGGCAGCGAAACAGAATTTCGCTGCACAACCCACAAATTGAAACCATCAATTTCAGCACATAATTCTTCAACAAATTTCCAGCAGAACACACACATGGAAAACCATCAATTACAGCATATAATCTTTCAATAAATTCCAGCAGAACACATTAATTCCAGCACAACAACATCACAGCAAAACATTAATTTCAGCATAACAACATCACAGCAGAACACATTAATTTCAACACAACAACATCACAGCAAAACACATTAATTTCCCCAGCAGAACACACACACATGCATGCTGGCCCACCCCATAGTTAAAGCCAACCCTCTACCATGATTTGTTATTTTCATTTTATTTATTTGTTAGATGTTCTGAAATTGGCTTTATTTCACTTCTGTTTGCTTGTTCTTCTAGTTAATTTCAGCTTCCTTCACAGCTGGCTTAGGTCTTAGATCAATTTTTTTCTTAGGGTTTTTCTTCTTAATTTTCGTTTCTGATCTTAAGGGGAAGAGGAAGGGAGTTTCATGACCCATACCTTCTGAATTTAACTAAGTTTGAGGAAGGTTTGACACTATTCTTTTCTCTACTCCTGCTGGTTCTACTCCTTCTTCTTCCTCTCACGTTTTCTAGCTCTCTTTTTCCTCTCCTCTATGCAGCTGCCCCCTCCTCTATCAAGGTCTCATCTCTCCCTCACAAGTTCACAAATCATTCTCTACTGGTTTGATTTAAGTTTCTGTTGTGAAAGGGAAAGAGATTCTCTACTGGTTTGATTTAAGTTTCTGTTGTGAAAGGGAAAGAGAAGAACAGCATGCAGCTGCTGGTTTGGGAAGAAGATGGATCATTCTCTCTCTTCTCCTTGTATTTATACTCCCATCACAAGAAATGGGTTGTTTGGGGGTTGGTTTAGGTGTGTTCTTATCCTTGTTTAGGTTTATCTAAAACCGGTTTTACCCCTCCCTCCCAGCTCTGCGTCACTGTTGATTGAGAAATTGGCAGCGAAAATTGCATCACTGTCGATTTCTGCCTCGGCAGTGAAAACTGCGTCGCTGCCGCTCCAGAAATCGGCAGCATAAACTGCGTCGCTGTCGATCAAGAAATGGGCAGCGAATAACTGTGTCGCTGCCGATTTCTGTATCGTTAGTGAAGGTTGCATCGCTGCCCAATCCAGAATCGACAGCGAAAATTGCGTCGTTGCCGATTTCTGCATCGGCAGCGGAAACTGTGTCGCTGCCGATTTCTGCATCGGCAGCAAAAGCTGCATTCATCATCATCTCTCTCTCTCTCTCTATATATATATATATATAAATAGATTTTTGTTTGGGTGTTTACATTCTCCCCTCCTAAATATGAATTTTGTCCTCGAAATTTAAGAAGTTTCACACTCCATACCTGATAGTTCAAATAAATTGGGGTACTTTTTCCTCATCTCAGCCTCCCTCTCCCAAGTTTCCTCTTCTACTTGAGCATTTTGCCATAAGATTTTGATGATGGGGATCTTTTTGCTCCGTAACTCCTTCACTTCTTGATCTAGTATCCTTATGGGCCTCAATTCCAGTGTTAAGTCTTCCTTGACTTCTACTGGGACCTAGGGTAGAACTTGGGCGGGGTCCACGTCAGCCTTCCTTAACAAGGAGACATGGAACACATCATGGACCTTGGCTAACTGTGGGGGTAAATCCACCTTGTAGGCTACTGGTCCTACTCGTTGTAAGATTTTGAAGGGTCCGATGAAGCGGGGAGTTAACTTCCCTTTTAATCCAAACCGTAACATGTTCTTCCATGGGGCTACCTTCAGGAACACCTAGTCCCCCGTATTGAACTCGAGAGGTCTTCTCCTCACATCCGCATACTTCTTCTATCTATCCTGTGCAGCTTTGATGCGATCCCTGATAGTTCTCACTTTCTCCGTGGTGACTTGGACCAACTCTGCGCCATATAACTTCCGGTCCCCAATTTCCTCCCAACACAAAGGAGTTCTCCACCTCATACCATACAAGGATTCATATGGGGCCATCCCTATTGTGGCTTGGTGACTATTGTTATACGTGAACTCCACCAATGCCCTACAAGCCCGTAATAGGTCTTCCAAGACTTGGATGACTCTTTCTGATTGGCCATCCGTTTGAGGGTGAAACGCAGTGCTCATGTCCAATCTTGTCCCCAAAGCATGTTGTATGCTCGGCCAAAGTCGAGAGGTGAACCTGGGATCTCGATCCAATACAATGGACACCGGAATCCCATGAAGTCGTACCACCTCATTTATGTAGATTTTGGCAAGCTTGTCCACCGAGTCGGTCATCTTTATAGGCAAGAATAGTGCGGATTTCATCAACCGATCTACGATGACCCATATCACATCATTTCCTTTCCTCCCTTTGGGAAATCCTGACACGAAATCTATGGTGATCATCTCCCACTTCCATTCTGGAATTTGTAATGGTTGTAACGGTCCCGCAAGCCTTTGGTGTTCAACCTTGACTTGTTGACATATCCCACACTTTGACACATACTCAGCTATTTCCCTTTTCATATTAGGCCACCAATAGAGGTGTTTTAGGTCTCGATACATCTTAGTGCTGCCAGGATGTATGGAAAACTTAGACTCATGTGCTTCTTGTAGAACCATTCGTTTGACTGTTTCGTCATTAGGCACGTACAACCGTTTTCCCATCATCAAGGATCCATCATCCGCTACTCGGAATTTCATTTCTACCCCGGCCTCCACATTCTTTCTAATCTTGGACCCCACCTTGTCATGGAATTAGGCATGTAGTATCTGTTCTCAATACGTTGGTCGCACCACTAATTGGGCTACTAACCCACCTCCTGCATCAATTTCCAAATCTGCACCCAACTCTTTTAATTCTGCCAATTGCCGCTCCTTTCCCACTGTTAAGCTTCCCGAGGAGGCTTTATTTTTGCGATTGAGGGCATCTGCCACCACGTTTGCTTTCCCCGGGTGGTATTCTATGGTGCAATCATAATCCTTAATGAGCTTTATCCATCTTCTTTGTCGCATGTTCAACTCCTTTTGCGGCATCAGATACTTCAGGCTCTTATGATCAGTAAAAATTTGGGTTCGAGACCCATACAAATAGTGTCTCCATATCCTCAAGGCAAATACTACAGCTGCCAACTCCAGGTCGTGCACCGGGTAGTTCACCTCATGAGTCTTTAATTGCCTTGATGCATAGGCGATCACCTTCCCATGTTGCATCAAAACACACCCCAATCCCTTCCCCGAGGCATCACTATATACCACAAAACCCTCGGTCCCTGAGGGAAGGGTTAACACTGGAGCAGTGGTGAGCCTCCTCTTCAATTCTTGGAAGCTAGCCTCACATTCTTCCGACCACACCCATTTCTTATCCTTCCTAGTTAGCTAGGTCAAAGGGGTTGCAATCAGGGAAAAACCTTCGATAAATCTCCGATAGTATCCTGCAAGTCCCAGGAAGCTACGTATTTTAGTGACCGAAGTCGGTCTTTCCCATTTCAAGACTGCTTCGACCTTTTAGGGGTCAATAAAAACACCTTCGGCTGAAATGACATGTCCCAGAAACGTCACTCTTTTCAGCCAGAATTCACATTTACTCAGTTTTGCATATAGTCGGTGATCTCTCAAGGTTTGTAAGGTTTGTCTCAAGTGTTCTTCGTGCTCCTCGAAAGAATTCGAGTACACCAGTATATCATCAATGAATACCACCACAAACTTATCCAGGTATGGTTGGAAAACCCGATTTATCAAATCCATGAAGAGAGCTGGGGCATTCGTCAACCCGAACGGTAGCACCAAAAATTCATAGTGTCCGTAATGAGTTCTAAATGTGGTCTTTGCTACATCCGCTTCTTTAATCTTCATCTGATAGTACCCTGATCTCAGATCTATCTTTGAAAATGCCCTCGCTCCCTTTAATTGGTCGAACAAATCATCTATCCGAGGTAACGGATACTTGTTTTTCATTGTTATTTTGTTCAACTGTCGATAGTCAATACAAAGTCTATGGGTTCCATCTT
This sequence comes from Populus tomentosa, assembly GCA_018804465.1. NCBI lineage: Eukaryota > Viridiplantae > Streptophyta > Magnoliopsida > Malpighiales > Salicaceae > Populus > Populus tomentosa. Next base: position 43,612 of record CM031987.1, on the reverse strand, counting down.
TCTTTCTTACAAATAGAACCGGTGCTCCCTAAGGAGAATTACTGGGCCGTATGAACCCTTTGTCTAATAATTCCTGTAATTGAGTCTTTAACTCGTTCAGTTCTGCTGGAGCCATCCGATACGGTTGTTGGGCTATGGGTGGGACTCCAGGAAAAGTGTCTATAGACACCTCTACCTCTCGATCCGGGGGTAGTCCTGGTAGTTCTTCAGGAAACACATCTGGGAAATCCTTCACCACAGGAATATCCTTCAATCGTGGACCTTCATCATTAGAGTTTAAGATGTATGCGAGGTATCCCGTACATCCCTTTCTTAAAAGTTTTTGGGCTGTTACCACTGATATTAAAGCATTCAGTTTGAGAACTCTCTCTCCTTCAAAAGTCATTTTCTCGCCCTTAGGTGTTTGGAAAGTAACAGTTTTAGCATAACAATCTATTAGAGCCTTGTATTTACTCAACCAATTCATGCCTAATATTATGTCAAAATCATGTAGCTCTAAGGGAATCAAGTCTACTTCTGTTTCATACCCGGATAAACTAACCCCCACATCCACATATACAATGTTTGTTTCAACCATGTTTCCCATTGGAGTTCCAATTACAAACCCCTTCTCTACCATTTTTACTTCCTTTCTCAATTTAGTGATAATTTTCTTAGCAATGAACGAGTGGGTGGCACCCGGATCAAACAACACATGCACATTAAAACCATTCAATAGTAGTGTACCTGCCACCACATTTGATGCAGCCCTAGCCTCCTCCTGTGTCAGGTGGAAGACCCTCCCCGGGGTCCGATCATTTTGTGCCCTCGGCTTCCCTCGACTGGAGTTTGCCCCTGATTGAGAAGATCTCACTGGCCTATTAATGGTGACTGACTGTTGGTGGCTCTGACTGGGCTGTCTGTAGCTCTGTACTTGTCCGGTGTTCCTTTTGGGGTAGTCCCTCTTGTAATGACCTCTTCCACCACAGTAATGACACCCTTGACTAAAATACTAGCAGTTCCTCCACCTATGACCCTATCCTCTGCACACAAAACATCGCCCGGGCGAAACTAAGCAGTCCCCAGGGTGTTTTTGTCCACACTTTACACAAAAAGGATAGTCCACACCCTTGCGGTCACCGGCCCCAGAAGAAGAGTTTGCCCTCGAGTGCAACTGTCCAACTATCACTCTCCCACTTGATTGCTGGTGAGGCGGTAATATCAAACTCCCCTTTTTCCTGTACTGCTCAAACACTCCACCTTTTCCTTTCTTCGGGTGCGGTGATCTGTCGCTGAAATAGTCCCCATCTCTCTTTTTGCTTATACCCTAATACCCCCCCTTGGCTTTCTCCAATACACGCCTCCAGAGCTTGTGCAGCCTCAATTAACTCCCTCACCGATTTAAGTCGCAAGGCGATCAATCCTTGTCTCAAATCCTGTCGTAAACCATCTCTCAACTTTTCAATCATATGTTCCTCTGTCGGCACATGATGTGGGGTGAACAATGAGAGGTCATGGAATCTCCTTTCGTACTCCAATACTGACATATCACCTTGTCTTAATGCCAAGAACTCTTGTTCTTTCACCTTGCGATGATACTTGGAATAAAACTGATTCTCAAACTCTGTTTTGAAGTCACTCCAAGTTAGTGTCTCAGTCGCACGCCTCAGCTGAACTGTTTCCCACCATGTCATTGCCCTATCAGACAGTAATTGGGTTGCACAATTTACCCTCAAACCCTCGGGTATGCTTATTTGAATCATTGTCTTTTCTACCTTCCTGATCCATCTTCCAGCTATCTCTGCATCTTGTTCCCCCATATACGGTGCACAACCCATTTCCCTCATACTCTTGACTAGTCGCACCAGTGGCACCACATTATCCATGGTCATGCTAGTCATAGGGGCTGCTGGTGGAATCTGCGTGGTGGGAGTTGTTTGTGCCGCTGAACTAGCCATGCCTTCCATCACTGCTTTAACTATTTGTAGAAGGAGTCTCGCATCTACATATTGTGGGGGCACACCAGTTGGAACAGTAGATGGTTGTGCTTCTGATCTTTCTCGCTGCTCAGTTGCGACTGGGGGTGTTCCCTCTGTATGATTAGGCCTCGGGCCTTCCCCTGCCACCATATCTTCCCCCTGCAAGGTTTTGGGTGGTATTATCGGAGCATGAGATGCCGTATCATCCAAGGGATCTTCGTCTTGCCAACCTTGGGCACCTTGGTTCATGCCCCTCCTTTCGAAGGAGGGCGGCTCAGTTTGTGTCCCTTGTCGGGTGCGTACCATCCTGAAATTTATCACAACAACACATTTATTAATGATCCTCAGGATCTAAACCAAGTGCTCTGATACCAACTGTAACAACCCGGCTTTCCAAGCCCAAAACAACAATAATTTTTTATATATATATATACTTAATACACATGGTGCCGGCAATCAGTGAATCTGAATCCTCACATCATCAAAATACAATCCATACAATCAACATTTCATTTAAAAGTGAATCTTATACAAACACGTAATATTAAGGTTGCTTGATTTGAAGTTCATATTAAAAATATATACATAGACATGAGTTTGCATTCTTATCCTACTAATAGCCATCACAATTTTAAACAAAAAGGATCTAATAAAAGTTATACATTCAGTACATTGATCCATATTAAATACATTGTGATTTAGAATGCATCTACTTAATTCCTTGCAAAAGTAGGTTCCCGTGTATCGGGTTTCCTAGACATCTCGTTGGTGTGACGTCCCTGCAGCAGTACAAAACATTTAAGAGAATGCAATTACTTAATAATAATAATAATAATGGTAACTAGCGGTCTGGCAATTAAATAAAGCATTAACATTTATAATTTCTTCATGTATTTGATATAACAACTAGTAGTACATATAGATACACAAGTTTTCAGATGCCATTCGCCGAAAACTAGTCATTCATTTGTCCCGGCCATCCATCCGAATTCCATAGCGAAAGCTGCGTCGCTGCCGATCCAAAAATCGGCAGCAGAAACTGCATTGCTGCCGATCAAGGAATCGGCAGCGAAGACTGTGTCGCTGTCGATTTCTGTATCGGCAGCGAAGACTGCGTCGCTGCCGATCCAGAATCGGTAGCGGAAACTGCGTCGCTGCTGATTTCTGCATCAGCAGCGAAATCATTCCTTTATCCCGGCCATCCATTCGGACGCCATTAGCCAAAGCTAATCATTCTTTGTCCCGCCCATCCGTTCGGATGCCATTAGCCGAAGCTAATCACTCATCTGTCCCGGCCATCCATTCGGATGCCATTAGCCGAAGCTAATCATTCCTTATCCCGGCCATCCATTTGGATGTAATTAGCCGAAGCTAATCAGTCCTTCATCCCGGCCATCCATTCGGACGCCATTAGCCAAAGCTAATCATTCTTTGTCCCGGCCATCCATTCGGATGCCGTTAGCCGAAGCTAATCACTCATTTGTCTCGGTCATCCATTCGGATGCCGTTAGCCGAAGCTAATCACTCATTTGTCCCGGCCATCCATTCGGATGCCATTAGCCAAAGCTAATCAACCTTTTATCAACATTTAAGTTTCTGTTGTGAAAGGGGAAGAGAAGAACGACATGCAGCTGCTGGTTTGGGAAGAAGATGGATCATTCTCTCTATTCTCCTTGTATTTATACTCCCATCACAAGAAATGGGTTGTTTGGGGGTTGGTTTAGGTGTGTTCTTATCCTTGTTTAGGTTTATCTAAAACCGGTTTTACCCCTCCCTCCCAGCTCTGCATCACTATTGATTGAGAAATCGGCAGCGAAAACTGCCTCGCTGCCGCTCCAGAAATCGGCAGCAGAAACTGCGTCGCTGCCGATCAAGAAATGGGCAGCGAATAACTGTGTCGCTGCCGATTTCTGTATCGGTAGTGAAGGCTGCGTCGCTGCCAAATCCAGAATCGACAGCGAAAACTGCGTTGCTGCCGATTTCTGCATCTTCAGCGGAAACTGCGTCGCTACCGATTTCCGCATTGACAGCGAAAACTGCGTCGCTGCCGATTTCTGCATCAGCAGCGAAAACTGCATTCATCATCATCTCTCTCTCTCTCTCTAACTATATATATATATATATATTCCTTTGGGTGTTTACATTAAGGGTAGGGGTTTCGAGTTTAGGGTTTAGTATTTAGGGTTTAGGGTTTAGGGTTTAGGGGTTTCGGGGTTTAGGGGTTTCGAGTTTAGGGTTTAGGATTTAGAGTTTAGGGTTTAGGGGTAGGGGTTTGGGGTTTACAGTTTAGGGTTTGGGGTTTGGGTTTGGGGTTTTAGGGTTTTGGGTTTTAGGTTTAGGGTTTAGGTGAGGGAGGGTTTAGGGGGTTTAGGGATGGTGAGAGCACGCTGCTACGGGCAACTGAAAGAACAAACCTTGCGATCTTTGGCCTGATCATTGTTTTTTCAGTTTCTTCCCTGATCACACCACATTCCTGCCCCATTTCGTATTCTCCACACTTTGACTGACCAGAATTCCAAACCACCATTGCTTTCCACTCTATCTCCGTCACTTTCACCATCAACAAGCAAGAGTGCTTTTAGCCACCCTCACCAAATAATAGCCCTCCTCAATTCCTCTAAATAGATCCCCTCCACATCCACACTGCCTCCATTAACCATACCAGCCAAGGCTAAACCAAAAAACCCTACAAAAAAACCTACAGCCTCTGCTGGGCAAACTTCATGAGCAGATCGAGTTCGAGTATCGGATTCCAGTACTCGTTTTACACTAGATTCTCTCCCCAGACAACCGGTGGGGCACTGCCTCAAAATTTCTGAACAAATGCTACTGGAGAACAAAGATCAATGGATGAGATGCATGATTGGTTTCATTCCAGGGTTTAAAATGCCTTATCATGCAGTGAATACCATTGCCACCAAGGCATGGCGTTCATGCAGACTTGAAACAGTGATGACTACAGCAAATGGTTTTATGATATTTCAGTTCAAGACTGAGAAAGAGATGCATGTAGTTCTTGAGAAAGGTCCCTGGATGTTTGGTGGGAAGAATATTATTCTTCAACAATGGCACCCATGATTTCAATTTGACAAAAGTAAAATATCCACTTTACCAGTGTGGATCTGGCTACATGGTTTGCCATTCCCTCTCTGGTCCAAGCAGGGTCTCAGTTTGGCTGCGAGCATGGTGGGTAGACCGCTCTCTTGTGATGAATCCACATACACCTGCACTAGGCTGGAATATGCCTGTTGTCCACAGCTTCAAAATAGATTGCCCCCTATCTTCAGAAGCTATCAAAATCATGGTGGATTATGAATGGAAGCCTACTCACTGTGAAAAGTGCAACTGTTCCCTCTCCACCCAATTCCCCTACAAATCCCCACACACAATCCCACTCACCATGGTTTGATGCACCAGCCCCTACCACACTAGAACCCTCCCCCACAAAATGCCAACAACATCCAGCCAACATCCTAGATATAATTCCCTCCCCCATCTTACCACTACCATCACCATCCCCACTGCAACCAACATCCAAGACACTAACCAATACCACAACATCCAATACTGTAGCTCATACATCACTAAAGCCATAAACTAATGCCTTGTCAATTACTGATACTATACCACTACTCCCAGCAATGGAAGTATGCGAATCCAGCAATGACTCAGGTACTGAATCTAATGATCTTGACTCCCATCACATTACTGTTCTCAATACAACTATTTGCTTAGAAAGTAAAATGGATTCACTAAGAACAATTAGTGAATCATCTTCTGCTACTACTCAGACCTCGGCTGGCACATCTCCAACCTTAGTGCCATCAGCTATTACCCATTCACCATCCCATTCCCCAACAACAGTGAGGAAAAAGAAGGGGGGTTGGAAAAAAAAAACAGAGAGAGGCTCGGGGCCATTAATCCTACCCATGACACTTACTTATCAATAAATGTTCATAGTTGGAAGCTGGAACATATGGGGTCTCAATGGCCTCTATAAACAAAAAACCGTCCATGCATGGACACAAAAACACAAGCTTGATATATTTGGCCTATTGGAAACCAAAATAGATGCTGCCAACGTTGCAGCACTTCAACCCAACCTTGCTCCGTCTCACTGGAACTACCATTCTAATATAGCCTCCTCCCCAACTTGCCGAATCCTTATTGGATGGAATACACAAAAGCTCAACCTCACTTGTCTACACACCGCATCATAATGGTTAACTTGTGAAGCCACCACCTACAGCACACCCCATCCCATCAGAATCACATTCGTTTATGGCCATAACACCCCAGCTGAACGGCACACTTTATGGAATTATATAGCACGGGAGAGTTCTCTTAATTCAAATCTCCCGTGGATTGTTATGGGCGATTTCAATGCCATTTTGTCAGCAGATGATATAACCGGGGGGGACAGTACTTAGCCTAGGCACCAAGATGACTTTGCTACTTGCATAAGCCAAACAGAACTCCTTCAAGCCCCTTCTACAGGTCTTAAGTTTACTTGGCACACGGCCAGCAAGGCTGCAACACCATCCAAAAGAACTTAGACTGGGTCTTTGGCAATCCCAGTCTCTTTTCTACTACAGCCACACATGCAACATTTCAACCTCGTAGCATATCGGACCACAATGCTATGATCATTAGTCTGCACAACATTACTCATCATCAACACTCCCCTTTCAAATTCTTGAATGTTTAGGGTTTAGGGTTTGGGTTTGGGGTTTCGGGTTTCGGGTTCGGGGTTCGGGTTTTGGTTTTAGGGTTTAGGGTTTAGAGTTTATGAGGGTTTAGGAGGTTAGGGAAAAAATTGGTGATAGAGACGTTTTTGCTGGCGACTACGGCTATACCCACCTCCTGGCCTGAATCTTCCACCGGTGACCATTAAACCTTGCAAACACTTTTCCATCCTCTTCTCCTGAACAAGTTCTACAACCTAACCGAAGGATTTTTCATTCTCTTATCTTCATCTTTTACCTTGCAATTTTCATATCTGCCCAGCCTTCAAAGTTCAAGCCTTTTTTATTTATCACGTCCACAACCTCTTACAACACACGTTCAACCAACCCCTACAGCAAACTATGGCGAAGACTCCAACTATTGGTAACATATCTCAAACTGCCTCCGATACCTCATGGGCAAACAGGGTTCGTGTTTCTGACTCTAGCACGAGGTTCACCCTTGAACCACTTTCAAGACAACCGATTGGTCACCGTCTTGTGATCTCAGAAGAAGTGTTGCTGGACAATGCAGAAAAGTGGAATAGATGCATGGTAGGATTTTTCCCTGGTTTTCGAATGCCCTATCATGCTGTCAATACAATCGCATCACGAGTTTAAAGGCAATGTGGATTAGAAAATGTAACCACAACATCCAATGGTTTCATGATCTTTCAGTTTACAACAGAAACGGAGATGCATGTTGTGCTTGAGAAGGGCCCCTGGATGTTTGGAGGTAAAAACATTGTGCTGCAACAATGGCATCCTAGGTTTAAGTTTGATAAAAACAAAATCTCTACTCTACCTGTTTGGATTCGTTTGCATGGTTTACCATTTCCTTTATGGTCGAAACAAGGTTTAAGTATGGCTACTAGTATGGTGGGTAGGCCTTTATCATGTGATGAGTCTACATACAATTGCATAAGATTAGATTATGCTAGGGTGTGTGTAGAAGTTGATGCCTCCCTCCCGTATGTCCATGAATTTGAGATTGAGAGTCCCTTAACCTCTGAGCCTATTATAGTTAAAGTAGACTATGAATGGAAGCCATCTAGATGTGAAAAAAGTATGACCTTTGGCCATTCCTGTCCCACTGCAACAGCTTTGCACAAAGGAAAAATGCCAGCAACTTAGACCATCCCCATGTCTAACCCCACCTTGCCTACCATAATACCACCTACTGGACCTTCCACTAGTTCTCAAATTCCAATTTTCCCCTTTGAGAATCCTATTCCTATCACTATTCCAACTATCCCACAACACCATCCCATCCCTACCACAAAATTGCTCCTTGAGACAACAGATGGTGTTATTGCACCAATGCCTCCCATACCTTTTCCACCTCTAAAAGTCCCTCTATCAATCCCTATTCTAAATGCCATTCCTCACTCAGATGACACTACTCCTCTTGATGAGGGTTATTTAGGCCATCAGCCTCAGTCGAAACCATTGCTGGATACCACCACTTGCTTTGAATGCAAGATGGATTCTTTACATAGCACTAGTGAAGCTTCCTTTGCAATTGAGGCCTCCACTGCTAAGACTTCTACAACATCACTACCATTTAGTGAGAGTCATGATGACTCTCCCAATCCTTCACCAAAAACTGTCAGGAAGAAAAAAGGGGGGAGGAAATGTAAGGAGGCCAAGGGCTTCCAATGGTTGTAAGTTATTTTTCTTTATATGTTTAGCATAGGAAGCTGGAATGTTTGGGGGCTCAACAATCTCCAAACTCAAAAAACCATCCAAGAATGGACAACAAAAAACAATTTACATATTTTTGGTTTACTAGAAACTAAAGTCACTTATGCTAATCTTGATGTTGTAGAAGCAAAACTAGGCCTTTCACAATGGCAGTTCACTTCCAACATTGCTTCATCCTCAAGCTATCAAATTTTAGTTGGTTGGAATCCACATATAATTACTCTTACTTATGTCAATGTCTCTTCTCAGTGGTTAACATGTGAGATTCTGATGTGCATAATGGGAATTATAATCCATCTCGTAAAGCTGAATCTAATACGCAGGAGGATGCAGATGGTCCAATGACAAGAGCGAGAGCAAAACAACTACAACGGGCCATGACGAATCAAATTGCAATGATTGAAGCTGCGTCAGAGTTAAAAATTAGCAATCAGTGTGAAATTGGTTCAAGGGTGCTTATTTGCCTACAATTGGAACTTGGAGATGGGAAAAGTCCTTAATGGTTCTTTTGATGCTGGGCTACTTGTATTTGGATTGATAATGCAAATAAGTGAAGGAATTGATGCTGTTTACGGTCAGAACAATAGATGGATTTGAACCCGAATTTGAAGTCATCCAATGCATGTGAAAACAAGATTTATGTAGGTAAAATTCAAGTTCAGAACGTGATCTTTCTAGATTGTCCAACCATGATTGCATTGGACTTTTGTGTCAAAAGTTATGGCTATTTTAAATTTGGTCTGCTTATGTTTTAGAAATGTCAAAGAAAACGTGTGTTAGTTAAATTTGGCTACTTACTTTATTAAAAGTCTAGTTTTTAGGCTTGACTTCTGTCATGTTGAATTCACCTAACTTTGGAGGGATGTTCCAAAGATAAATATGTATCAGAATATGTAATAAACACTTTTGGCCAAGATTTTGAAACTTAATTCAGAGAATTAAGAGTTGTTCTTCCAAATTCGTTTTGTGAAGAACCCTACTTGACTTATCACTCTTCAATCACAAAGAGTGTGGCGTCAAAATCCTAGACTGATCTTTGTGGCGTCCAGATCGACTTATCAAAGTATCATTTTAGTCTATCCTCCATCTTATTTACCCTTAAATTACTACAATCCAACCTAAACACCAAAAGAAAGACAACACAACCAGACCCATCCTTCATCAATTTTTGTTAGAATCATTATTGCCGATTTTTGAATTATTCACGGCACATCATTTGGTATCAGAGCATCAGTTACGATCTAAGACAGGAGCCAAAAACAACAAGAAGAAGAAGAAAGGTTTGCTGGAATTGAGGTTGATAAACTTAACTATGGCTGGAGATAAAGAAGATTTGCCAAGAGGGTTAAGTTTGGAACAGGCACAGGTTATGGGCTTACAACGATCTCATGCTGAGATTCGGGATGAGATGACTGGAATTCGTGAACAGTTGAATACCCTTATGCAAAGGATGCAAAGAAATAATTTGCAACCCCAACCGAGGCAAGCACTTAGGGTGCCGCGATATGATATTATAGAAGCTGACGAAGATCCAAATGGGGATGATGAGGCTGATGACAGGGTCAGACCAAGAAGGCAGAATTATAATCCTCCTAATGGTCTCAAACTTAAGATTCCACCGTTTAGAGGAAGTAGTTCACATGAGGAATACTTGGAGTGGATTCAGAAGGTTGAAAAGGTGTTTGAATGGTATGAATATTCTGAAGAAAGAAAGTGCAAGGTGGCAGCACTTGAGTTTACAGATTATGCTCTTTTATGGTGGGAAAACTTAAAGATTCAGAGGAGAAGGGATGGAGAGGAGGAGATTACAACATGGGCAATTATGAAAAGAGTGATGAAGAAGAGATTTGTTCCTGATTACTATAAACAGGAGCTATACATCAGACTTCAGACTTTGCGACAAGGATCATTGAGTGTGGAAGAGTATGTGAAAGAGTTTGAGCTGCTGCTGATTCGATGTGAATTGATGGAACCTCAAGAGCAAACAATAGCTAGATTTCTTGGAGGGTTGAGGAAGGATATAGCTAATGTTGTTGAGTTACAGCCGTACATTTTCCTTGAGGAAGTTATAAAGCTTGCAACCCGAGTAAAGAGGCAGCAGAGACGAGGAGGTGTCCAAATTGGTGTAACTACGTCAAGCATGACAAGGGCTGTTTCTACACCAACACGAACATGGAGCACACCTAAACGAGCTGAGAAGGTAGAGTTTAGCAAGGGGAATACCAGTTCTGATTCTTTCAAGGGAAAGGAGAAGGTGACAGAACCTCAGCATCCTAGGAGGTCTCGGGACATCAAGTGCTTCAAGTGCTTAGGACATGGACACATTGCTTCGGAATGTCCAAGTAAAAGGGTGATGATTTTGCATGGGGATCATGGAGAGCTGATCAGTGAAGATGAGGTTGAAACTGAAGATGAAGATGAGGTACAAGTGGCTGAACAAGAAGAGGATTTCGAACCAGTGAAGGGAGATTTATTGGTTGTTCAACGGGTTCTGAATGCACAAATTGATGTCAGTGATGAACAACGTGAGAACATCTTTCATACTCGATGTCATATTCGAGATAAGGTGTGTGGGATGATCATTGATAATGGAAGTTGTATTAATGTTGCATCAACTACCTTGGTGGAGAAATTGGCTTTAACTACCCTTCCACATCCCAAGCCCTATAGTTTGCGATGGCTTAATAAGAATGGGGAGATTCGGGTGACAAAGCAAGTTCGCGTACCTTTTTCCATTAAAACCTATCACGACGAGGTTTTATGTGACGTTGCGCCAATGTCAGCTAGCCATTTGTTGTTGGGTCGTCCATGGCAGTTTGATAAGGATGTGACCTACAATGGACGAAAGAACACTTATTCTTTTATGCTGAATGGAAAGAAGGTGAACTTGTTACCACTGAGTTCTCAACAAGTTAGAGAGGATCAATTACGAAGCTAACAAAAGAAGGTGACATCACGTAAGGGGTTGCTGTTAGCCAAAAAAGGAGACATCAAACAAGCATTAGCCACAACAGGGATTGTTTTCATGGTCTGGGCAAAGCAACTACTACAAGTAGAAGGATTGGACTTACCAAGACAGATTAAGGAATTACTTGAAGAATTTAAAGATGTGTTTCCAGATGAATTACCTAAAGGGTTACCACCTATTTGTGGTATTGAGCATCAAATTGATTTGGTGTCGGGAGCTTCACTTCCTAATAGACCAGCATACAGATGTAATCCAGAGGAAGTGAAAGAGATTCAAAGGTGAGTCGGTGAGCTCTTAGAGAAGGGCTATGTGCGAGAATCACTTAGTCCATGTTCCGTACCTACTTTGCTTGTACCGAAGAAAGATGGTACCATGAGGATGTGTATGGACAACCGCGCTATCAATAAAATAACAGTTAAGTATCGATTTCCTATACCCAGACTTGATGATTTGCTTGATGAGTTGCATGGTGCTGCATTGTTTTCTAAAGTCGATTTGATGAGTGGCTATCACCAAATTAGAATGAAAGAGGGAGATGAATGGAAAACAACATTTAAAACTAAACAGGGGTTATATGAATGGATGGTAATGCCGTTTGGGTTATCTAATGCGCCTAGTACATTTATGAGGCTTATGAATCATGTATTGAGGAAGTATATTGGGCTGTTTGTTGTAGTATATTTTGACGACATCCTGGTGTATAGCAAGACCTTTGATGATCATGTGAAGCATCTTAGAGTTGTGTTTGAGACTTTGCAAGCTTCTAAGTTGTATGGGAAGCTCACAAAGTGTTACTTCTGTAAGGAAAGTGTTGTGTTTCTTGGATATATTATCTCTAGCAGGGGAGTTAGAGTTGACGAGGAGAAAATTGAGGCAATTCAGGACTGGCCAAAACCTACTAGTATTGCTGATGTGAGGAGTTTCCATGGTTTAGCTTCTTTCTACAGGCGATTTGTGAAAGACTTCAGTTCTATTGTTGCTCCTATGACAGAATGCTTGAAAAAAGGGAAAGAGTTTAGATGGAGTGAAGATACGCAGAAAGCTTTTGAGCTGATTAAGGAAAAGTTGTGTACTACTCTAGTTTTAGCACTTCCAGACTTTGCTAAAACATTCGAAATAGAGTGCGATGCTTCCGGGGTTGGAATTGGTGCTGTTTTGATGCAAGAAAAGAGGCCGATTGCATTCTTCAGTGAAAAGTTAAATGGAGCGCGTTTGAACTACTATATTTATGACAAGGAGTTCTATGCTTTGATTTGGGCTCTGGAGGTATGGCAGCACTACTTGTTGCATAAAGAATTTGTTATACATACTGATCATGAAGCCTTGAAGTATCTTAAGGGGCAAAGCAAGCTGAATCGAAGACACGCTAAATGGGTGGAGTTCATGGAGTCATTTCCTTATGTCATAAAGTACAAGAAAGGGCAAGTTAATGTGGTTGCTGATGCTCTTTCTAGGAGGTATGCACTGATCAGCAAAAATGTTGAATGCAAGGCTGATGGGTTTTGAACAGGTGAAGGATCAGTATGCCAATGATTCCTACTTTGCTAATGTGGTTGCCGAATGTGCAAAGGGAGCTTGTGATGGGTTCTTTATACATGAAGGTTACTTGTTCAAAATGGGCAGAATGTGTATTCCTTCAGGTTCGTTACGGGAGTTGCTTGTGCGAGAGGCTCATAGTGGTGGTCTTAGTGGTCATTTTGGGGAGAAGAAGACTTATGAGCTGCTGAAAGAACATTTTTTTTGGCCCAGCATGTTACGGGATGTACACAAGGTGATTGAAAGATGTGCTATTTGCAAGAGAGCTAAGGGTAAGGAGAATGCGTATGGACTATATATGCCACTGCCTATTCCAGAGCAACCATGGATGGACATTAGCATGGACTTCGTACTTGGATTACCAAGAACACAACATGGGAAGGATTCAATAATGGTGGTTGTTGATCGATTCTCCAAAATGTCCCATTTCATTCCTTGTAAGAAAACTGACGATGCAGTACATGTTGCTGATTTGTTCTTTCAAGAGATTGTTCGTTTGTATGGAGTTCCTAAAAGCATTGTCTCTAATCGTGATACAAAGTTCTTAAGCCATTTTTGGAAGACTCTTTGGAGGAAACTTGGAACGAAGTTACTTTTCAGTACGGCATGTCATCCACAAACTGATGGACAAACTGAGGTAGTGAACCGAACTTTATCTTCTTTGTTACGAGCTGTTATACATAAGAATTTGAAGAGTTGGGATACTTGTTTGCCTATTGTGGAGTTTGCATATAATCGTAGTGTGCATGGGGCTACAAAATTTTCACCATTTGAGGTTGTGTATGGCTTTAATCCTGTGTACCTATTGATCTTGTTCATATTCTAATTGATGAGAGGACATCTATGGATGGAATTAGAAAGGCAAAATTGATGAAGAAACTACATGAGCAGGTTCGACTACATATTGAGGAGAAAACAACAAAGTATGCTAAACAAGCTAACAAGGGGCGAAAGATGGTCAGGTTTGAACCTGGAGATCTTGTTTGGATTCATATTAGCAAGGGCAGATTTCCAAGCAAACGTAAGTCCAAGTTGATGCCAAGAGTTGATGGTCCATTTCGTATTATAGAGAAGGTGAATGACAATGCGTATAAGGTAGATCTTCCTGGTGATTACAACGTATCAGCTACTTTTAATGTGAAAGACTTAACTCCGTACTTGGATGATGATGACGATTCTGATTTGAGGACAAATCATTATCAACCCGGGGCTGATGATGTGCATCATGGGAATTATAATCCATCTCATAAAGCTGAATCTAATATGCAGGAGGATGCAGATGGTCCAATGACAAGAGCGAGAGCAAAACAACTACAACGGGCCATGACAAATCAAATTGCAATAATTGAAGCTGCGTCGGAGTTAAAAATTAGCAATCAGTGTGAAATTGGTTCAAGGGTGCTTATTTGCCTACAATTGGAACTTGGAGATGGGAAAAGTCCTTAATGGTTCTTTTGATGCTGGGCTACTTGTATTTGGATTGATAATGCAAATAAGTGAAGGAATTGATGCTGTTTACGGTCAGAACAGTAGATGGATTTGAACCCGAATTTGAAGTCATCCAATGCATGTGAAAACAAGATTTATGTAGGTAAAATTCAAGTTCAGAACGTGATCTTTCTAGATTGTCCAACCATGATTGCATTGGACTTTTGTGTCAAAATTTATGGCTATTTTAAATTTGGTCTGCTTATGTTTTAGAAATGTCAAAGAAAACGTGTGTTAGTTAAATTTGGCTACTTACTTTATTAAAAGTCTAGTTTTTAGGCTTGACTTCTGTCATGTTGAATTCACCTAACTTTGGAGGGATGTTCCAAAGATAAATATGTATCAGAATATGTAATAAACACTTTTGGCCAAGATTTTGAAACTTAATTCAGAGAATTAAAAGTTGTTCTTCCAAATTCGTTTTGTGAAGAACCCTACCTGACTTATCACTCTTCAATCACAAAGAGTGTGGCGTCGAAATCCTAGACTGATCTTTGTGGCGTCCAGATCGACTTATCAAAGTATCATTCTAGTCTATCCTCCATCTTATTTACCCTTAAATTACTACAATCCAGCCTAAACACCAAAAGAAAGACAACACAACCAGACCCATCCTTCATCAATTTTTGTTAGAATCATTGTTGCTGATTTTTGAATTATTCACGGCACATCAGATTCTCACTCAATGCTCTGTTACTCCTATAAGGGTGATGTTTGTTTATGGCCATAACACCCCAACAGCACACACTATGTTGTGGACATATCTTTGCTAAGAAAGCTCTCTGAATTTGAGCACTTCTTGGATTGTCCTTGGAGACTTCAATGCTATCATGTGTGCTGGAGATCGCTCTGGAGGAGATAACAATTGGTATCACTACCAAAATGACTTCGGCTGTTGTATTCGCTAAGCAGAGCTTATTCAGCTTCCTTACACAGGGTTGAAATACTCTTAGCACAATGGCCAACAAGGAGAACACACAATTCAGAAAAAATTGGATTGGATATTTGGTAATTCTTGTTTGCTTACTAATTTTCCTGCAGTTCATTCTATATTCATGCCGAGGCACATCTTTGATCACAGTGCAATGCTGCTCCATCTTGATCCTTAATCAGTTGTTAGGCAGTGTCAATCTCCTTTTAAGTTTTTGAATGCTTGGGCTGACAGGGCAAATTTCTTGGCCATTGTTTGCTTTTTTTGGGAATCCTATATTGCTGGTAATCCCATGTACAGGTTCACTACCAAGCTTCATCTGTTGAAAAATGCACTTCAAAAATTTCATCATCAACACACAAACAATATCTCCAGCCGTGTAGCCCAAGCTAAAGCTACCTGGCAGGATGCACAATTCTATTTGGACAGCAACCCGAATTCAATCGAGGCCAAAAGCAGGGAAAGAACACATGCACACCTATACATGCAATTATGTAAAGATGAGGAATCCTCACTAAAGCAAAGGTCCAGAATCAATTGGCTACAGTTGGGAGATCGCAACACGAAATTCTTTCACAATTCACTTCTTCATCGCCAAGTGAGGAACTGTATACATAGTTTGCAAGACTCAACAAGTAATCTTATAATTGACCAACAAGAGATGGGAAAGTTGGCTTCCTTATATTATGAACAACTTTTATCTGCACCTCAGCTCCCTCTTTCAGAGCCTATCCAGCATATGTTTCCTAATCCCATTTCAGATGATTCACACTCAACTCTCAGTTTACCAATAACTGATGAGGACATCAAGGATGCATTATTTTCTATTCCTGACAACAAATCCCCTGGTCCTGACGGGTATAGTGCTTATTTTTTCAAACACTGTTGGAGCATCATTGGCCCTGAATTCATTGCAGCTGTCAGGTACTTCTTCAGTGCTAACTATTTGCCTCACTGCATCAATGCAACTAGAATTGCACTGGTTCCTAAAGTGGAGAATCCATCTTGCATGAATGATTTTCGGCCTATCTCTTGCTGCAATGTTATGTATAAATGTATTTCCAAGATCATAGTCACCAGGTTGAAAGCAGCATTAGTTGATGTTATAGGGCCATCACAAACGACTTTCTTGCCGGGGAGTAATATATCAAAGGCCATCCTACTCACTCAAGAGCTCATGCACAATACTCACCTTGATACAGGACCATCTTGGTGTGCTCTGAAGGTTGATTTAAAAAAAGCTTTTGACACTGTGCACTGGGATTTTATTCTTGCAGGATTAGAAGCAATTAACATCCCTACACAGATGGTAACTTGGATAAGATTATGCATGACCACAACATATTACACTATCAATCTCAATGGAGAATCTCATGGATTTTTTAAATCGACCAGAGGAATTCTTCAAGGGGATCCACTCTCCCCATATTTATTTGTGCTTGCAATGGAAGGGCTGGGAGGAATTATTCGTCAAGCCACTCAGAATTCAGCTTTCAAATATCATTGGCATTGTGCCCCAAATAATATTACTCATATTAGCTTTGCTGATGATCTTATGTTATATTGCCATGCAGACAATGGTTCAGTGACTGTTGTGAAGTCTTGTTTGGATAAATTCTCTATCTACTCAGGACTCGAAATCAACCACACAAAAAGTTCCATATATTTATCCAGAGTTGATGAGGAAACTAAGAGGGACATATGCAGACGGTTGGGGTTTCAACAGGGCACACTACCAGTAAAATATTTAGGGGTTCCCTTAATATCTACATGGCTAACACATGCAAATTGCACCCAACTTTTAGACAGAATCCTATAAAGAGTCAATCTATGGACCTCCTCATCTTTAACATATGCAGGATGTTTACAGCTCATTAAATCAGTTTTGTTCTCCATTCAAGTTTACTGGTCTTCACTGTTTATTCTTCCCTGCTCCATCATCAAAAAACTTGAAGGTATCTTTTCAGCTTTTCTATGGAAGGGAACATCTTTGTCTCACACTGGGGCCAAAATTGCATGGCAATCCGTCTGCTATCCATTGAGAGAGGGGGATCTTGGCATTAAAAATCTTCAGACATGGTGACATGATCAAAAGATTGATGTCTTCTCCCAAATGCAGGAGTGTCGAAGTAATAAATAACCCGGCAAGATCGGGGTCGAACCACAGAGAGGTTAATTGTATAAATTATAAATAACAATACAACAACAACAACAATAACAACAATAATAACAATAATAGTAGTAGTAATAATAATACTCAGTACGTAGCGTTGTTATACCTGAGAATGATCTAAAAGATCGGGTCACAGGTTTCCAGCCTATATACTGAGTTTATGAAAAGATCAAATAGATATATTATATAATATAAACAGAATGTAAATAATAATAATAATAATAAAAGAAGAAGAAGATGAAGAAATTAATAAGAACTTTGAGATGAAAGATTAATGTAAGGATTAAACAGTGATAAAAACAAACGTCAAGGTTAGAGAATCCACTAATGGTATTTCAAACAAGTATAGTATAAACTCTTATTACTCAATTTAGAAACCACACATGGAGGAGGTTCCAATCAGATGATTTCTCCTTAATAGCTCATTATAAATTATTAACATGATCATATTAATTATCTTATTTACATAACACCAAACTTTTAAATATTGTCAGGAATTCATGATGTTAACAACAAATCAAGTTCCTTTCATAGCCCAGGTGTAGGTAATACCATACGGTTGAGCTATGAGAGTGTCAAGCATTTGTTGTACCAAGTGTTATACAACACAAATCTAGATTAACCATTTAACAAGCAAGGTATTAAGAATTAGTAAGATAAAAAGATAAGACATGTTAATATTAAACATTAAGGTCCATGTTGAGTTTACACTATACTTTTTCTTACACCATTAGTGTAACCTTTTCACCTTGGCATAATAAACTTAGCTAAACATAATGAAGAAGAGAAACATAAATAAACAAAACAAGAACATAAAAAAAATACAAGTTAACTAAGTAAAGGAAAGGAAATGAAAAGCATAAACAAGATATTAATGAAAGCAAAACTTAAAAATTACAAAGAAAATATAAAGAGAGAAATAAAGAGCATGAACTTGATCTGAACAACCAAGCTCCCAAATACATGGCAAATGCCTCCTTTTATAGGCCAAAATTCAGAATTATTGATTTGATGACTAATTGTTGAGTGGGTGGCCAACTTTTGACTTGGTAAAAACCCTTATTTTCTTGTCTGAATAAAACAAAAATGCTACCATCCGAACTGGGTCCACTAGAAAAATGAAAGTTGTAGGAAATTGACTCAACTTTCCAGGAAAAAAAAATGGAGGTCATTTGGACTCCTAGAACTCTAGTTATGGGCCAAACACTGAACAGTGTTCGGGCTGCAGGACAGATTCGGACTTCTCTGTTGTTGCTATAATTTAGACTTGAAAACGACCTTCTTAGATCTTAATGAAAACATGAAAGTTGTAGGCCTATGTCTTACTGAATCTGTGTAAAAAGTTGAGGTCATTTGGACATCTAGAACTTGAGATATGACCCAAACACCGAACAGTGTTCCAGTTTGGACTGCACCAACATCTCTTTTCTAAGTTTCACCCTCTCTTTATCTTCATAAATTTCAGTAGTTGAATTCATCAATCAATCCTTTGATTTATGTGATAGGCGTGCATTTAAGATGAATATTTACCATATATTAGGGCTTTTTATAGTATTAGACTTGTTATTATAAAACATGCTTTAGTTAAGGAGTTATTGATACTTTAAGTGCAAAATGATGATATAAAACCTTGATAAATATGCACTTTTAAGTACTAATCACATGGAACAAGGCAGCAATGTTGAAACATATATGGAACTTGATGGTAGACAAGAAATCTATGTGGGCGGCATGTGTGAAACCCTGGAAATTTATAATTTAAATATGTAGATGTGTAAACCCTCATGTAAATGTAAGGCTGAAAGTGGTAATATTTCAATGAGTGATGAAAAACCAAGATTTGAAATAATAGATAAATAATGATATATAATGAAAGAGATGACCTCTACAAAATGAATTTTGGTTTAGAATTCATAAGGACAGAGAAACTAGTAACGTGTTTTGATGGATAAAATAATGAGAAAAATAACAAAATATTTTTAGGAAATAAGTGAGGTAATAAAGAATGCATTATAATAAATGACAGTGCAATGAAAAAGGATATGACTAAAGGTGCAAGCACCGATTAAAAATCAGTGACGTTATTTTGAAATGGTAATAAGCCCGATAAATAAATAAAGGTGGAAATCCTAAAATGAATACATTTCAAAATAATAAAATGACCGTAAAAGTTTAGAAGGATAATTGATATGATTTTTGTTTGTGAAGATTGAACAAGAAAAATCTAGATTGTTTATGAAAAGTCATGAACTGAACAAGTTTATATTAGGAAGCAGAATTCTCAATCTAATGATAGGATCGGGATGAAATTTTGCATGAAGTCTATTAATATATTTTCCTACCTTGGTTAAATATCTCATCCCAATTGGAGTTTGGTAAAGACTAACGATTTAAGCAGAAATAAACCAGATAGTTTACATGAAAAATAAAATAAAATACATAAAGTCATGAATGAGGGATAAAATTGTAATTATGAAAAAAGGTGCCTATAAAACGGCAAAGGCCACCAGTAAAAAAACAAAAGAAAAGGAGAAAAGAAAAAAAAAAAAGAAGAGAAAAACGGATAGAGAGAGAGCTGCAGATTTTGGAGTAAAATCAATAATACTCCGGTGACCATATCTCATGATTCCACCGTTGGACCAAGCTCAGTTTTGGATATGTTGTTCTTATGACACGTATCTACGAACTGACCGGAGGGATTGAAAGGAAACCACCCCATTTGACAGAAATCATCATCGGAACTTTCCTGAAAAACAAAAAGGAAATGCACCACCTGCAGGGCAGTTTGGTCGCCGGCCGATTTCTCTCTCTTCCACCGTTGGATCAAGCTACGTTTTGGATATGTTGTTCTCATTACACATATCTACGAACTGACTGGCGGGATTGAAAGGAACACACTCCATTGGACAGAAATCATCATCGGAAAGTTCCTGAAAAACAAAAAGGAAATACACCTGCAGGGCAGTTTTGTCGCCGACCGATTTCTCTCTCTTCCACCGTTGGATCAAGCTACGTTTTGGATATGTTGTTCTCATTACACATATCTACGAACTGACCGGCGGGATTGAAAGGAACACACTACATTGGACATAAATCATCATCGGAAAGTTCCTGAAAAACAAAAAGGAAATGCACCTGCAGGGCAGTTTTGTCGCCGGCCGATTTATCTCTCTTCCATCGTTGGATCAAGCTAAGGTTTGGATATGTTGTTGTTATTACACTTATCGACTAACGGACCGGAGGGATTGGAAGGAACACACTCCATTTGACAGCAATCCTCATCGGAACTTTCCTTAAAAACAAAAAGGAAATGCATCAGCAGGGCAGTTTGTTCGCCGGCCGATTGCTCTCTCTTCAACCATTGGATCATGCTCAGTTTTGGATATGTGGTGCGCCTAGATGTGTCATGCATTCTGAACGGTGGAGATCGGAAACTACTCCTCCGGCAAGGTTTCGTGCATGTTGAACAGTAGCTCGTCCAGTTTTAGGTAAGCTCGGTTTTATGCAGATCTAGGGAGATTTAACCGTTGGATCATTATGATGTTGAGATATAGTATGCACAACTCTATGATATGTGGTCTGACCGTTGGGTTTAGAGCAATAATCAGAATTTGATGACTTATTGCCTTTTGAATCTATTACTAGTTTTGGCAAAATGTAGCAAGCTTGATTAAATACATGTTTTGATTAAATTAGAATTGTGTGGGTGTAGGTTTTATGGAAGATGTAATGGTAAAATATGTTCTTGTTATTAGTATTATTACAGATTAATTGTGTATTCTTTATATGAGGTGAAGTATGATTATTATGTAGGAATAGTAAGGAACATCGCTATATGAACATGTTGATTGAATACAAAGCTAACTTGTTGGTTGTGTGGATATAAATGGGGTGGAACCATGAAGAAATTAAAATGAAAGAAATATGGAAAATAAAACATATTTAAAGCTAGCCATAAGTATTTTTGGCAAATTGATTAGTTAATGAAGATTGTCATGGATTCCAACTAGTAGGGTGAAATTGTTGTTATGATAATGATCTAAGAATATTAATTGTTAAGGTTTGCCGCATATGTTTAATCGCACGAGGAGAGAGTGAAAGAAAATGAATAGTTCATCATTTTGTTGTATTAATAATAATATTAGGAGAAATCCCAAAAGGAATGAGTTTCCTTATTTTTGGTCTAATCTTTGCTATATTGTAAAGGTAGGGAAATTGTTTGAATGTTTTGCTTTAGAATTGGTTTGAATTTGTGATTTAATGATGCCAAATGACCTTGGATGATGTTGTTTTTGCAATAAAAATAAGTTGGAAGTTGAAAAGGATTCCCAAGAAATGAAAATCCTCGCTGCCCAAAATCTTAGCTATAAAGGAGGGGCTATTATTATTGTTGATTTTGAGCCTTAAAACAAAATAATTTGGAGTTGGTTTCTTCATAAAAGTTGTATCTCCATGTTTTAGCCTTTCATAGAGATACATCACACCCAAAACTGAGTTTTTACAGCTTTAGTTAGGATTAAGACACTAGATAGTTCTGGGTTGTTTAAGCTAAATTGATTGGAATCAGACAATTTTTAATCTTTGCTTGGAATTTGCTGTTGAGTGATGGTTTTGATAACAAAATAATAAGAATGAATATAAACATGAAAATGAGTAAGAGTATGAGATCTTAAAGAAAATTCCTTGTGATTGGTTTGAGAATACTAGTTGAATGAGAATTAAATGAAGATGTGATGTTGGTTGTATTGTTGATAAAAATTGAATCCCTGGTGGTATAGGGAAAGCTGTAGGGATTGGACAATTGCATGGAGTGGCAGCACGTGCACCTCTTCTAGGTAGGTGACTTGCACCTTTCTTTTTTTTTCATACGTTGAATATTGAAATACTTTAATATGATTATTACCGTATTGTTAGAACCGATATTAGATTGTCGAATGCTTAAATGTTGACTAAAGGTTGATTAGCTTCGGCTAATGGCATCCGAATGGATGGGCGGGATGAAGGATTGATTAGCTTCGGCTAATGGCATCCAGATGGATGACCAGGACAAATGAATGATTAGCTTCGGCTAACCGGGACGAACGATTGATTAACTTCGGCTAACCGGGACGAACGATTGATTAGCTTCGGCTAATGGCATCCAAAAGGATGGCCGGGACGAACGATTGATTAGCTTCGGCTAATGGCATCCGAAAGGATGGTCGGGACGAACGATTGATTAGCTTCGGCTAATGGCATCTGAAAGGATGACCGGGACGGACGATTGATTAGCTTCGGCTAATGGCATCCGAAAGGATGACCGGGACGAACGATTGATTAGCTTGGCTAATGGCATCCGAAGTGGATGATCGGGGTGAGTGAACGGTTAACCTCAGCAAATAATGCCTTAAGAGGATAGCCGGGTTTAAGATTATGGTTGATTGCAAAATAAATAAAATAAAATTGGTGCATCTATATGTACTACTAGCTGTTTATACCAAGTACATGACGATATTATAAATGTTAATGCTTCATTTAACTGCCAGACCGTTAGTTACCATTATTAGTATTCTTAAGTATTTGCATTCTCTTAAATGTTTTGTACTGCTGCAGGGACATCACACCAACGAGATGTCTAGGAAACCCGATACACGAGAACCTACTTTTGCAAGGAATCATGTAGATGCATTCTAAATCATAATGTATTTTGTATGAATCAATGTACTGAATGTATAACTGGAGGCTGGGTAATTCGTATGGAATTACTAGATGTACTGGTAACCAAGGAAGGTTAACCAAATATGTAGGTAATTATATGAAATTACCAGAATTATTGGCAATTGAGATGAGTTAGCCAGATAGTTAAGTTTTGAAAAGATTATGTGAATTAATTGATTGAAGTTAGAAGTAGTAAATTCTAAATGTTATGAGTAAAATAATTAATATATGACTAAGATTTTGAGTAAATTAATTAATGTGGTTATTGGGTAGACACAATGATTTGGAGATTGGAGGGGAATTGATAGATAATTAATTACCATAGTGTTGGTGGCTAAGGATACATTACAGTGATACTTAACATCATAATGATGGTGGCTAAGGGCATAAATTGATACTTGGCACTGTAGTGAGGGTGACCAAATTTATGTGAAGGATGTTTAGTGACCGTGGTGTCGATAACTAAGATTGTGTGTAAATGATACTTGGCAACCGTGGTTACAATGCAAATGAGGTTAATAAGAAAATGAAAGGGATTCGATACGAATGGAAGAATCAAATGGCATGGATTAGCTACCAGGTTTGGATTGCTAATGGTATCGAAGAGGTTTCATCGATGCTGGTATATTTTAAATTGATTAGTCTAGCCCAATATTAGAAGACTAATGATATTAATGAGATTTATTAGTTTCAGCGATTACCTTCTAGCAACAGATTTAGAAAAGGAAAAAAAAATATTGATTAATTATTCCAAAAGAATGAGATAAGCTAATGATATCAAGAGAGGAATATCTTGGTATCAAGTGAAAATTGATTTATAAGGAGATGGTGTTCGCAAACCATTGAGTTGTGTTGAGATTTCCAAGATGGAATTATTCTTGGCAAATGAGATAGGATATTAGATGGATATTGGTAATAGATGGAAAATATATGTTGTAAAAGAGGTTTATGCCTAATTTTATATATAAAAAGAAATTCCGTAGAGATTATTGTCTGCCATTGTTATTGCTTGTTACTATATTTTATATTTATGTGTACATGTTAATTTCTATTATCAGGTCCACCAGGGTTGCGTCAAGGGTAATACTAGTTTAGTTATCTTTTGCTTTTGACCATGTAAATTAATTGTAAATTAAAAGACTTATCTTCTAAAACTTGAGATGTAATATAAATCCGTAAATTTGAATGTATGTCTTTAATCTAATGGTTGAAACTCTTAGTACCTTTTTGACCATGCATGTTTACAGTTGAAATTGAATCTTTTATTTGAATTGCATTATATGATGTTATTGAATAAGATGTGTTGTGTTGATGAGAATGAGTTGGGTTGAGGCCCAGGATGATTGGGTCGTGATTTTGAGTTATTATAAGTGTAAAAAGGGTATATGTCGATAACTTGGGACCTACCGGTACAGGGGAGACTCTGCCAAAATTTTGGTGGAAATTTTGGTGGAACCTGTATATATATATATAAAAAAATTTACCTGAAATTTTTCCAATATATTGTGAAAAAGAATGTAGAAAAATCTGGGCCGTTACAGCATGGGTTCACAAAGTCCTGTTGAGACACTGATCATTCTAGTTTATCAACATCCCATCTACCACTTCTTGGTCTTAGAGGAAGATCTTACAAAGCAGGGAATGGTGCAGAGGATGGTTCATCAAAAGCATTGGCAATGGATGGTAACAGACTTATTGATAAACAACCCTTGCGTGTTCTCACATCTATAGGAATCTTATGGAATTCAATGGTCTCTAACATAATCCAAGATGGCAGCTGGAACTTTCCCAATATTATTGAATTACAATCTATATGGAATACAATAACTTTCAACCCTATCACTGCCAGAGAGGATCTATGTCTCTGGACTGGAAATCAATCTAGAGAATTCAGTATCAACTCTGCTTGGGAACTCCTTCGGAATAAAAGACCATCTAACAATTTATACCATCTACTGTGGTTCAAGGGCCATATCCCTAGACAATCATTCATAATGTGGTTAGCCAGCCTTGGTCATCTCCGCACAATGGACAGATTACTTGGTACAACATTATATGGGACTAGAACAACTACATTTTGTATATTATATGGTATGTAGGTGGAAACCCATGAGCATCTTTTTTCGAGTATGGGTGTCTATATGTCAGCGAGCAAATATGCGTTGGCCATGCAAGCCATGGACACAATTACTACATTAGGCAGCAGAACATTACAACAAGAAGAATGACATTGATCACATGATAGCAAGACTCCTACTCTCCACTACGGTTTATTTCTTATGGTATGAAAGGAATAACCGTGTCTTCACAAACACTGCTCAATCATACCAGATAACAACGGAGTCAATCTACCAACAGATACGGACACATTTAGCAACCATGGAACAGTTGGGTTCTGTCCCAACAAGGATTCGTGCAATTTGGAATCTCCAAATTGACTAGGAGGCTGCACGCAAAAAGAAGATGAAGAGAATGCAAATTGGAAAATTGGTCATGTAATATTTTCCATGGTTTTTCCTCATGCACACTGTTTTATACATGTTTCATGCAACCTTTTCTTCTATGTTTTTTTTTTGGTTTTTTATCTTTGTTTTGTTTGCCATTTTGTAAACAGAACTTGTTTAAAATCTCTTGGGGTATGCCCCTCGTAGCTATGTAGAGAATTACATTTTTATATATACATCTTAATTTTTCCAAAAAAAAGTTTAGGGTTTAGGGTATGGGGTATGGGGTTTGGGGTTTGGGGTTTGGGTTTAGGGTTTGGCGTTTGGGGTCTCGGGTCTCGGGTCTCGGGTTTCGGGTCTCGGGTCTCGGGTTTAGGGTTTAGGGTTTAGGGTTTAGGGTTTAGGGTTTGGGGTTTCGGGTTTGGGGTTTTAGGGTTAGGGGTTTTAGGGTTTAGGGTTTGGGGTTTGGGGTTTTAGGGTTAGGGGTTTTAGGGTTTCGGGTTTAGGGTTTCAGGTTTTAGGGTTTCGGGTTTGGGGTTTGGGGTTTGGGGTTTGGGGTTTGGGGTTTAGGGTTTTAGGGTTTAGAGTTTAGGGAGGGTTTAGGGTTTAGGGAGGGTTTAGGTAAAAAAAATAAATAAAGAGAGAGCTGCTGCCATTGGCGACTTTGAGGACGACAGCTTGCCTGCCCTGCTTTGATCGCCGGTGAACCCTTACTCCCATGTTTTGCCACCCATTCTCTTCCCCATCATCTTCTCCATATTCTAACCGAACAACTTTCTATTCTTCTGCCTACATCAACACTTTCATCGTCCCCACTTTCATCTTCTCCATATTCCAGGATTTCGAATGCCCTTCCATGCTATTAACTCTATTGTGTCCAGGGCATGGCGTCAATATGGGTTAGAAAGTGTTATGACAACCACTAATGGCTTCATTCTTTTTCGTTTTAACACTGCAGATGAGATGCATTCAGTTTTGGAGAAAGGCTCGTGGATGTTTGGAGGTAAAAATATTATTCTCCAACAATGGCATCCAAGATTTCAGTTTGATAAAAACAAAATCACCACTCTCCTAGTTTGGATCCGCCTTCACGGACTGCCTTTTCCCTTGTGGTCCAAGCAAGGACTTAGCCTTGCAACAAGCATGGTTGGTCGGCCACTTTCCTGTGATGAGCTCACCTATAATTGCACAAGGCTGGATTATGCACGACTATGTGTTGAAGTGGATGCTGCATTGCTTTTTGTTCACACCTTTGAGATTGAAAGCCCCCTTTCTATTGCCCCCATCACTGTTACTGTTGATTATGAATGGAAGCCACCAAGCTGCCCTCAATGCAAGGTCTTCGGCCACTCATGTAAGGCTAAACCACCACCACCCCTAGTAGCAGATACAAGTAACCTTCCTACAACCCTTCCTGTTCCCCCAACAAACATCCAAGACACTACAGCCAATATAACACCTCTCCCTGCACCACCTCAGCCAACACCCATCCCTGAGCAACCACACCTAGCTGCCAGCCCATCAAACATAGATCCCACTATCATCCCTACCTCTTCACCTCAGCTCCCACCACAAACACCGCAAACACAATCCCCTCCTCAACATGCCAAACTGTTACAACAACCCAACACAGAACCATCAGCCCCAACAGACATGGAAGATTGTAATTCTAGTCAAGAATCTGGTAATGAACCTCTTGGTATTCAGCACCATCATCTCAGCACCTTGCATGCAAATATTTGTCTTGAGAGTAAGATGGATTCTCTTCGTAGCACTAGTGAATCCTCCTTTGCTGAAAAGGAAATTTCAGCTGCGGGTTCAACCTCTTTTACTAATGCAGACCTTGTGCAATCTCCAGTTCCATCTCCAACTACTACCAAGAAAAAGAAAGGGGGCAGGAAAAAGAAGGAGGCCTGGGGCCACTAGTTTTTTCCTCTTAGTCTATACAACCTTTGAATAAATGTTCATCGTTGGCACATGGAACATATGGGGTCTCAACAGCTCCCAAAAACAAAAAAATGTCTTTGCCTGGACACAAAAAAACAACCTAGATATCATTGGCCTTTTGGAAACAAAGATTGGTATTGCTAATCTAAGCTCAATCACAGCCAAGCTCTCCCCATCTCACTGGAAATACCATTCCAATATCGCCTCTTCCATAACATGCCGCATTCTTGTTGGTTGGAATCCACACAAATTGCACCATACCTTCATTCATTCAACTTCACAGTGGTTAACCTGTGAAGCCATCTTACTAAATAACCCCACTCCCATCCGTCTCACATTTATATATGGTCACAACACACCATCTGAAAGGCTACCCCTTTGGAGATACATTGCACAGGAGAGTCCTAACAATGCTAGCACCCCATGGCTGTTACTAGGAGACTTCAATGCCATCATGCAAATGAGAGACCGATCAGGGGGTGCAACTCATTGGCCAAGCTATCAAAGTGATTTTAGCAATTGCATAAGTCACTCGGCTCTCCTGCAGATCCCATATACGGGAATAAAATACACATGGCACAATGGCCAACTTGGGACCAACGCTATTAAAAAAAAGTTAGATTGGATTTTTGGCAATCCTTGCTTGTTCTCTACTTGGCCTGCCACCCATGCAACAATTCAGCCTAGGAGTATTTCGGATCACAGTCCTATGATCCTAAGCCTCCAAAGTCTGAATAACCATCAGCACTCACCATTCAAATTCTTGAACATCTTGGCTGATCAAGATGATTTTATCCCTACTGTTGCATCATCCTGGCAAGTTCCTGTAAGTGGAAATCCTATGTTCCGATTCACAACCAAGCTACGCCGCCTAAAGACTGATTTGAGGCAGCTTCACAAACAGAACACAAACAATATCATGGGCAGAGTTATGCAAGCAAAAGCATTGTGGGAAGCAGCTCAGTTTCAACTTGATCAGAATCCAACTTTAGAGCCTGCACAAATCAAGGAATGAGAACATGCTACACAATACATACAATTGTGTAAAGATGAAGAGTCCTACTACAAGCAAAAATCTAGGATACAATGGCTGCAACTTGGTGACCAGAATACAACTTTCTTTCATAAATCCTTATTGCATCGACAGGTTAGGAACAGGATTCATAACTTGAAGGATGTTGATGGTAATGTGGTTCATGATCAACAGGAATTATGGAAGATGGCATCTGCTTATTATAAGAACCTACTCACTGCCCCACATCCCGTGATGAATGCAGAGGTTTCTAACATCTACCCTAATACAATAACTGAGGAATCTAAAGTTGCAGCACTTATGCCCATCATAGATGAAGATATCAAGGCAGCCTTATTTTCCATCTCTGACTCTAAAGCTCCTGGGCCGGATGGCTACAATGCACTATTCTATAAGAAAAGATGGGACATCATTAAGGTTGATTTCATTGCTGCCATCAGGTATTTTTTCTCCACAAACTCTATGCCCCGGTGTGTAAATGCAACAAGAGTTGCACTGGTGCCAAAACAGGAACTCCCAACATGCTTGAATGACTTCAGACCTATCTCATGCTACAATGTTCTTTATAAATGCATCTCTAAGCTACTGGTCATTCGGTTAAAGGCAGCTCTCTCCGATGTTATAGGCCCTGCACAATCTGCCTTTATTCCTGGACGCAGAATCTCAGACGCCATACTACTTACACAAGAGCTCATGCACAATTATCATCTCAATACAGGACCGGCCAGATGTGCTTTAAAAATTGATCTGAGGAAAGCTTTCGACACTGTCAGCCTGGATTTTATTATTGCAGGACTTAATGCTATAGGTCTCCCACATTCCTTGATAAGCTGGATCACTGCTTGTATCACCACAGTTCACTACACCATATAAATGGTGAATTGCATGGCTTCTTCCAAGGAACACGAGGTCTCCGTCAGGGTGATCCACTCTCGCCCTATCTTTTTGTCTTAGCTATGGAAGGATTGGGGGGCATCATCAGGCAAACGGTCCAAAATAGTGCATTTATTCATCATTGGTGGTGCAAGCCAACAAATATAATTCACCTATGTTTTGCAGATGATTTAATGCTATTTTGTCATGCTGATATTGACTCAATCATGCTGCTGAAGTCTAGCTTGGACAAGTTCTCTACACTATCAGGACTCACGATTAACCTTGCCAAAAGTTCTTTGTATTTGTCAGGAATTGATGGTAGTATGCGAAGCACAATCAGCAATCAGCTAGGCATGCAGGAACAAACTCTTCCTGTGAGATACCTAGGAGTCCCTCTCCTCTCATCTCGGTTAACTCATGCAGATTGTCTACCCTTAGTGGAGAGAATAACATCACGAATACAGCTATGGACTTCTTCCTCCCTCACCTATGCTGGCAGACTGCAACTCATTAAATCAGTTCTCTTCTCCATACAAGTTTACTGGTCATCTCTCTTCATCCTTCCTGGTGCAACAATCAAAAAGATAGAAAGCATACTGGCAGCTTTCTTATGGCGAGGCACATCACTTACCACTACAGGGGCCAAAGTGGCTTGGAGTTCAATTTGTTACCCGCTGCATGAAGGAGGTCTCGGGGTAAAAAAATTGAAAACTTGGAACCAAGCAGCAACTCTAAAACACATCTGGAATCTCCTCACCGATACAACTTCTATCTGGACAACTTGGATTCATTCAATCCTTTTGAGGGGGAGACCATTCTGGCAAATCAAAATCACATCAAATCCTACCTGGTCCTGGAGAAAGATTTTGCAGAGCCGGGAATGGTGCAGAGGCTGGTTTATTACACATATTGGCAATGACTTCTCCACTTCTTTATGGTATGACTACTGGCTACCAAATGGTAAGAGATTGATAGACTCTTTCTCCATTTGAACTCTTACATCTATAGGGTTGCCTTAGAATGCATGAGTTGCAGACATCATCACAGCTGGCGAATGGAATTTTCCATCCTCCACAACTGCACTGCATGCTTGCTGGGACTCAATCTTATTCCACCCAAAAATTCACTCTGATGACCAATGCCTATGGACGGGCCATGTCTCAGGGAATTTTAGCATACACTCAGCATGGGAACTTCTTCGAGACAAGCGACCAGTTAACACCATGCATCATCTTCTATGGTTTAAGGGTCATGTACCACAACATTCTTTCATAATATGGCTAGCAGGTCTTGGTAGGCTCCGCACAATGGATCGCCTCCACTCAGCTGGAATTATACAAAATGCTGCATGCATCCTTTGCAATCTTCACACAGAAACTCACGAACATCTATTTTTTGATTGCCGCTTTACTAAGACCGTATGGAATCTTGTCAATACCAAAGCCAGCATTCGTTGGCCATCCACATCTTGGCAGCTTCTTCTTCAATGGGCAGCTGCAAACTACTGCAAGAAGACAAACATTGAGCATATTATAGCTCGTTTATTACTCTCTGCAACAGTATACCAACTGTGGTATGAAAGAAACAATAGAGTTTTCAAAAACCAGTTCCAAATAGCTCCAAATTTGGCTGACGAAGTCCTTCAACAGGTTCGCTTGCAGATAGCCAATATGGAATTCTGCACTCACATTCCACTCAGCATATGTGACAGATGGAGCATTCATTCTTCTGGTAACCAGCCGCAGGCAGTTCCATGATACAAACCGGACTCATTAATGTGAAGATTATCATGTAAATTGTATGCAACAGGGAAGAAAATAATTACATAGTCACTATTCACGTAGTGACCATGCAATAATTTTCAAAACTATCTTTCTTTGTTTTCTGGCCGCCAATGGTCATTTAGATTTCTATTTCACTTGGGGTATGCCCCACGTATTCTGTAGACATTTCACTTTTTATTTATACACTTAAATTTCCAAAAAAAAGTTTAGGGTTTAGGGTTTAGGGTTTAGGGTTTAGGGGTTTAGGAAGATTACAAACGAGATGAAGGGAGGGTTTAGGGTTTAGGGATGGCGAGAGCACGCTGCTACAGGCGACTGGAAGAAGAAACAGTGCGATCTCTGCCCTGATCACTGTTGATTGTTTTCTTCTTCGTTCAAACCAAATTCCCTTCTCATTACCTATTAACTACACTTTGACCGACCAAAATTCCAAACAACCACTGCTTTCCACCATCTCACCGCCACCTTCACCATAAACAACCAAAGCGTGTTTCCAGCCAGCCAACCAACTTTCTCCCAACAAATGGCCCAGATCACAACCCACTCTCAGCCACCAAATCTTCCCACGACCACTTCGCCTTCACCAAATATACCAGCCATGTCAAAACCAAAAAACCCTACAAAAAAACCTACGGTTCCTGCAGGCTCAACTTCATGGGCAGATCGAGTACGAGTATCTGATTCCAGTACTCGATTCACACTGGATCGCCTTCCTAGACAACCGGTGGGGCACTGCCTCAAGATTTCAGAACAGATGCTCCTGGAGAATAAAGACCAATGGATGAGATGCATGATTGGTTTCATTCCAGGGTTTAAAATGCCTTACCATGCAGTTAATACCATTGCCACCAAGGCTTGGCGTTCAAGTGGACTTGAAACAGTTATGACTACAGCAAATGGTTTCATGATCTTTCGGTTCAAAACTGAGGAAGAGATGCAAGCAGTTCTTGAGAAGGGTCCATGGATGTTTGGTGGGAAGAACATCATTCTACAGCAATGGCACCCCCAGTTTCAATTTGATAAAAACAAAATATCCACCTTGCCAGTGTGGATCCAGTTGCATGGATTGCCCTTCCCTCTATGGTCCAAACAGGGTCTTAGTTTGGCAGCAAGCATGGTGGGGAGACCGTTATCCTGTGATGAATCAACATACACTTGCACTAGGCTGGAATATGCATGTTTGTGTGTTGAAGTGGATGCAACACTGCCCTTTGTCCACAAATTTAAAATTGATTGCCCTTTATCTTCTGCACCTATCACAGTCACGGTGGATTATGAATGGAAGCCTTCTCATTGTGACAAATGCAAGGTTTTTGGTCATTCTTGCTCGGCTCAGCCAGCCCCAATTGTTTCCCCTACAGCCACATCCTCATCCAACAATCCTACACCATCCTCCTCCCCACAGCCTGTTGCACCATCCTCTCCCCCACGGCCTGTGGCACCACCCTCCTCCCCACAGCCTATTACACCAGCCTTTACCACTACAACACCCTCTCCCACCAAATGCCAACACCAACCGACCAACATCCCAACTACAAATCCTTCCCCTAAGTCCACACTACCATCACCTACCCCACTGAATCCACCATCTAATCTACCATCCATTGCCCCAACTTCCCATAATGTAGATCAAACATCATCACAGCCATAAACCAATGTACTTTCCATCACCGATACCACCATGCCACTTCTCCCAGCAATGGAAGTATGTGAATCCAGCAATGATTCAGGTAATGAATGTCAAGACCTTGACTATCATCATATTACTCTTCTCAATACAACTACATGTTTAGAAAGTAAAATGGATTCACTTAGAACCATTAGTGAATCATCTTCTGCTACAATTGAGACATCGGTTGGAACATGTCCAACCTTAATGTCACCAGCCATTTCCAACTCCCCTTCCCCTTCCCCAACAACAGTAAGGAAAAAGAAGGGTGGTCGGAAAAAGAAGGAGGCTCGGGGCCATTAACTCCAACCCAAGACACTTACCAATAAATAAATGTTCATAGTTGGAAGCTGGAACATATGGGGTCTCAATGGCCTTCACAAACAAAAAACCGTTCATGCATGGACACAAAAACACAATCTTGATATTTTTGGCCTTCTAGAAACAAAAATAGCGGCTGTCAACCTTGCAGCAATTCAAACAAACCTTGCTCCCTCTCACTGGAAATACCACTCTAATATAGCCTCCTCCCCAACTTGCTGAATCCTTGTTGGATGGAATACCCAAAAACTTCACCTCACTTGTCTGCACACAGCCTCACAATGGTTAACTTGTGAAGCAACCACTTACAGCTCACCTCATCCCATCAGAATCACATTCATCTATGGCCATAACACCCCAGTTGAACGGCATACCTTATGGAATTATATAGCACAGGAGAGTGCTATCAACTCAAATATCCCATGGCTTGTTATGGGGGACTTCAATGCTATTTTGTCAGTAGAAGATAGAACCGGGGGGGATAATGCTTGGCCTAGGCACCAAGATGAATTTGCTACATGTATGAGTCAAGCGCAACTCCTTCAAGCCCCTACTACAGGACTTAAATTTACTTGGCATAATGGACAACAAGGCTGCAATACAATTCAGAAAAAATTAGACTGGGTTTTTGGCAATCCTAGTCTTTTTTCTGCATGGCCGGCTACACATGCAACAGTTCAGCCTCGTAATATTTCGGACCACAGTGCTATGATCCTTACTCTCAACAGCCTTACTCATCATCAGCACTCTCCTTTTAAATTCTTGAATTTATGGGCTGATCGTAGTGATTTTCTTGACACTGTAGCATCCTCTTGGCAAGATCCTGTTACTGGTAATCCTATGTACTGATTCACTACTAAGCTTCACAGATTGAAGACTGCCCTGAAACATCTTCATTCCCAATACACTAGCAGCATTACAGATAGAGTTTCCAAAGCCAAAGCTAACTGGGAAGCGGCACAGTTTCATCTTGACATGCACCCAACATCAGAAATTGCAAAAGAAACAGAACGTTCACTGGCTTCTCAATATATGCAACTTTGCAAAGCAGAGGAGTCCTTTTACAAGTAGAAATCACGAGTTCAATGGCTACAACTTGGTGACCGAAATACCACATTCTTTCATAAATCACTACTCCATCGCCAGGTCAGAAACAGAGTCCACAGCTTACAAGATGAAGAAGGAAATCTTGTGCATGATCAGCAGAAGATAGGGAAGATAGCATCAGCATATTATGAGGAACTGCTTTCAACCCCTCAACCCTTGTTGACTGAAGACATCACCCATCTATTTCCAAATTCCATCACAGAGGAATCCAAAACCGTAGCCCTCATGCCAATCACTGATGAAGATATAAGGGCAGCACTATTCTCAATCCCAGATACTAAAGCACCGGGGCCAGATGGTTACAATACACTCTTCTATAAGAAAAGTTGGGACATTATTAAGGCTGATTTTATTGCTGCAATCAGGTTCTTTTTCTCCACCAACTCATTGCCTCGTTGTGTAAATGCTACAAGAGTAGCACTTGTGCCAAAAACAGAACAACCAGTATGTATGAATGATTTTAGACCGATATCTTGCTGCAATGTATTATATAAATGCATTTCCAAGCTGATTGTAATTAGATTGAAGGCAGCTTTAGTTGATGTTATTGGCCCTTCCCAGTCTGCATTCCTTCCTGGCCGAAATATATCAGATGCCATTCTCATTACTCAAGAATTGCTGCATAAATATCACCACAAAAAAGGACCAGCCAGGTGTGCCTTAAAGGTCGATTTGAAGAAGGCGTTTGACACGGTTAGACTGGATTATATCATTGCAGGACTCCATGCTATAGGGCTTCCATATGCAATGGTACGCTGGATTTCAACATGCATCACCACAGTGCACTATACCATTAACATAAATGGAGAGTTGCATGGTTTCTTCAAAGGCACGAGGGGTATTCGGTAGGGTGACCCCCTTTCACCTTACCTATTTGTTTTGGCAATGGAAGGCTTGGGGGGAATCATTCGCCACTCAATCCAAGACAGTGACTACAAATACCATTGGCGGTGCAAAGCAACAAAACTAACCCATATTTGTTTTGCAGATGATCTCATGTTGTTCAGTCATGCTGATCTCAATTCTGTTATGGTCATGAAGAACAGTTTGCACCGGTTCTCTACAATCTCAGGTCTCAGCATAAACCTAGCCAAAAGTTCATTATATATGTCAGGTATTGATGAACGTTTACGCAGCAACATCATTGAGAATATAGGGATTCAAGAAGCCATGCTACCTGTGAAATACCTTGGCGTTCCCCTATTGTCCTCACGGTTAACTCACAAAGACTGTATCCAACTATTGGAAAGGATCACAACAAAAATCAAGCTATGGACTTCATCATTCCTCACATATGCTGGCCGGTTGCAACTCATTCAATCTGTACTTTTTGCAATCCAAGTTTACTGGTCCTCCATATTCATCCTCCCATGTGAAACCATCAACAAGATAGAAAGTCTTCTGGCAGCCTTTCTATGGAGAGGATCATCACTCACAACAACGGGAGCTAAGGTGGCTTGGAGTGCAATATGTTATCCACTGAATGAAGGAGGTTTGGGAGTTAAAAATATACAAACATGGAATCGGGCTGCCACACTTAAGCACATATGGCATCTGCTCACGGATAAAGCTTCAATCTGGACAACATGGGTTCATGCTAATCTTTTACGTGAGAGATCTTTCTGGTACATCACAATCCCATCCAACTCGTCATGGTCATGGAGGAAGATACTGCAGAGTCGTGACTGGTGTAGGGGTTGGTTCATCATGACAATTGGCAATGGCTCATCAACTTCTCTATGGTTTGATTACTGGCTTCCAGAAGGGAAACGACTGCTAGATGACT